>LR738715.1:292594712-292620032 GCA_902687465.1 Secale cereale | reverse complement strand
GGAGGGGGGGTGGCTAGCTTTATATAGGAGGGGGGTGGCTAGCTTGGGGAGGGGGCAAACCATGGAGGCGGCCGAGTCGGAGTCCGACAAGGCCACGGCGGCGGCTGGCGCGGGGCGATGGGCCTGCTCGGCTGGGCTTCGGCCCAGTCGGGTCGGTCCCCCTATTTTTTTTTAAATTACGCCGACGCTAAAATAACTCTAGAAAATAAAATAAAATCTAAAAATTTCCAAAACAATTTTTCACCATCTAAATAAAATATTTAGAACAAGATGAACATTTTCTTGGCACTAAAATGCATTTTTGAAAACATGCAATTTTTCCTAATTCAAATAAAATCCAAATAAAACTTGTTTGATCTTTTTATTAAATCTTCCGTATTTCTTTATTTTGGAAGAGTCATTTTACTCCCTCTCTCATATATTTATGATAGAAATACTTGAAGAAAAAATAAGTATATCAAACGATCCTATTTTCAAAATTTGAGAAACCTCAAATATGAAAATTTAGAAATCCCCAACTCTCTCCGAGGGTCCTTGAGTTGCTTAGGATTTTTCTCGGATCACCAAAACAAGAAAAAATATGATATGCATAATGATCTAATGTATAACATTCCAAATTGAAAATTTGGGATGTTACAAACCTACCCCCCTTAAGATGAATCTCGCCCTCGAGATTCGGGTTGGCTAGAAAATAGGTGAGGGTGGTCCTTGCGTAGATCATCTTCTCGTTCCCAGGTGGCTTCTTCCTCGGTGTGGTGGCTCCACTGAACTTTGCAAAATTTGATAACCTTGCTGCGGGTGACTCGGCTCGAATATTCGAGGATCTTAACAGGTTTCTCCTCGTAGGTCAGGTCACTGTCCAACTGAATTTCTTCGAGGGGTACTGTGTCTCTAAGCGGTATATTGGCCATTTCCGCATGGCACTTCTTAAGCTGCGAAACGTGAAACACGTCTTGTACTCCTGACAATGCTTCGGGCAATTCCAACTTATAGGCAACCTCTCCCATGTGTTCCAAAACACGGTAAGGTCCCACAAATCTCGGGGCTAACTTTCCTTTAACTCCGAAACATTTGACTCCTCGCAGAGGCGATACTCTCAAGTACGCTCTATCTCCGATCTCATAGGTTATCTCCTTACGCTTCAAGTTTGCATAACTTTTCTGCCTGGACTGAGCTACCTTCAGTCTGTCTCGAATCAACTTCGCCTTTTCCTCAGACTCTTTGATTAAGTCTGGTCCAAACAACTGTCGGTCTCCAACTTCGTCCCATGACAACGGAGTCCTGCACCTCCTTCCGTATAATGCTTCGAAAGGGGCCATCTTCAAACTGGATTGATAACTGTTGTTGTAAGAAAATTCGGCATACGGCAAATTGTCGTCCCAACTAGATCCATAGTCTAGTGCACAGGCTCTCAGCATATCTTCCAAAATATGATTGACTCTTTCAATCTGTCCATCTGTCTACGGGTGAAAAGCTGTGCTAAACTCTAGCCTGGTAACCAAGGTTTCATGTAACTGATTCCAGAACTTTGAGGTAAACTGGGTTCCTCTATCTGATATGATGCTCCTCGGAACTCCATGCAGACATACAATTCGGTTCATGTATATCTTTGCCAACTTTGCACTGGTATAGGTAGTCTTTACGGGGATGAAATAAGATACCTTTGTTAAACGATCGACTACGACCCAAATCGAGTCATAGCCAGAACGAGTTCTGGGTAATCCCGTAATAGAATCCATACCTAGCTTATCCCACTTCCATTCGGGTATTGGCAATGGTTGTAACAATCCTGTCGGCTTCTGATGTTCTGACTTCACTCTCTGGCATACATCACAAACCCCTACATACTCCGCAATATCCTTCTTCATACCGGTCCACTAGAAAATATCGTTCAAATCCAAATGCATCTTAGTATTCCCTGGGTGAATCGAGTATGGTGAATCATGGGCCTCCTGTAGAATCAACTTCCTGATCTCCGGGTCATTAGGCACATAAATGCGGTTCTCAAACCATAAGGTGTCGTGTTCATCCTCATGAAATCCTTTAGCTTTTCCTTCGCTCATCCTCTCCTTTATAGAGGCAATCTCCTTGTCAGCTTTCTGAGCTTCTCGGATTTTATCCATCAGGGTAGACTGGATTTCTAGTGTTGCTACATAGCCTCTCGAAACTATCTCCACACGTACTTCTCGTAGGTCCTCGGCTAACTCCTTTGGAAATTCCTCCATCATTAAGGTATTTACATGGCTTTTACGGCTTAGAGCATCGGCTACTACGTTAGCCTTTCCGGGATGATAATGCAATCTCATGTCGTAATCCTTAATGAGTTCCAACCATCCCCTTTTCTTGAGATTCAACTCCTTCTGAGTGAATATATACTTCAAACTCTTGTGATCCGTATATACTTCACAATGGTTTCCAATGAGAAATTGTCTCCACGTCTTCAATGCATGTAATACGACTGCTAACTCAAAATCGTGAGTGGCATAGTTCAACTCATGAGGTTTTAGTTGTCGTGAAGCATACGAAACAACTCTTCCTTCCGGCATAAGAACTGCTCCAAGTCCTCGACGTGATGCGTCACAGTACACCTCGTAATCCTTATGTTGATCTGGCAAAATCAACACAAGGGATGAAACCAAACGTTTCTTGAATTCCTGGAAACTGGCCTCACATTCTTCTGTCCACCTGAATTTGGTGTCCTTCTTTAACAACTCCGTCATTGGCTTTGCAATCTTTGAGAAATTCTCGATAAATCTCCGGTAGTATCCTGCAAGTCCAAGAAAACTCCGGATCTCTCCAACTGTTGTTGGTGCTTCCCAATGAGTCACAGTGTCCACCTTGGCGGGATCTACTGCTATTCCTTCTCCGGATATAACGTGTCCGAGGAATCCGACTTCCTTCAACCAAAATTCACATTTGCTAAACTTGGCATATAACTGATGTTCTCTGAGCTTCTCCAATACCAAACGCAAATGCTCTGCATGCTCCTCTTCATCCTTCGAGAAGATCAAAATATCATCTATGAACACTACGACGAACTTATCCAAATACTCCATAAACACTTTGTTCATCAGGTTCATAAATTATGCCGGGGCGCTAGTCAGACCAAAAGACATAACGGTATACTCGTACAACCCATACCTAGTGGTAAAGGCCGTCTTAGGTATATCCTGCTCTCGGATCTTCAATTGATGGTACCCTGATCGCAGATCGATCTTGGAAAATACCTTGGCTCCTTGCAATCTATCAAACAGATCATTGATCATCAACAGTGGGTACTTGTTCTTGATTGTTACTTCGTTCAGCCCTCGGTAATCAACAACCATTCTTAACGATCCATCCTTCTTCTCCACTAGAAGTACTGGCGAACCCCAAGGCGAAGAACTTGGGCGTATGATTCCTCTATCCAGTAACTCCTTAATCTGCTTCTTAATTTCCTCCAAATCCTTTGCGGGTATCCTGTAAGGTCTCTTAGAAATTGGCCCGGTGCCTGGCAAAAGTTCAATCAAAAACTATATATCTCTGTCAGGTGGCATTCCTGGCAGTTCTTCTGGAAATACGTCAGGGAAATCTTTCACCACTGGTACTTCCTCCTGAACAACTCCTGATAAGAAATTTAATCTGTTCCTCTTTGGCTCATGCCGAGATACATACTTGATCCTTCTTCCTTCTAGCGTAGTAAGCAAAATGGTCTTACTGGCGCATTCAATATTCCCTTCATACTTAGATAACCAATCCATGCCTAATATCACATCCAGTCCTTGAGATTCCAATACTATTAGGTCCGAAGGGAAAATGTAATTACCCATCCTTAATGGCAACTGATCACACCATAACTTAGCCATATACTCCGGTCCTGGTGAGGTTACTAACATGGGCGATCTAAGGGCTTGGGTTGACAGATTATACTTATCCACGAATCCCCTTGAAATGTATGAATGCGATGCACCAGTATCGAAAAGAATGAGTGCAGTAAAGGACTTAACTAAGAACTTACCTATTACAGCATCTGGTTAGGCTTCAACCTCCTCCACGCTAACGTGATTCACTTGTCCTTTGTTGAAGGGGTTGGGCTTCTTCGCGGTGCTTCCATTGTCGTTCCCATTCTTAGCTTCTGGGCAGTTAGTGGCATAATGTCCATTCTTCCCGCACTTGAAACAAGTGACATGGCTGAAATCCTTCTTGGTGGGTGTGGACGGTGTAGGGCGGTTTTGGTTACCATTTTCTCCATTCCCATTTCCATTCTTAGGGCCATTGTGATTGTGCGACCTACCTCCTCCATGGGTATGTTGAAACTGTCCTACCGTTTTAGGGGTAAAACGGGGTATCTGCTGTGCTCCAGAATTATACTTTCCTTACCCATACTTCCTCTTGCGACTTTCAATCTGTTGATGCTTCCTTTAAATCATTAGGGCGCGATCAACCAGCTCCTGGTAGTTATTGAAAGTTGCCACCATTAGATGTACACTCATCTCATCATCCAGTCCTTCCATGAATCTCTCCTGCTTAGCGGCATCTGTCGCCACATCATGTGGGGCATAACGAGATAGGGTACTAAACTCATCCATGTATCGAGCCACAGTACGATTTCCTTGGCGCAAATTGCGAAACTCCTGCTTCTTCATACTCATAGCTCCAGTTGAGACATGGGCGGTACGAAAAGCTTGCTGAAACTGATCCCAAGTCACATTGGCTATGGGGTAAGTGGCTGTGTAATTTTCCCAGCATGCTGCGGCTGGTCCAGACAACTGGTGTGCGGCAAATCACACCTTCTCAGCATCCGAGCAATTGGCGGTGGTCAAATCCCTTCCAATCTTGCGTAGCCAGTCATCAGCCACTATTGGTTCGATGCTGCTAGCAAACACTGGTGGTTGCAACCTTAAGAAACGTGTCAGGTTGTCCACGGGTGGTGGTGGTGGAGGGTTGTTGTTGTTGTTTTGGTTGTTCTGAGTATTCTGGACAAGAAGTTGCATCAGGGTGTTCTGCTGCTGGATCAACTGGGTGAGCTCAGGGGGAAACTCAAATTCACGTCTTGGAGGCATCTAATGGGTGTAGAGGGAAGAGATAGAAAAAAAAGGTTTAAGAGAAAATCACTACCCATATGCACCTGAGGCAAACACACAATTTATCACACCAATCAATTTCAAACAAGGGCTTACACGAATCTAATCGTTACAAAAAGTGATCTAAGTCTACTAAAGGGAAAAAAACTACTAATCAAGGGAAGGTCTTCTAAAAAATTTGATCGACAGAGGATTCCATGATATCTGCTCCAACTTCATCTTCATAGTCTTCATCTTTGCTATCATCGGGTTCCGAATCCGTGTCGTCTATGATGATGTAGTCTTCCGGTGGAATCTCCTTGGGTTCTTCTTCCTCGTCTTCTTCTCCCATGAGTATCCCTAACTTCCGTGTCAAGTCATCATTCTTCTCCACAAGTATTTGCATCTCCTCCTCATATCCGTCGCGTGTAGACTTGAGTTATTCCTCTAGCTCCAAATTCCTATTTAGTGCTTTCTTCAAATCTATCATGCCTGCACACATCTGGTGCTCCTGGCGGCGAATGTGAAGGTTCAACTCCTAGATGAAGGCTGCAATGGATCTATCCTTCCGGGTGCTGATCATATCCCAATTTTCATCTCGGCGTCCACAAATCTGGTAGATGGTGTCCTTTAGCTCCTGCTTGTAGACTTCTCCAATCCTTCCCATAGCGATGTGGGCGGCCATGCTCCTGCCTAGGCTCCATGTAGGCGCATTAAAGGAAAATGCTATAAGTGCCGTGACGGGCTTGAACGTCCTTCCTGGAACTTGAGCTTGAATCAACCAACGCTCCTCCTCAGGTAGAGTGGCATTGTAGGTTCCGGTGAAACTTGGTAGTCCAATGTTTAGATATCTGGTGACTTCCTTGAGGTGTCGTCCAAATGGTGTATCATCATCCGGCTGCATGAACTTGTTCTTTGCATCCACCATCCTAAAAGAGTAGAAAAGATTAGGAGTCAGAAAAGAGAAGAGTGAATAGTGCTCTAGGGTTTTAGCTTAGTGGTCGTGTCCTGCAGTCAGCGTGTCCTCTGATACCATCTTGTAGCGACCAGACCTCAAGCAGTCTGATCTCTGTGCATCTGTGTCATCCCATGATCAGTAATGCTGACACGCACAGTACTTGAAGGATTTATAACAGAGTAGCAATCACATACTTGTTACATCGATAGTTCCAACGATGAACTTAGTACAATAAAAATGGTTGAAGGCCATCTAACACATTAACAATGGAAGGCTTGGAAGATAAGTGAGTCCATCAACTCCAGCGGCATCACTGAGTATAGAACCACGACCTAAAAGGCATCTTACTCGTCGTCTGAAAAGTCTGCAACATGAAATGTTGCAGCCCGAAAACGGGTCAGCACATGGAATATGCTGGCAAAGTAACACAAGAGAGCAATGAAAGTAAAGCTATACTATATGCAATATGGCTGGTGGAAAGCTCTATGGTTATAGTTTTTTGTGTAAAGCCAATTTTTCCCTACTTCAAAGGACTAAATTTTAATTAACTATCATGGTAGTTGAAACATCGTTGAGAAGATAGACATCCTCTCAACCCCAATTAAAGTTCATCATCAAACCCGACAAATGAATTAAAGTAACATGATGAGATTCACATGATAATCCAAGTACTAGATACTCAAGATGCCTATAACCGGGGACACGGCTAATCATGATTAGTTTGTACACTCTGCAGAGGTTTGTGCACTTTTCCCCACAAGACTCGATCTCCTCCGTTTGATTTCTCGCACTGCATGATGTTTGAGAGACGGATGACCGAGACACAGTCTTTCAGAAGCACTAGCACCTACGACCGGGTGAACCGTACCAACCTACATCCCCTACATCTGCTTGTCCACCACTGTAGATGTTCGCACAACTTACTCATACTATGCTAGAGCCCATAATAGCATTGTGGCTGCACACAGAAGTTTCTAGTATGAATAATCTCATGATCCCTTTGAGCCCGGGTGTCGGTCCGAAGAAAAACAGGCAATCCCTGGAATACCCAGATGCCTCAATCCACCCAGATGTGTATTAATGTTGCCACCTTAAGTTGAACCAATAATTAACAAACTCACATCTGTCATGGATTTCACTCACCCAATCCACGTCTACGAGCATAGCATGTCCTAATAGCAAACGTAGAAGTAACTCCCAAAGGTTTGAATGTAATGCAGGTAATAGGTACTACCTCAGTCTACTTCCCAGTCCCACAAGTTAATTGATCCTACTCATGCACTGTGTGATGGGTTGACTAATGCAATGAAAACTGGGTAATTGGAAACTATGATCAAAGTGTTACTTGCCTTGCTGATGATCCGCAAAACCTAGAGATTCAAAGTAGCAAGCGGCGCACTCCGGGTACTCTATCGCAAACAAACAAGCACACAATAAGTACTTATCTAATGCACGGGTAAAACTCGAATAAAAGATCTAACCAGAAAGTTCAACTTAAGAACTCCGGTTTGCGAAAGAAACGACAAAAGAAGAAACAATGAAAGACAAACGGCGAAAGAGAAACAACTACCGAACCAATCTGGACCTAAGTCCAAATTTAACAGAGGCAAATGCTTGAGCGACTAGGTTAAGCGGAAAGAGAATTTCGATACGAAACTCCAAGCGCTTGAATCACCTGATTCCGATAAACGAGCGAAAAGTTAAACTAAAACGAAGATCGCGATCAGAAAATAACTGCGAAAAAGAAAACTAAAACAGCTTAACGGACGGACGTTCGTTAGCTGAGACTAAACGACGAATTCGTTCGTTAGAACGAACGAACGGGTGAACGTTCACTACTTAACTAAACCAGAAAAATAAAACAAAAAACCGATATAAATAAAAAACGACTAGGGGTTCTAAAAAAACCAACGGTTTTCTGGAGAAAACCGGCGGCGGCTACCTCGAGAACTGCCGGCGGCGGCGGCTGGCGTCGCTGCGGCGGCTGCGGGGGTGGCGGCGGGCAGCGGCGGCAAGGGCGGCAAGGGAGGCGGCTAGCGGCGGCGAGAGCGGCGGCTGGCGGCGGCGTGCTAGCATCGCGGCGGCGGTGTTGGCGTCGCGGCAGCGGGACGGCTTGCGGCGAGGGGCGGGGTGCGGCAGAGGTGGTTGGAGGGGGGTGGCTAGCTTTATATAGGAGGGGGTGGCTAGCTTGGGGAGGGGGCAAACCATGGCGGCGGCGGAGTCGGAGTCCGACAAGGCCTCGGCGGCGGCTGGCGTGGGGAAGGCGGCGGCGCGGGGCGATGGGCCTGCTCGGCTGGGCTTCGGCCCAGTCGGGTCGGTCCCCCTTTTTTTTTTAAATTATGCCGGCGCTAAAATAACTCTAGAAAATAAAATAAAATCTAAAAATTGCCAAAACAAATTTTCACCATCTAAATAAATATTTAGAACAAGATGAACATTTTCTTGGCACTAAAATGCATTTTTCAAAACATGCAATTTTTCCTAATTCAAATAAAATCTAAATAAACTCCAAATAAAACTTATTTGATCTTTTTATTAAATCTTCCGTATTTCTTTATTTTGGAAGAGTCATTTTACTCCTTCTCTCATATATTTATGATAGAAATACTTGAAGAAAAAATAAGTATATCAAACGATCCTATTTTCAAAATTTGAGAAACCTCAAATATGAAAATTTAGAAATCCCCAACTCTCTCCGAGGATCCTTGAGTTGCTTAGGATTTTTCTCGGATCACCAAAACAAGAAAAAATATGATATGCATAATGATCTAATGTATAACATTCCAAATTGAAAATTTGGGATGTTACATCACCCCAATCATGATCATTGCAACAAGTAGTGGACATAGCAAAATTAGCATCCCCAAGCTTAGGGTTTTGCATATCATTAACACAATTATAATAACATCATTGCAATCATGTGTTTCATTGAAAGAGCTATCGTGAATCACTTCATAAGTTTCTTCTTTCAACACTTCGTCACAATTTTCAGATTCGCAAATTTCAAGCAAAACCTCATAAAGATTATCTAGTGCACTCAACTCACTAGAAATTGGTTCAACATAATTGGATCATTTAAAAAGATTAGCAAGTGGATGACGATCCATAGATAATTTTTAGCAAGCGAAGATGCCAGCAAATAGAAGGCACATGGCAACAAAAGCAAACATAAGATCGAATGAAAAAAAGGCAAACTAAAAGAAAGCAAATATGTTTGTGTGTTCTGAAAACATTTTAGAAGTGGGGGAGAGGAAAACGAGAAGCAAATGGCAAATAAGGTAAATGCAAGAGATGAATGTTTTATGAAGGGTACTTGGTATGTCTTGACTTGACATAGATATCAACGGCACTAGAGATTGGTGAGTTGACAGAAGACCAATCTTGACTCTTGACTTGGCATAAATCTCCCCGGCAACGGCGCCAGCAATTCCTGGTACCTCTTGAGATTGCGTTGGTTTTTCCCTTGAAGACGAAAGGGCGATGCTGAAGGAAATATGCCCTAGAGGCAATAATAAAGTTGTTATTTATATTTCCTTATATATCATGATAAATGACTTTTATTCAGATCAAGTTACAACTGAACCTCGTAGGTCAACTAGAGTACGTCCTGCACCAGAGTGGTATGGTAGCCCTATTCTGGAAGTCATGTTACTAGACCATGATGAACCTACGAACTATAAGGAAGCGATGATGAGCCCATATTCCGCAAAATGGCTTGAGGCCATGAAATCTGAGATGTGATCCATGTATGAGAACAAAGTGTGAACTTTGGTTGACTTGCCCGATGATCGGCAAACAATTGAAAATAAATGGATCTTTAAGAGGAAGACTGACGCCGATGGTAATGTTATTGTCTATAAAGCTCGACTTGTTGCGAAAGGTTTTCGACAAGTTCAAGGAGTTGACTACGATGAGACTTTCTCACCCGTAGCGATGCTTAAGTCTGTCCGAATCATCATAGCAATTGCCGCATTTTGTGATTATGAAATCTGGCAAATGGATGTCAAAACTGCATTCCTAAATGGATATCTCAAAGAAGAGTTGTATATGATACAACCAGAAGGTTTTGTCGATACTAAAGGTGCTAACAAAGTGTGCAAGCTCCAGCGATCCATCTATGGACTGGTGCAAGCATCTCGGAGTTGGAATATACGCTTTGATGAGGTGATCAAAGCATATGGTTTTATACATACTTTTGGAGAAGCATGTATTTACAAGAAAGTGAATGGGGGCTCTATAGAATTTCTGATATTATATGTGGATGACATATTGTTGATTGGAAATGATGTAGAATTTGTGGATAGGATAAAAGGATACTTGAATAAGAATTTTTGAATGAAAGACCTCGGTGAAGCTGCTTATATATTGGGCATCGTGATCTATAGAGATAGATCAAGACTCTTAATTGGACTTTCACAAAGCACATACCTTGGTAAAGTTTTGAAGAAGTTCAAAATGGACCATTCAAAGAAAGGGTTCCTGCATGTGTTACAAGGTGTGAAGTTGAGTAAGACTCAATGCCCGACCACTGCAGAAGATAGAGAGAAAATGAAAGTCATTCCTTATGCTTCGGCCATAGGTTCTATCATGTATGCAATGCTGTGTACCAGACCTGATGTGTGCCTTGCGATAAGTCTGGCAGGAAGGTACCAAAGTAATCCAGGAGTGGATCACTGGACAACAATCAAGAACATCCTGAAGTACCTGAAAAAGACAAAGGATATGTTTCTCGTTCATGGAGGTGACAAAGAGCTCATCGTAAATGGTTATGTCGATTCAAGCTTTGACACTGATCCAGATAACTCAAAGTCACAAACCGGATACGTATTTTTGTTGAACGATGCAGCTGTCAGTTGGTGCAGTTCCAAGAAGAGTGTCGTGGCGGGATCTACGTGTGAAGCAGAGTACATAGCTGCTTCGGAAGCAGTAAATGAAAGAGTCTAGTTGAAGGAGTTCATATCCAATGTAGGTGCAATACCTAGTGCATTGGGTCTAATGAAAATCTTTTGTGACAACACTGAAGCAATAGCCTTGGCGAAGGAATCGAGGTTTCACAAGAGAACCAATCACATCAAGAGATGCTTCAACTCCATCCGCGATCAAGTCAAGGAGGGAGACATAGAGATTTGCAAAATACATACGGATCTAAATGTCGCAGACCCGTTGAACAAGCCTCTTCCACAAGCAAAACATGATCAGCACCAAGACTCCATGGGTGTTAGAACCATTACTATGTAATCTCGATTATTGACTCTAGTGCAAGTGGGAGACTCAAGGAAATATGCTGTAACATCCCAAATTTTCAATTTGGAATGTTATACATAGATCATATTGCATTGCATTTTTCTTTGCATTTGTGTTTGTGGAGATCCTCGAAATTCTAAGCAACTCAAGGACCTACGGAGAGAGTTGGGAATTCTACAGTTTTGTATTTGAGTTCGCTCGAATACCGGTACAAGGACAGTGTTGGTTTTAATTATTTTTCCCTCCTACAACTATTTCTAAATAAAATATATGAGCGAAGATAATATGACTTCTCCAAAATAACAGAAATATCGGAGAAAAAATGTTAAAAATCACTTTTGGTATTTTTCTGGATTTATTTGCGATTTTATTTGCATAGGAAAATACGCGTTTTTCAAAATCGCATTTTGGTCTGGGAAAAATGTTCACTTTGTCCTAAATATTATTAGAGGACGGTGAAAAATTAATTCGGGATTTTTGGAGTCCATTTTGTATTTCTTTTGTTAGTTTTTCTATGTCAGGACTCGGTTTAAAAAAAACGAAACCGCCTTTGGGCCGTATTTGGCCAGGACTCTTGAGCCTTTATAAGCAGACCGAGGGCCCAGCCGCTGCCAGCCCGCTCGCCCGCCCCGCGGAACCCTAGCCGCCGCCGCCGTCGCCAGAAGCCGCCGCCGACTGCCGCCGCTGCGCCACGCCGCCGCCGCCGGTCGTCGACGGACCCGTCGCCGGAGTCGTCGAGGTAGTCATCCGCCGCCGTCGGTTTTTCTTTAGAAAACCGATCGGTTTTTTTTAGAAAACCCTACATCCGTTTTTTTGTTAGATCGGTTTTTTTTCGGTTTAGTTATTTAGCGGACGTTCGTCCGTACGTTCGTTTTAACGAACGCTGTTCGTCCGTTAGCCACAGATAGCGAACGTTCGTTTGTTAGCCTGTTCGTCAGTTTTCTTTTTCGGGGTATTTATCCGTGATTATTTTTTATCGCAATTTCTGCATTAATCTTGTTTTTCATTTTTCTTTTGGCTCGAGAGTCGGAATCAGGTGATTCAAAATCCAAGATCTTCATCTCGACGCCCTCTTTCCGTTTAACCAACTTGAACAAGGTTTTGGCTACTGTAAAATTTAACTTTAGATCAATTAGTAACCGGAGCTCCTTTCTTTCGCAGTTTGAGTTTTGTTGCTTCTTTCGATTTGATTCTTTTTGCAAACCAGAGTTCTTAAGTTGAACTTTTAGGTTAGATCTTATCTTTTAGAGTTTTGTTTGTGCATCATTGCTTGTTTGCTTATGTATGCTATTGTTTGGACTGTGAAGCGTGCTACTGCGAGTCTCTAGGTTTTGCGAATCGTCGGCAAGGCAAGTAACACTTTGATCATACCCTTTTATTACCCAGTTTTTATGCATTAGATCAAACCCTCACACATTGCATGAGTAGGATCTCTTAACTTGTGGGACTGGGAAGTAGATTGAGGTAGAACCTATTACCTGCATTATTTTTCAAACCCTTGGGAGTTACTTCTACGCTATGCTCAGGTTGCTATGCTATGCTCATAGACGTGGTTTGTGTTTGAGTGAAATCCATGACAGATGTGAGTTGTTAATTAAGGATTCAACTTAAGGTGGCTACTTGAATACACATCTGGGTGGATTGGTTGCAGGGCACCTGGGGAATCCAGTGTTGTCCTAGGAAATCCCGGGGTTTCGTGTGATTTTTCCTATGGAATGCCACCCAGGCTCAAAGGGATCATAAAACTATTCATGCTAGAAACTTCCGTGTGCAGCCACAATGCCATTATGGGCTCTGGCATAGTTGAGTAAGCTGTGGGAAACCTTTCCATGATGGGCTAGCAGATGTAGAGGGATTGTAGGTGTACCGGCCAATCTATCTGGTTAAGGGGACCTCTTCGGAGAGACTGTGTCTCGGTCATCCGTTTCTCAAACACCATGTTGTGCGAGAAACCAAACGGAGGCGATTGAGTCTTGTGGGAAAAGTGCACAAACCTCTGCAGAGTGTACAAACTGATCATGATTAGCCGTGTCCCCGGTTATGGACGCCTTGAGTATCTGGTACTTGAATTATTGGTTGATTTCATCGCTGTATAATTTAATTTGTTGGGTTAATACTCACTTTAATTGGGATTGAGTTGGAGGTACCTTCTCAATGATGTTTCAACTACCATGATAGTTAAAATAAAATTTATTCCTTTGTTGTAGGGAAAAATTGGCTTTACGCAAAAACTTTAACCTTAGAGCCTCCACCAGCCAAATATGCATATAGTATAGCCTTTACTTATGTTACTTGCATCTTCTGTGTTATCTTGCCAGCATATTCCATGTGCTGAACCGTTTTCGGGCTGCAACATATTACGTTGCAGACTTTTCAGACGAGGAATAAGATGTTCTAGGTCGTTTGTCATGCACTCAGCTATGCCGTTGGAGTTGATGGACTCACTTATCTTCCAAGCCTTCCGTTGTTATTTTGTTAGATGGCCTTAAGCCATAGACTTTTGTAATAAGTTCTCTTTGGAGACATTCGTTGTAATAAGTGTGTGATTGCCACTCTGTTATAAATCCTTCAAGTATTGTGTGTGTTAGCATTACCGATCCAGGGATGACACTGAAACACAGAGACTTCGGTCCATTCGGATCGTGGTCGCTACAAGATGGTATCAGAGCACATGCTGAATGTAGGACACGACCACTAAGAAAGACCCTAGATCACTCTTCTCTACTCATTTCGGGCTTCTCTCCGTTTTCTACTTCTTTATGATGGTGGACCCAAGGAACAATTTCACTCAACCGGATGAAGACACACCTTTTGGACGATACTTGAAGGAAGTCACTAGATACCTGAACATAGGAATACCAAGCTTTACCGGGACCTACACCACCACTTTACCATAAGAGGAGCGATGGAGCATACAAGTTCAAATTCCCGGAAGAACCTTCGCACCATCCACTGAGCCAATAGAGTTTTCTTTTGATGCACCAACTTGGAGCCTAGGAAAGAGTATGGCAGCCCACATCACGATGGGAAGGATCGGAGAAGTCCATAAGTAGGAGCTGAAGGACACTATCTACCAGATTTGTGGACGCCGAGATGAGCGTTGGGATATGATCAGCACCCGGAAGGATTGGTCCATTGCAGCATTCATCCAGGAGTTGAACCAGCACATTCGATGACAGGAGCACCAGATGTGCGCTGGGATGATAGAATTGAAGAAGACAGTAAACAGAAATTGGGAGCTATAAGAAGAACTTAAGTCTACTCGTGACGGATACGAGGAGGAGATGTTGATACTTGTAGAGAAGAATGATGATTTGACAAGGAAGCTAGGAGTATTCATGGGAGATCCAGCACCCGAAGGTGAAGAAGAGGCAGAAGAACCCAAGGAGATTTGTCTTGAAGATTACATCATCATCGACGACACGGATACAGACCCCGATGATAGTGAGGACGAAGACTATGAAGATGAAGCTGGAGCAGACATCATGGAATCTTCCGCTGATCAATATTTTTAGATGACCACCCTATGACTAGTAGTTTACCCCCACATAGTAGTATTTAGAGCACTTTTGTAGCGGTAGTTAGATTTGTAATACCTTGCTTGAAATTGATTGGTGTGATATGATTGTGTTTGTCTCATGTGCATATGGGTAGTGATTTTCCCTTAGACCTCAATTCTGTTCTAATCTCTTCCCTCTACACCCATCAGATGCCTCCAAGACGTGAGCCCGGATTTGAGTTTCCCACTGAGCTCACTCAGTTGATACAGCAGTAGAACACCCTGATGCAACTACTTGTCAAGAACACTCAGAACAACCAAAACAACAACCCTCCACCACCACCACCCGTGGACAACCTGACACGTTTCTTAAGGTTGCAACCACCAGTGTTTGCTAGCAGCATCGAACCAATAGTGGCTGATGACTGGCTGCGCAAGATTGGAAGGGATTTGACCACCGCCAATTGCTCGGATGCGGAGAAGGTGCGATTTGTCGCACACCAGTTGTCTGGACCAGCCGCAGCATGGTGGGAGAATTACACAGCCACCTTCCCCATAGCCAATGTCACCTGGGAGCAGTTTCAGCAAGCCTTCCATACTGCCCATGTCTCGACTGGAGCTATGAGCATGAAGAAGCGGGAGTTTAGCAACTTGCGCCAAGGAAATCGTATTGTGGCTCAGTACGTAGATGAGTTTAGTACCCTATCTCGTTATGCCCCAGATGATGTGGCCACAGATGCCGCTAAGCAGGAGAGATTTATGGAAGGGCTGAATGATGAGATGAGCGTACAGTTGATGGTGCCAACTTCCAACAACTACCAGGAGTTGGTAGATAAAGCTCTTATAATTGAAGGGAAGCAGCAGCAGATTGAAAGCCGCAAGAGGAAGTATGGACAAGGAAGGAATAATTCTGGAGCCCAGCAGAAGCCTCGATTCACTCTGAATACGGGAGGATATACCCATAACCATGGAAGTTCCCACAACCACAATGGCCCTAAGAATGGAAATGGAAATGGGAATGGAGCAAGTAATAACCAGAGCCGCTCTACCCCGTCCACACCCTCCAAGAAGGATTTAAACCACATCACCTGTTTCAAGTGCGGGAAAAGTGGACATTATGCCAATGAGTGCCCTGAAGCAAAGAATGGGAACGGCAATGGAAGCGCCGGGAAGAAGCTCAACCCATTCAACAAAGGACAAGTGAACCACGTAACTGTGGAGGAGATAGAAGAGCAACCAGATGCTGTTGTAGGTAAGTTTTTGGTTAAGACATTTACCGCAATAGTTCTTTTCGATACTGGTGCATCGCATTCATACATTTCTAGGGGATTCATAAATAGACATAGGATGTCCTCCCGAGTCCTTAAGGCCCCCATGTTAGTAAGTTCACCAGGAGCAGAGTATAAGGCACACCAAGGATGTTTTCAGATGCCATTGATCATAGGACGCCATACTTTCCCCTCCGACCTAATCGTTCTGGAGTCACAAGGATTGGATGTCATATTAGGTATGGATTGGCTATCGAAGTATGGAGGTAACATCGATTGTGCTAGCAAGTCTATTTTGCTTACCACCCCGGAGGGAAGAAGGATTAAGTATGTATCTAGGCATTCGCCTATAAGGACACAAGTACATTCTCTCACGGGAGTTGTTCAGGAGGAAGTGCTGGTAGTAAAAGATTATCCGGATGTGTTTCCAGAGGAGTTACCAGGCATGCCACCGGATAGAGATATTGAGTTTTTGATTGAGCTGTTGCCTGGCACCGGACCAATATCAAAGAGACCGTATCGGATGCCAGCGAATGATCTGGAGGAGATCAAGAAGCAGATTAAGGAGTTATTGGAGAAAGGATTTATTCGCCAAAGTTCATCACCTTGGGGAGCCCTAGTGCTTTTGGTCGAGAAAAAGGATGGATCTTTAAGAATGGTCGTTGATTATCGTGCGTTGAATGAAGTGACTATTAAGAATGAGTACCTGTTGCCGATGATCAATGATTTGTTCGACCAACTCCAGGGAGCGAAAGTATTCTCCAAGATAGATCTATGATCTGGATACCACCAGTTGAAGATCCGAGAGAAGGATATACCCAAGACAGCCTTCACCACAAGGTACGGGCTATATGAGTATACGGTTATGTCATTTGGATTGACTAACGCGCCTGCCTATTTCATGAGTATGATGAACAAGGTGTTCATGGAGTTCTTGGATAAGTTCGTCGTGGTATTCATTGATGATATTCTGGTGTTCTCGAAGGATGAAGAGGAACATGCAGAGCATTTGCATTTGGTATTGGAGAAGCTCAGAGAACATCAGTTGTATGCCAAGTTTAGCAAATGCGAATTTGGGTTGAAGGAAGTTGGATTCCTAGGGCATGTTATATCAGGAGAAGGTATAGCAGCGGACCCCGTCAAAGTGCAGGCCATCACTGAATGGTTGGCACCCACTTCAGTAGGAGAGATCCATAGTTTTCTTGGACTCGCGGGATACTACTGGAGATTTATAGAAAATTTCTCCAAGATTGCTAAGTCAATGACGACGTTGTTGAAGAAGGAGACAAAGTTCGATTGGACTGAAGAGTGCGAAGAAAGTTTCCAGGAGTTGAAGAAACGGTTAACGACAGCCCCAGTGCTAATATTGCCAGATATACGTAAGGATTTCCAAGTGTACTGGGACGCTTCACGCTTAGGACTTGGAGGAGTACTCATGCAGGATGGAAGAGTTGTTTCCTATACATCCCGTCAACTACGACCGCACGAGTTGAATTACGCGACGCACGATCTGGAGTTAGCAGTTGTAGTGCATGCACTGAAAACCTGGAGACATTTCCTTATTGGAAATCGTTGTGATGTGTACACGGATCACAAGAGTTTGAAGTACATTTTCACTTAGAAGGAGCTGAACCTCAGACAAAGGAGATGGTTGGAGCTTATAAAGGATTATGATATGAAGTTGCACTATCACCCAGGGAAGACTAATGTTGTGGCAGACGCTTTGAGCCGGAAGAGTTATGCAAATACCCTAGTAAAAGGGGAATTGCCACAGGAGCTAGCAAAACATCTCAGGGAGCTTCATTTGGAGATAGTCCCTAGAGGTTTCGTTGCAACGTGGGAGGTTCAGTCAACATTGCTGGGAAAGATACGCGAAGCCCAGAAGAATGACAAGGAAATTGCCGAGATAAGGAAAAGGATGAGTGAAGGAAAAGCCAAGGGATTCCGTGAGGATGAGCACGACACCTTATGGTTTGAGGATCGAATCTATGTGCCCAACAACCCAGAGATCAGGAAGTTGATACTGCAAGAAGAACATGATTCGCCATACTCGATACACCCCGGAAACACCAAAATGTATTTGGATTTGAAGGAACATTTCTGGTGGACGGGAATGAAGAAGGATATTGCCGAGTATGTGGCCGTATGTGATGTATGCTAGAGAGTAAAGGCAGAGCATCAGAAACCCGCAGGATTGCTACAGCCTATGCCGATACCCGAATGGAAGTGGGAGAAGCTTGGCATGGATTTTATCACCGGATTGCCCAGGACCAAAGCAGGATATGATTCAATTTGGGTAGTAGTGGATCGATTGACCAAAGTAGCCCACTTTATCCCCGTAAAAACCACATACACCAGTGCGAAGTTGGCAAAGATATACATGACCAGGATCGTATGTCTGCACGGAGTTCTGAGGACCATTGTATCAGATAGAGGAACACAGTTCACCTCAAAGTTTTGGCATCAGCTACACCAAACTTTGGGAACGAGGCTGGAATTCAGCACCGCTTTTCATCCGCAGACCGATGGACAGGCCGAGAGAGTCAACCAGATCCTGGAGGACATGTTGAGAGCCTATGCGTTAGATTATGGATCTAGTTGGGATGATAATTTGCCCTACGCGGAGTTCTCGTACAACAACAGTTACCAGGCCATTTGAAGATGGCACCGTTCGAAGCATTGTATGGAAGGAGATGCTGAACGCCACTAGTGTGGGATGAAGTTGGAGACCGACAGTTGTTTGGACCAGACTTGATCAAAGAGTCTGAGAGAAGGTTAAGTTGATTCGAGATAGGCGGAAGGTAGCTCAGTCCAGGCAGAAGAGTTATGCAGACTCGAAACGCAAGGAGATAGCCTATGAGATCGGAGACAGAGCGTACTTGATAGTATCACCTCTACAAGGAGTTAAACGTTTCGGGGTTAAGGGAAAGCTAGCCCCGAGATTTGTGGGACCTTACCGTGTTTTGGAACGCATGGGAGAAGTTGCCTATAAGTTGGAGTTACCTGAAGGATTGTCAGGAGTGCAAGACATGTTTCACGTTTCGTAGCTTAAGAAGTTCCATGCGGAGATGGCCGATATACCGCTTAGAGACACAGTAACCCTGGAAGCAATTCAGTTGGATAGTGATCTGACTTACGAGGAGAAGCCTCTTAAGATTCTCGAATTTTCGAGCATAGTCACCCGTAGTAATGTTATCAAGTTTTGCAAAGTTCAGTGGAGTCACCACACTGAGGAAGAAGCCACCTGGGAACGAGAAGATGATCTACGCAAGGACCACCCACACCTGTTCTCTAGCCAAGTCGAATCTCGAGGGCGAGATTCATTCTAAGGGGGGTAGGTTTGTAACATCCCAAATTTTCAATTTGGAATGTTATACATAGATCATATTGCATTGCATTTTTCTTTGCATTTGTGTTTGTGGCGATCCTCGAAATTCTAAGCAACTCAAGGACCTACGGAGAGAGTTGGGAATTCTACCGTTTTGTATTTGAGTTCGCTCGAATACCGTTACGAGGACAGTGTTGGTTTTAATTATTTTTCCCTCCTATAAATATTTCTAAATAAAATATATGAGCGGAGATAATATGACATCTCCAAAATAATAGAAATATCGGAGGAAAAATGTTAAAAATCAATTTTCGTATTTTCTGGATTTATTTGTGATTTTATTTGCATAGGAAAGTACGCGTTTTTCAAAATTGCATTTAGGTCCGGGAAAATATTCACTTTGTCCTAAATATTATTAGAGAACGGTGAAAATTTATTTTGGGATTTTTGGAATCCGTTTAGTATTTCTTTTGTTAGTTTTTCTACGTCAGGACTCGGTTTTAAAAAAACGAAACCGCCTTTGGGCCGTATTCGGCCAGGACTCCTCTGGCCAGGGCCTTTATAAGCCGACCAAGGGCCCAGCCGCCGCCAGCTCGCTCGCCCACCCCGCGGAACACTAGCCGCCGCCGCCGCGCCGCCGCCGCTGATCGTTGCCGGAGTCGTCGAGGTAGTCATCCGCCGCCGTCGGTTTTTCTTTAGAAAACTGGTTGTTTTTTTTAGAAAACCCTAGATCCGTTTTTTTTTTGTTAGATCGGTTTATTTTCGGTTTAGTTATTTAGCGGACGTTCGTCCATACGTTCGTTTTAACGAACGCTGTTCATCCGTTAGCCGCAGACAGCGAACATTCGTTCGTTAGCCTGTTCGTCAGTTTTCTTTTGGTGGTATTTATCCGCGATTATTTTCAATCGCGATTTCTGCCCTGATCTTGTTTTTCGTTTTTCTTTTCGCTCGAGAGTCGGAATCAGGTGATTCAAAATCCCAGATCTTCATCTCGACGCCCTCTTTCCGTTTAACCAACTTGAACAAGGTTTTGGCTACTGTAAAATTTGACTTTAGATCAATTAGTAACCGGAGCTCGTTTCTTTCGCGGTTTGAGTTCCGTTGCTTCTTTCGATTTGATTCTTTCTGCAAACCGGAGTTCTTAAGTTGAACTTTCTGGTTAGATCTTATCTTTAGGAGTTTTGTTTGTGCATCATTGCTTGTTTGCTTATGTATGCTATTGTTTGCTAGCAATAGAATACCCGAACTGTGAAGCGTGCTACTACGAGTCTCTAGGTTTTGCGAATCGTCAGCAAGGCAAGTAACACTTTGATCATACCCTTTTATTACCTAGTTTTTATGCATTAGATCAAACCCTCACACATTGCATGAGTAGGATCTCTTAACTTGTGGGACTGTGAAGTAGATTGAGGTAGAACCTATTACCTGCATTATTTTTCAAACCCTTGGGAGTTACTTCTACGCTATGCTCAGGTTGCTATGCTATGCTCGTAGACGTGGTTTGGGTTTGAGTGAAATCCATGACAGATGTGAGTTGCTAATTAAGGATTCAACTTAAGGTGGCTACTTGAATACACATCTGGGTGGATTGGTTGCAGGGCACCTGGGGAATCCAGTGTTGTCCTAGGAAATCCCGGGGTTCCGTGTGATTTT
Organism: Secale cereale; assembly: GCA_902687465.1. NCBI lineage: Eukaryota > Viridiplantae > Streptophyta > Magnoliopsida > Poales > Poaceae > Secale > Secale cereale. The sequence goes on along the minus strand of LR738715.1, from coordinate 292,599,040 downwards.
TCCTATGGAATGCCACCCAGGCTCAAAGGGATCATAAAAATATTCATGCTAGAAACTTCCGTGTGCAGCCACAATGCCATTATGGGCTCTGGCATAGTTGAGTAAGCTGTGGGAAACCTTTCCATGATGGGCTACCAGATGTAGAGGGATTGTAGGTGTACCGGCCTATCTATCTGGTTAAGGGGACCTCTTCGGAAAGACTGTGTCTCGGTCATCCGTTTCTCAAACGCCATGCATTGCGAGAAACCAAACGGAGGCGATCGAGTCTTGTGGGAAAAGTGCACAAACCTCTGCAGAGTGTACAAACTGATCATGATTAGCCGTGTCCCCGGTTATGGACGTCTGGAGTATCTGGTACTTGAATTATTGGTTGATCTCATCACTCTATAATTTAATTTGTTGGGTTAATACTCACTTTAATTGGGATTGAGTTGGAGGTACCTTCTCAATGATGTTTCAACTACCATGATAGTTAAAACAAAATTTATTCCTTTGTTGTAGGGATAAATTGGCTTTACGCAAAAACTTTAACCTTAGAGCCTCCACCAGCCAAATATGCATATAGTATAGCCTTTACTTCTGTTACTTGCATCTTCTGTGTTATCTTGCCAGCATATTCCATGTGCTGACCCATTTTCGGGCTGCAACATATTACGTTGCAGACTTTTCAGACGAGGAATAAGACGTTCTAGGTCATTTGTCATGCACTCAGCTATGAAGTTGGAGTTGATGGACTCACTTATCTTCCAATCCTTCCTCTGTTATTTTGTTAGATGGCCTTAAGCCATAGACTTTTGTAATAAGTTCTCTTTGGAGACATTCGTTGTAATAAGTGTGTTATTGCCACTCTGTTATAAATCCTTCAAGTACTGTGTGTGTCAGCATTACCGATCCAGGGATGACACTGAAACACAGAGACTTCGGTCCATTCGGATCGTGGTCGCTACATATGCCCTAGAGGCAATAATAAAGTAGTTATTTATATTTCCTTATATATCATGATAAATGTCTTTTATTCATGCTAGAATTGTATTATCCGGAAACTTGGTACATGTGTGAATACATAGACAAAATAGAGTGTCCCTAGTAGGCCTCTACTAGACTAGCTCGTTAATCAAAGATGGTTATGTTTCCTAACCATAGAAATGTGTTGTCATTTGATCAACGAGATCACGCCATTAGGAGAATGATGTGATGGACAAGACCCACCCGTTATCTTAGCACTACGATCGTTTAGTTTTACTGCTATTGCTTTCTTCATGACTTATACATGTTCCTCTAACTATGAGATTATGCAACTCCCGAATATCAGAGGAACACCTTGTGTGATATCGAATGTCACAACGTAACTAGGTGATTATAAAGATGCTCTACAGGTGTTTTTGAAAGTGTTTGTGGTGTTGGCATAGATCAAGATTAGGATTTGTCCCTCCGAATGTCGGAGAGGTATCTCTGGGCCCTCTCGGTAATACACATGATAATAAGCCTTGCAAGCAAATGACTAATGAGTTGGTCACGAGATGATGTATTACGGAAAAAGTAAAGAGACTTGCCGGTAACAAGATTGAACTAGGTATGTTGATATCGACGATCGAATCTCGGGCAAGTAACATACCGATGACAAAGGGAACAACGTATGTTGTTATGCGGTTTGACCGATAAAGATCTTCGTAGAATATGTAGGAGCCAATATGAGCATCTAGGTTCCGCTATTGGTTATTGACCGGAGATATGTATCAGTCATGTCTACATAGTTCTCGAACCCATAGGGTCCTCACGCTTAACGTTTAATGATGATCTGTATTATGAGTTATGTGTTTTTGATAACCGAAGATTCTTTGGACTCTCGGATGAGATCACGTACATGACGAGGAGTCTTGAAATGGTCGAGACATAAAGAATGATATATTGGACGATTTTATTTGTACACTGGATGAGTTCCGGGGGTCACCGGATAAATATCGGAGTGCCGGGGGGTTATCGGAACCCCCGGGGGAATGATACGTCTCCAACGTATCTATAATTTTTTGTTGTTCCATGCTATTATATATTCTGTTTTGGATGTTTAATGGGCTTTATTATACACTTTTATATTATTTCTAGGACTAACCTACTAACCCAAGGCCCAGTACAAATTGTTGTTTTTTGCCTATTTCAGTGTTTTGCAGAAATGGAATATCAAACTGAGTCCAAATGGAATGAAACCTTCGGGAGAGTTATTTTTGGAACGATATCAACACAGAAGACTTGGAGTACACGCCAGGAAGCGAGAGAGGCGGCCATGAGGACAGGGGGCGCTCCCAGGGGTAGGCGCGGCCCCCCACCCTCGTGGCCCCCTGTTGCTCCCCTGACGTCCCTCTTCCTCCTATATATACCTACGTACCCTGAAACTATTGGGGAGGATGACGAAACCCTAATTTCACCTCCGCAACCTTCTGTACCCATGAGATCCCATCTTGGGGTCTGTTCCGGAGCTCCATCGGAGGGGGCATCGATCACGGAGGGCTTCCACATCAACACCATAGCCTCTCCTATGAGTTGTGAGTAGTTTACCACAGACCTTCGGGTCCATAGTTATTCGCTAGATGGCTTCTTCTCTCTCTTTGGATCTCAATCCAAAGTTCTCCTCGATCTTCGAGGAGATATATTCGATGTAATCTTTTTGTAGTGTGTTTGTCGAGATCCGATGAATTGTGGGTTTATGATCAAGATTATCTATGAACAATATTGTATTCTTTTATGAAATCTTTTATGCATGATTTAAATATCCATGCAAGTCTCTTCGTATCGGTTTGGTTTAGCCTACTAGATCTATAGTTCTTGCAATGGGAGAAGTGCTTGGCTTTGGGTTCAATCTTGCGGTGTCCTTTCCCAGTGACAGCAGGGGCAGCACGGCACGTATTGTATTGTTGCCATCGAGGATAAAAATATGGGGTTTATATCATATTGCTTGAGTTTATCCCTCTACATCATGTCATCTTGCTTAAGGCCTTACTCTGTTCTTATGAACTTAATACTCTATATGCATGCTGGATAGTGGTCGATGTGTGGAGTAATAGTAGTAGATGGAGAATCGTTTCGGTCTACTTGTCACGGACGTGATGCCTAAATATTGTGATCATGCCTAGATATTCTCATAACTATGCGCTTTCTATCAATTCTCGATAGTAATTTGTTCACCCACCGTAGAAATATGCTATCATGATAGAAGCCACTAGTGAAACCTATGGCCCCCGGGTCTATCTTCATCATATTAATCTTCCAAAAACTATTTGCTTTACTTTGCATTATTTACTTTCAATCTCTACAGCAAAAATATTATCTTATCATATCTATCAGATCTCACATTTGTAAGTGATCGAGAAGGGATTGACAACCCGTTTTATCGCGTTGGCTGCAAGGTTCTTATTTGTTTGTGCAGGTACGAGGGACTCGCGCGTGGTCTCCTACTTGATTGATACCTTGGTTCTCAAAAACTGAGGGAAATACTTATGCTACTGTGATGCATCACCCTTTCCTCTTCGAAGGAATATAACGCAAGCTCGAGAAGTAGCAAGAAGAATTTTTGGCGCCGTTGCCAGGGAGATCTACGCAAAAGTCATATACCAAGTACTTATCACAAACCCTTGTCCCTCGCATTACATTATTTGCCTCTCGTTTTCCTCTCCCCCACTTCACCATTGCCGTTTTATCCACCCTCTTATTTGCTCTGTGTGTCTTACCGTTCACTTGTCTCTTGTTTGCTTGTGTGTTGGATTGCTTGCTTGTCACTACGGCTCAAGACAATACCAAATTATGTGACTTATCCAATACCAACAATAATGATTTTATTAGCACGCCGATTGCTCCTATTACCGATGCTGAATCTTGTGAAATCAATGCTGCTCTATTGAATCTTGTCATGAAATATCAATTTCTAGCCTTCCTAGTGAAGATGCTGCTACCCATCTAAACAATTTTGTTGATTTGTGCGATATGCAAAAGAAGAGGGATACGAATAATGATATTATTAAATTGAAGTTATTTCCGTTTTCGCTTAGAGATCGTGCTAAAACTTGGTTCTCTTCTTTGCCTAGAAATAGTATTGATTCATGGAAAAAGTGCAAAGATGCCTTTATCTCTAAGTATTTTCCTCCCGCTAAGATTATCTCTCTTAGAAACGATATTATGAATTTTAAGCAACTAGATCATGAGCATGTTGCATAAGCTTCGGAGAGAATGAAATTAATGATACACAATTGCCCTACACATGGTTTGAACTTATGGATGATTACACATTTTTTTATGTTGTCTTGAATTTTGCTTCTAGAAATCTTTTAGATTCAGCC
>LR738715.1:292574172-292594659 GCA_902687465.1 Secale cereale | reverse complement strand
CAGTTTCATGGAAATCACTTTAGGAGAAGCTATCAAACTCCTAGATAATATTATGGTTAACTATTCTCAATGGCACACCGAAAGATCTACTAGTAAAAAAGTACAAGCTATTAAAGAGATTAGTGTTTTGAGTGGAAAGATGGATGAACTTATGAAATTATTTACTACTAAGAGTGCTTCTTCTGATCCTAATGATATGCCTTTGTCCACGTTGATTGAAAATAATAATGAATCTTTGGATGTGAATTTTGTTGGTAGGAATAATTTTGGCAACAACGCATATAGAGGAAACTTTAATTCTAGGCCTTTTCCTAGTAATTCCTCTAATAATTATGGTAATTCCTACAATAACTCTTATGAAAATTTTAGTAAGATGCCCTCTGATTTTGAAACTAGTGTTAAAGAGTTTATGAATTCGCAAAAGAATGTCAACGCAAATCCCTGGAAAAATTGCTTAAGGTTGATGAATTGGCTACGAACATGGCTAGAATTTCTCTTGATGTTGATTATTTGAAACTTAGATCTATTCCACCTAAGCATGATATCAATGAGTCTCTCAAGGCCATGAGAATTTCCATTGATGAATGCAAAGAAAGAACCGCTAGGATGCGTGCTAAAAGAGATTGCTTCGTGAAAGCGTGTTCTTCTAGTTTTCATGATAATAAAGGTGAAGATCTGAAAGTGATTGATGTGTCTCCTATTAAATCCTTGTTTTCTAGTATGAATCTTGATAAAGATGGGACTGGAGATGAGTCTACTTTAGTTAAATGGCATCCCAATGATTCGGAGTTTTTAGATCTTGATGCTAAAAGTGTTAAAAGTGGGATTGAAGAGGTCAAAACTTTACATAGCAATGAACCCATTATTTTAGATTTCCAGGTATTTAATTATGATAATTTCTATTTAATAGATTGCATTTCCTTGTGGCATTCCGTGCTAAATTCTCCTCATGCTCATAGTCAAAATAAAGCTTTTACAAAACACATAGTTGATGCTTTAATGCAATCTTATGAAGAAAAACTTGAATTAGAAGTTTCTATCCCTAGAAAACTTTATGATGAGTGGGAACCTACTATTAAAATTAAGATTAAAGATCATGAATGCTTTGCTTTGTGTGATTTGGGTGCAAGTGTTTCCACAATTCCAAAGGCTTTGTGTGATATGTTAGGTTTTCATGAACTTGATGATTGTTCTTTAAATTTGCATCTTGCGGATTCTACTATTAAGAAACCTATGGGAAGGATTAATGATGTTCTTATTTCTGCAAATAGGAATTATGTTCCCGTAGATTTCATCGTTCTTGATATAGATTGCAATCCTACATGTCCTATTATTCTTGCTAGACCTTTTCTTAGAACGATTGGTGCAATTATTGATATGAAGGAAGGAAATATTAGATTCCAATTTCCGTTAAGGAGACTCATGGAACACTTTCCTAGGAAGAAAATCAAGTTACCTTATGAATCCATTATGAGAGCCACTTATGGATTGCCTACCAAAGATGGCAATACCTAGATCTAATCTTGTATCGTGCCTAGCTAGGGGCGTTAAACGATAGCGCTTGTTGGGAGGCAACCCAATTTTATTTTCTTTGTTTTTGCTTTTGTTTAGGAATAAATATTTCACCTAGCTTCTGTCTAGATGTGGTTTTGTGTTTTAACTAGTGTTAGTGCCAAGTAGAACCTTTGTGAAAACTTGTGTGAAGTTTATGCGATCATGCTGTAAAAAACCAGAATTTTTAGCGCTCACGAGATTAGCTACCATTTTTTACTAGAGATTGATTATTAGTTGATTCTTTTTGCATATGATTAATAGACAAATTCCTCACGTCCACCAATTTATTTAAATTTTGTAAGAGTTACAGAAGTATTCGAAAGTTACAGATTGCTACAGACTGTTCTGTTTTTGACAGATTCTGTTTTTCGTGTGTTGTTTGCTTATTTTAATGAATCTATGAGTAGTATCGGGGGGTATGAATCATATAGAAGTTGGAATACAGTAGGTTTAACACCAATATAAATAAATAATGATTTCATTACAATACCTTTGAGTGGTGGTTTGTTTTCTTATACTAACGGACCTCACAAGATTTTTGGCTAAGTTTGTTGTTGTGAAGTTTTTCAAGTTTTGGGTAAGGATTTGATGGACTATGGAACAAAGAGTGGCAAGAGCCTAATCTTGGGGATGTCCAAAGCACCCCAAGGTAAAATTCAAGGACAACCAAAAGCCTAAGCTTGGGGATGCCCCGGGAAGGCATCCCCTCTTTCGTCTTCGTCTATCGGTAACTTTACTTGAGACTATATTTTTATTCACCACATGATATGTGTTTTGCTTGGAGCGTCATATATGATCCGAGTCTTTGCTTTTTATTTTACCACAATCATCCTTTCTGGACACACTTTTTGAGAGAGATACACATGAATCGGAATTTATTAGAATACTCTATGTGCTTCACTTATATCTTGTGAGCTAGATAGTTTGGCTCTAGTGCTTCATTTATATCTTTTAGAGCACGGTGGTGGTTTTATTTTGTTGAAATTATTGATCTCTCATGCTTCACTTATATTATTTTGAGAGTCTTTTAGAACAGCATGGTAATGTGCTTTGGTTATAAATTTAGTCCTAATATGATGGGCATCCAAGATGGGTATAATAAAAACTTTCATAAAAGTGCATTGAATACTTTGAGAAGTTTGATACTTGATGATTGTTTTGAGATATGAGGATGGTGATATTAGAGAAATGCTAGTAGAGTAGTTGTGAATTTGAGAAATACTTGTGTTGAGGTTTGCAAGTCCCATAGCATGCACGTATGGTAACCGTTGTGTGACAAATTTGAAGCATGTGGTATTTCATTGAGTGTCATCCTTTGTGTGGAGGTCGGGATCGCGCGATGTTTAGCTCCTACCAACCCTTCCCCTAGGAGCATGCGTGTAGTACTTTATTTTGATGACTTGTAGATTTTTGCAATAAGTATATGAGTTCTTTATGACTAATGTTGAGTCCATGGATTATACGCACTCTCACCCTTCCACCATTGCTAGCCTCTCTTGTACCGCGCAACTTTCCCCGGTATCAATCACCCACCATATACCTTCCTCAAAACAGCCACCATACCTACCTATCGTGGCATTTCCATAGCCATTCCGAGATATATTTCCATGCAACTTTCCACCGTTCCGTTTATTATGACACACTTCATCATTGTCATATTGCCATGCATGATCATGTAGTTGACATCGCATTCGTGGCTGGGCCACCATGCATAATCTTTCATACATGTCACTCTTGATTCATTGCACATCCCGGTACACCACATTCATATAGAGTCATACTTTGTTCTAGTAGTTGTAAATCAATATAAGTGTGATGATCATCATTATTAGAGCATTGTCCCAAAGAAAAAAAAAGGAAAAAAAAGAAGAAAGGCCAAAGAAAAAAAGGCCCAAAAATAATAAAAACGAAAAAAAGAAAAAGAAAAAGGAAAGAAAAGAAAAGAAAAAAGGGGACAATGCTACTATCTTTTTCCACACTTGTGCTTCAAACTAGCACCATAATCTTCATGATAGAGAGTCTCTTGTTTAGTCACTTTCATATACTAGTGGGAAATTTTCTTTATAGAACGTGGCTTCTATATTCCAACGATGGGCTTCCTCAAATGCCCTAGGTCTTCGTGAGCAAGCAAGTTGGATGCACACCCACTTAGTTTCTTTCGTTGAGTTTTCATGCATTTATAGCTCTAGTGCATCCGTTGCATGGCAATCCCTACTCACTCACATTGATATCTACTAATGGGCATCTCCATAGCCCATTGATACGCCTAGTTGATGTGAGACCATCTTCCTCTTTTGTCTTCTCCACAACCACCACTCTATTCCAACTATAGTGCTACATCCATGGCTCACGCTCATGTATAGCGTGAAAGTTGAAAAAGATTGAAAAATTTTAAGTATGAAACAATTGCTTGGCTGAAACCGGGGTTGTGCATGATTTTAGTATTTTGTGTGACGAAGATGGAGCATAACCAAACTATATGATTTTGTAGGGATGAACTTTCTTTGGCCATGTTATTTTGAGAAGACATGATTGCTTTGTTAGTATGCTTGAAGTATTATTATTCTTATGTCGATATAGACATTTATCTTGAATCTTTCAGATATGAAAATTCATGCTACAATAAGAAAATTACATTGAGAATTATGTTGGTTAGCATTCCACATCAAATATTCTGTTTTTATCGTTTACCTACTCGAGGACGAGCAGGAATTAAGATTGGGGATGCTTGATACGTCTCCAACATATCTATAATTTTTTATTGTTCCATGCTATTATATATTTTGTTTCGGATGTTTAATGGGCTTTATTATACACTTTTATATTATTTTTGGGACTAACCTACTAACCCAAGGCCCAGTGCAAATTGTTGTTTTTTTGCCTATTTCAGTGTTTCGCAGAAAAGGAATATCAAACGGAGTCCAAACGGAATGAAACTTCGGGAGAGTTATTTTTGGAACGATATCAACACAAAAGACTTGGAGTACACGCCAGGAAGCGAGAGAGGCGGCCACGAGGGGAGGGGGCGCGCCCCCCACCCTCGTGGACCCCCTGTGGCTCCCCTGACATCCCTCTTCCTCCTATATATACCTACGTACCCTGAAACCATCGGGGAGGACGATGAAACCATAATTCCACCGCAGCAACCTTCTGTACCCGTGAGATCCCATCTTGGGGCCTGCTCTAGAGCTCCACCGGAGGGGGCATCGATCACGAAGGGCTTCTACATCAACACCATAGCCTCTCTGATGAGTTGTGAGTAGTTTACCACAGACCTTCGGGTCCATAGTTATTAGCTAGATGGCTTCTTCTCTCTCTTCGGATATCAATACAAAGTTCTCCTCGATCTTCGAGGAGATCTATTCGATGTAATCTTTTCGCGGTGTGTTTGTCGAGATCCGATGAATTGTGGGTTTATGATCAAGATTATCTATGAACGATATTGGATTCTTTTCTGAAATCTTTCATACATGATTTGAATATCCTTGCAATTCTCTTCGAATTATCGGTTTGGTTTGGCCTACAAGATCTGTAGTTCTTGCAATGGGAGAAGTGCTTGGCTTTGGGTTCAATCTTGCGGTGTCCTTTGCCAGTGATAGCAGGGGCAGCAAGGCACATATTGTATTGTTGCCATCGAGGATAATAAGATGGGGTTTATATAATATTGCTTGAGTTTATCCCTCTACATCATGTCATCTTGCTTAAGGCGTTACTCTGTTCTTATGAACTTAATACTCTAGATGCATGCTGGATATCGGTCGATGTGTGGAGTAATAGTAGTAGATGCAGAATCGTTTCGGTCTACTTGTCACAGACATGATGCCTATATAGAATGATCATGTCTAGATATTCTCATAACTATGCACTTTTCTATCAATTGCTCGACAGTAATTTGTTCACCCACCGTAGAAATCTGCTATCATGACAGAAGCCACTAGTGAAACCTATGGCCCCGGGTCTATCTTCATCATATTAATCTTCCATCAACTATTTGATTTACTTTGCATTATTTACTTTCAATCTCTATACCAAAATACCAAAAATATTATCTTATCACATCTATCAGATCTCACTTTTGTAAGTGACCGAGAAGGGATTGACAACCCCTTTTTTCGCGTTGGCTACAAGGTTCGTATTTGTTTGTGAAGGTACGAGGGACTCGCGCGTGGTCTCCTACTGGATTGATACCTTGGTTCTCAAGAACTGAGGGAAATACTTACGCTACTGTGATGCATCACCCTTTCCTCTTTGAGGGAATACAACGCAAGCTCGAGAAGTTGCAGGGAACTAATGCGCCAACATGGGCCTTGTGAGAGAGAAATAGGGGCCTCTAGGGCTGGTCGCACACTCCCCTTGAGGAGTCCAAATTGTACTAGGAGGGGGCGGTGCCCCCCCCCCCTCTTTCCCTCTCCCTCTCTCCTACTTGGGGAGCGCCCTAGGAGGGCCGGCCGGCCTTCCCCTTGCTCCTTCATATACGGGGGCAAGGGCACCCTAGAACACACAAGTTGACAATTGTTTTAGCCGTGTGCGGTGCCCCACTCCATAGTTACACACCTCGGTCATATCGTAGCAGTGCTTAGGCGAAGCCCCGCATCAGTAACTTCATCATCATTGTCACCACGCTGTCGTGCTGATGAAACTCTCCCTCGGCCTCAACTGCATCAAGAGTACGAGGGACGTCATTGAGTTGAAGGTGTGCAGATCGCGGAGGTTCGATGCGTTCGGTACTTGATCGGTTAGATCAGGAAGACGTTCGACTAAATCAATTGCGTTACTAAACGCTTCCGCTTTTGGTCTACGAGGTTACGTGGACACACTGTCCCCGCTCATTGATATGCTTCTCCTAGATAGATCTTGCGTGATCGTAGGTATTTTTTTGAAATACTATGTTCCCCAACAGATGCAGCAAAGTAGAGTAAGTATTTCCTGCAGTTTGAGAACCAAGGTATCAATCCAGTAGGAGACAACACGCAAATTGCCAAATACCTGCACAAACAATCAAACAACTTGCACCCAACGCTATAAAGGGGTTGTCAATCCCTTCATGGTTATTTGCAAAAGTGAGATATGATAGAGATAGATAAATAGTAAAGAAATATTTTTGGTATTTTTGGTTTATAGATTAGAAAGTAAAAAATTGCAAAATAGTAGATTGGATACTTATAAGATGGAAAATAGGCCTGGGGGTCATATGTTTCACTTGAGGCTTCTCTCAATATAGCAAATAGCACGGTGGGTAAACAAATTACTTCCAAGCAATTGATAGAAGAGCGCATAATTATGACAATATTTAAGGCAATGATAATGAATATAGGCATCACGTCCGTGTCAAGCAGACCGACTCCTGCCTGCATCTACTACTATTATTCCACATATCAATCGAAATGATTCTGCATATAGAGTTTTAAGTCCATAAAGAACGGAGTAACGCATTAAGTAAGATGACATGATGTAGCGGAATTAACTCAAGCAATATGGTGAAAACCCCATCTTGTTATCCTTGATGGCAACAATACAATACGTGTCATGTACCTTTCCGTCATTGGGATTGAGCACCACAAGATTGAACCCAAAGCAAAGCACTTCTCCGATTGCAAGAAAAACCAATCTAGTTGGCCAAACCAAATCGTTAGTTCGAAGAGTATTACTATAATATCAAATCATGCATATAAGAATTCAGAGAAGATTCAAATAATATTCATAGGTAAGCTGATCATAAATCCATAATTCATCGAATCTTGGCAAACACACCGCACAAGAAGATTACATCGGATAGATCTCCAAGAACATCGAGGAGAACATGGTATTGAGAATCAAAGCGAGAGAAGAAGCCATCTAGCTACTAGATGGACCCGTAGGTCTATGGTAAACTACTCACGCTTCATCAGAAGGGCAATGGTGTTGATGTAGATGCCCTCTGTTGTCGAATCCCCCTCCGACAGAGTACCGGAAAAGGCCTCCATATGGGACCTCGTGGATACAGAAAGTTACGGCAGTGGAAAAGTGGTTTCGATGCCTCCTCTAGGGTTTTTGGAATATATGTGAATATATAGGCGGAAGAAATAGGTTGGTGGAGTCATGGGGGGGGCACAAGGGTGGGGGCACACCCTCCGTCCTTGTAGCCACCTCGTGGCTTCCCTGACGTGTACTCCAAGTGCTCTGGATGTCTTCTTGTCCAAGAAAAATCATCGTAAAGTTTCGTTCCGTTTGGACTCCGTTCTATATTCCTTTTCTGCGAAACTCAAAAAACAAGGAAAAAACAGAAAATGTCACTAGGCTCTAGGTTAATAGGTTAGTTCCAAAAATAATATAAAATATCATATTAATGCATATAAAACATCCAAAATAGATACTATAATAGCATGGAACAATCAAAAAGTATAGATACATTGGAGACGTATCAATCGTGAGGGGCCGAACATGGCTAAACTCGTGTCTCTTGACCAGCTCAACCCCGACAAGCTAGTCACCGTTTGTGATGGCCTCACGTCTAAGGCCTGACACTTGGACATCTGCCATGCTAAAACCACGACAGTTTGCTCCCACCATGGGGCCAACACACGGTGGTTTCAAGTTCTTGAAGGGCTCTTTCCCGTGCCTCGAGGGATACACCATGGGGAGGATGACCAAGAGTCGCCGTGGCAAACTCTACATCGACGACACTGGCTGCGGTCCCGAGGTAGACTCAATGGAGTTGGGTACTAGGTTCCCTTCGACAAAATCCAGGTTTTCAATGGCAAAATTGGCGGATATGAACCTGATCCGGACATCTGCACCGACCTCGTCGAGTTGGCTCAGTGTGGGCAACCCGCCCGGATCCAAGCCGACCGGAAGCATGTCTTCATTGGTTTCACACAGGGCGTGGAACTTCCAGAGAATTTCGTGTCTGGAGGAGAGACTCTTGTCTACACAAATGATGAGTCATCAACTGGAGATACTGAATCAATTTACCGGCTTCATGACGGCAGGCCTGGGGCTGTTCCAATGGCAATAGTATTCCGAACCCCTACGAGCCACTGTGCTGAGCCGCCATCTTCATGGCTAGAACAGCGCCGGCTCACAACTCTACGACGACGGGAGATGCGGCGACAGTTGACCCGTCTGTGGTGGCTCCTGATGCGTCCCGCTCAGCAAGGCCGGTGACTCAAGTTTTGTCTAAGCTGATGGCTACTTTGGCAGCCCTTCTGAAGATTGAGGTCACCCTAGAAAATCAAGCGGAACGCAATGCAGAGATTGCAAAGATTCGTGAGCAGATGACCAAGGTTCAGGTGGAGTTCAATGCTAAAAACGCCAAGATAGCGGCATTGCAGGCTTAGATTAATGTAGAGAAGGAATGCTTATAGACGAAGGTTTGGCATCTAAATCTGGATCAGAATGCTTCCAATGCAGTTCATCGAAGGCGGCACCAAAGCCGTTTACCTTCAGTTTATGAGCCCTGTTTAACAGGCCGGGGGATGGAACGAGTACGCCAGAAGCTCCAGCAGCACCAGTTATACCCCAATTAACGTCAAACGTGTCTCTGAGTGGAGCGGCGGCTCGGCCTATTCAGCCAGAGCCGGTTCGGAGAGAAGAGCCGGCCCCAAACCCTCAACCCATCCAGCCACAACACTTTTTAACACCACCATGTCACTTCTCCAACCCAGTGGATAACATGGTGGCAGCGCCAACCTGGCTTACTGCACTCCCAATTGATGGTCACACGCCGGCCGGAGTTGAAGCCCAAAACTCCATTGGTTTTCTACAGAGGACGATTGCTTAGCAGGCTAGTTACTCTTATAGCCGGCACCGCATGCATTCAACCCCGTTGTCGAGCCGTAGTTATAGCCGACATGCTGAGTCGCTAGCATTTTCCAACAAGGAGTGATGATGTAACCCACCGCAAGCTAACCCAACCCGTAATACATGTACTAACACTCAGGCTATTGTGCGTGAAGCAAGATCTCGTCGTGAAGTAGAGGCAGTAAACCAAGGGGCTTATCAGCCGCCCCCGGTGATTCCTTCAACTTCGGTGTGAGCCGGGTCAAACTCCAGGACCATGGGGGTGCCGTGTTTAGTTCCGGTTTTATGTAATGAGCGCATGCCAATGATTTTAAAGGCCCTCGGAAGGTGTCCAATTACACGATGGACCTTGAGCCAGTAGCTTGGGTTGAGAGCTATGGGTTAGCCATGTTGATGTCGGACGTCAGTGATGCGGTATGTGCCAAATATTTCACTATGATGTTGGAGGGGCTATCTCGGACATGATTAAAGAACCTACCCCCCAACTCTATCAACACTTGGGCAGAGTTGAAGGAGAGCTTTATCAAGAATTTTCAAAGAACTTGCAAGCAGCCATTGACAATTGTTGATTTGGAGCATTGTGTGCAATGTGAGGATGAGTTAGCCCACCATTGGGCCCGCCGAGTTGTGACCATCATCCACTCTTCGGATAGTATCGGGGCGGCTCAAGTCGTGTTGCTCCTATAAGAACTGTCACTTTTTCCCTCTTTTGCAGAAGCTAGGGTGGCTTAAGTGCAAGTGCACATACATGGGCAAGCCCATGGATGTACTTACCAGGTATGCCGACTCTGATGGTACAAAAGACCTTAGTTCTGATGATGATAAACCTAAGTAGGGCAAGAAAAACAGTGGTGGCAAGGGCCAGCAGCAGCATGGCTCAGGGCAGAATGGCAATGATAATAATCATGGTAACGGTGGTAAGCGCAAACATCCCGATGGTGGGTCAGATTTTGTGGCTAGTACCAACGCCGGGTTCAAGAATCAGCGTCGCAATGGCAATGACAAGCCGCCTTTCAATGGGGGGAAGCCTATTTTTTTGATGAAGCTCTGAATGCCCCTTATCCAAAGCATAGTTATCCTAACAAGCCATCTGCTCATGCTTGGAAGAATTGTTACATTGCGCGAGAGTTCAAGAACCGATCGTTTCAATAGTATCATAGTAACGGTAACGGGCCGCCCGGCGGGTCAGGCCCTGTCGGCTTTTCAGGAACCGGTTACGGTGGTGGCGGCTCAGGTTCTGGTTATCAGAACCAAGGTAACCCACTACAAAAAGACACATCCATGACATTTTGGCCTGAATGATTTTTTTCTTTCATGCTTATGACTCTTCTATGACGATAATTGTGACAAAACCCGATATCATCATAGATGTGGCGGGCTCCTACTTCTATGACAAAAATTGGACTTTTCGTCCTGGGCAGGCCGGAGACGCACCTGCATGACATTCTTTGGGCCGTCCATGATGGAAAAAATTGTGGTATAAGCGAGGGCGAGGAAAATTTCGGGGAGTTCCCGGTTATGGTGGGTGGTCAGGGCCGAGCGATGCACTGAGGTTTGCACATTTCTCTCGTATACGTACATGCTAGTGTGCGAGGTGTTGGGCTCTAACTAAACTCGAGCGAGGCATTTCTCTACTGAACCCAAGCGATTGCACTAGGCTACCTTACTGAACTCGAGCAATCGATCCCTTGGCTGTTAACTAAACCCAAGCGATTCCTTTGCAACCCAAGGATCTATGACAATATAACTTCTATGTGACTATGAACAAACATCAATCATTACGTTGTCTTCCTTATCCAACGTCAACAATGTTGGCATATAATATTTTGATGGGGGCTCACAATCACAAAAGGTTTCCAGGATAGTATATTTATATGTGAATCTTCTCTTCCCTTATTAATTCTTTCATGAGTTGCATCATTGACCAATGCTATGTTTGTCAATCTCAGATAAAAATTTCTACTTATACTTTTCCTTATGTGATGTCATCATATACCATAAGATTAGTATATGATCTTTTTCATTTATTTCTTTTCTTTTCAATGAAACAAGAGAGTGAAGAAAGCAAAAACTCAAACTAAACTTTACTATATATCTCGCACAAGATTACAAGGATAGATCACTAAGCAAACTCCCAAGAAGAAAAGATTGAACTAAACTTTTATTCATCTAAAGCAAAAGATAACTAATGATCGAACTAAGATAAGTAAAGGCAGAAGATAGTGGAGGTGATACGATACTGGGGCACCTCCCCCAAGCTTGGCGTAAGCCAAGGGGAGTTCCCATACACGGTACTTAATTTTCCATTGGTGGTGAAGATGATGTTTGTGGTGGTGATATAACTCCCAATATATTCATGAGTGCCTCCTTCAAGCCTTCAATCTCATGAAGGGCTTTATGAAGAAACTCAGTGTTTTTCTCCACTTTAGCCATAATATGTTTATTCTCCGGCCCCCAAGAACTTGTTCCTGCATCACTTTCTCTTGGACGAGATATGTCCCAGTTGGACGGTATGTGCACACGGGTAAAGGCCTGTGAATCAAAATATGAAAATTGTTACGATGTAACCTGTGTAAAGGCCTCCTTGGGAGGAATCCTTTGTGGGTTCTCTTGATTATTTGATAATCTCATGGCTTCATGAGAATTAGGACGAGTAGAGATTCCAGCCAGTGTGCCTCTTTCTGAAGCTCGAGGGTGAACTCCAAGAGACTTTCCTTCATCTTCCTCCATGGCCACCTCCTCAACTCCTTCTTGCCTTAGCTCCCCATGTGGGAACCAAGCATCACCTTCCTCGTGATTGGAGCGGGGAAAATCCATGGTACCTGGCCTAATAGATCTGACAGAAAACAGCAAGAAAAGAAAACATAAGATTTCTCCGTGATGCGGTGGTCAATAGGTTTGGGGGTATATAAAGAATTTTTATCCTAGGAAACAAGTGAACGGAAGAAAAACGGAGTCCGGAAGGTACCCGAGGTGGGCACAACCCACCTGGGCGCGCTTGGGGGGCCAGGCGTGCCCTGGTGTCTTGTGCCCACCAGGGTGACCTTCCCGGTAGTTTCTTATTTTCCTATTTTTGTTATATTACAAAACGGACAAAAAATATTTTTGCAGATTTTTCAGGGTCCGTTTACTTACCATATTATGTACCTCCTCTTTTTCACGATTCTCGAGTGTTTGGGAAGGTCTCTTTTATGAGTTCTTCCGGTGTCATAGTTTGGATAATATTACTTTCAACATTAATGGGTGTACTTGAGATATAATGTTTTATTCGTTGCCTATTAACAACCTTTGGGTTAGTACCTTTGGCATTATTTATTTTGACAGCTGCAGACCGATAAACCTCCTTGATAACATAGGGTCCTTCCCATTTGGAGAGGAGTTTTCTTGCAAAGAATCTGAAACAAGAGTTATATAATAAAACATATTCTCCAACTTTGAACTCGTTCTTTTGGATTCTGTTATCATGCCATCTTTTAACTTTTTCTTTGAATAACTTGGCATTTTCATAAGCTTGGGTTCTCCATTCATCTAGTGAGCTAATATCAACTAACCTCTTTTCATAGGCAAGTTTGAATCATAATTCAGTTCTTAAATTGCCCAATATGCTTGATGTTCTAATTCAAGAGGCAAATGACAAGCTTTTCCATAAAATATTTTATAAGGAGACATACCCATAGGATTTTCGTAGGTTGTTCTATAAGCCCAAAGTGCATCATACAATTTCTCGGACCAATTCTTTCGAGACCTATTGACAGTCTTTTGCAATATCAATTTTATTTCCCTATTTCTAAGTTCAACTTGACCACTAGACTGAGGATGATAGGGAGATGCAATTCTATGGTTAACATTGTACTTGGTAAGCATGTTAGGGAATTACCATCTTGGATCACTTTGAAAAGTCTGGTAGATCCTTTCTTTGGTATGGTAAATACATTAACAAATATGGTAAATGCTTTGTCAAATGGGAACAAGTTTGCTTGCCCAAGGATGCTGGTGGTCTTGGTGTTTTGGATCTCAGAGCACACAACAAAGCACTTCTGACCAAATACCTACACAAATTCTTCAATAAGATGGATATCCCATGGGTGCAACTTATTTGGAGTATATACTATGGTAAAGGTGAGTTCCCACAATTTCCAACTAGGCTTGGCTCTTTCTGGTGGAGAGATTGTTGCTCTATTCCTAATAATTAGAAAGATCTCACCTCCTGCTTTGCCGGTAAGGGTGACACCATTTCTTTATGTCGTGACAAATGGAATGACAACCCATTGAAAGACAACTTCCCACATTTGCACTCTTTTGCCATAAACAAAGATATCTCACTTCAAAAGGCTTGCATCAAAACTGAGAATGATTTCTACAGTATGTTCCACCTACCTATGTCCTCTGTGGCTTTCCAATGGAGCACTGAGCTCATGACCCTCGTTAATGGTGTAATGAATAATAATGATTCTGATATCTAGAAGTTTAAATGGGCCTCTGGGCAATACAATGCAAAGAAAGTCTATTTTGAGTATTTGGGATGCCTTGAGAAAGCTCCCAAAGCTTTCCAATGGATATGGAAGTCTGGATGCCTTCCTAAGCAAAAATTCTTTTTCTGGCTCCTTCTCCTGGATAGATTAAATACCAGAGATCTACTCAACAGGAAAAAAAATTACATTGATAATTCCAGATGTGTTCTGTGTGATGATGAACCCAATGAATACATGAAACATCTTTTCTTTTCATGTGATGTTAGCCAAAACTTTTAGTTATCACTTGGATTTGAATGGAATTCTGATCTGAATTGTAATGATATGCTTATTGAAGCCAGAAATAGAATTCAGATTCAACCCTTCAAAGAATGCCTAATTGCTGGTTGTTGGACCATCTGGAAACACAGAAGCAACATCATTTTTTACAACAAGGAAAGGGACATGAACTACCACATTTATTGTTTCAAGGACCATTATGGCACCATCACCAAAAGAGTTAATCCTGGTTTAAAGGAGGGTATGCAAAGTTGGTTGGACTACTTGTAAACACTAAACTTTCCATGTATCACTCCCCTGATGTAATCCATCTGTGCATAACTACCCCCCATATTAATGAAAAATAGAGTTACAGTAGGGTTTTTACCCTACTGTGTTTGCTAAAAAAAAGCATGTTAGGGAAAGCACCATGAATAAAGTGTGAACCACCATCAGTCATTAAATATCTAGGGACTCCAAACCTTGGGAAAATAACGTCCTTAAGCATTTTAATAGAGGTGTTGTGATCATCACTACTAGTTGGAATAGCTTCTACCCACTTAGTAACATAATCAACAACAACCAAAATATGTGTATACCCATTAAAGGAAGGAAAAGGTCCCATGTAATCAAAACCCCAAACATCAAATGGTTCAACAGCAAGAGAATAATTCATAGGCATTTCCTGACGCTTACCGATATTACCAATTCTTTCGCATTCATCACAAGATAAGACAAACTTACGAGCATCGTTGAAGAGAGTAGGCCAATAAAAACCAGATTGCAATACCATATGAGCAGTTCTGTCTCCCGCATGATGTCCTCCATAGGCTTCGTAGTGACATTTCCATAGGATTTGTTCCTGTTCATGCTCAGGTACACAACGTCTAATAATACCATCTAATCCTTCCTTATAAAGATGTGGGTCATCCCAAAAGTAATGTCTTAAATCATAGAAGAATTTTTTCTTTTGTTGGTAAGTAAAGCTAGGTGGTATGTATTTAGTAACAATATAATTAGCATAGTCAGCATACAAGGAGTGTTATGAGAAACATTTATTGCAGCTAACTTCTCATCAGGAAAACTATCATTAATAGGTAGTGGGTCATCAAGCACATTTTCAAGCCTAGACAAGTTATCAGCTAGGGGGTTCTCTGCTCGTTTTCTACCAATGGTATGTAAATCAAATTCTTGTAGCAAGAGAACCCATCGAGTAAGTCTAGGTTTAGCATCTTTCTTTTCCATAAGATATTTTATAGGAGCATGGTCGGTGTGAACAGTTCTTCTGAATCAACAATATACGATCTAAATTTATCACAAGCAAACACCACTGCTAGAAATTCTTTTTCAGTAGTAGCATAATTTCATTGAGCATTGTCTAGAGTTTTATTAGCATAATGAATAACATTTAATTTCTTATCAACTCTTTGTCCTAGAATAGCACCAACAACATAATCACTAGCATCACACATGATTTCAAAAGGTAGGTTCCAATCAGGTGGTTGAACAAATTTCAAGTATTCAGTTTCACCAATAAGATACGGAGACTTTCTTCATATTTGGAATTACACAAAAAAGATTTTTCATCGGAAAGAGGTCTACAAAGAATTTTGGGATAGGTGCAGAAATTAAGGATTTCTTGAGTGTTTCAAAGGCTTCTAAACAATCATCATCGAAAACAAAAGAATTATCATTTTGCAAAAGATTTGTAAGGGGCCTAGAAATTTTAGAAAAGTCTTTCATAAATCTCTATAGAAACCAGCATGACCTAGGAAACTACAAATACCTTTGATATCTTTAGGACATGGCATTTTCTCAATTGCACCAACCTTAGCTTTTTTCACTTCAATACCCTTTTCAGAAATTTTATGGCCTAAAACAATACCTTCGTTAACCATAAAGTGGCACTTTTCCCAATTCAAGACAAGATTAGTTTGCTCACATCTCTGCAAAACTCGATCAAGATTGCTTAAACAATCATCAAAAGACTTCCCATAAACAGAAAAGTCATCCATGTGAACCTCAACAATCTTTTCACAAAAATCAGAGAATATAGCAGGCATGCATCTTGAAAGGTAGCAGGTGCATTGCATAAACCAAAAGGCATACATCTATAAGCATAAGTTACAAAAGGACAAGTAAAAGTGGTCTTTTCTTGACCAGGTTGACAAATAGGTTTTTGCGAAAAAACCATAATATCCATCAAGGAAGCAAAAATGTGTATGCTTAGATAATCTTTCTAGCATTTGATCAATAAAAGGCAGAGGGTAATGATCTTCCCTAGTAGCTTTGTTTAATCTTCCAAAATCAATTACCATTCTATAGCATGTAACAATTCTTTGTGGAATAAGTTCATTCTTATCATTGGGAACAACAGTAATACCTCCTTTCTTAGGAACACAATGGACATGACTTCTCATCTACTATCAGCTATAGGATAGATTATACTTGCTTCTAGAAGTTTTAATATTTCCGTTCTTACCACTTCTTTCATCATCGGATTCAACCGACGTTGGTGATCAACAACGGGTTTAGCATCAGGTTCCATATTAATCTTGTGCTGACATAGAGTGGGGTAATGCCCTGTCTATCATCAAGAGTATATCCAATAGCAGCTCAGTGCTTCCTTAGAACCTTGAATAGTCTCCCTTCTTCATGTTCTGAAAGTTTAGCACTAATAATAACATGATATATCTTATTGTCATCAAGATAAGCATATTTCAACGTGTGTGGCAATTGTTTTAATTCAAACACAAGATCACCTTTAGGCGGAGGAGGACCTCCTAGAGTTTCAATAGGCAAATTGTGTCTAAGCAGGGGACGTTGTTCAAAGAAAATATTATCTATTTCATTTCTTTCATGCATATGTAAATCATTTTCATGGTCCAGCAGTTATTGTTCTAGTGGATCAGTAGGAGCCACACCAATGGAAGCAAGACCAATTATTTCATCCTTACTAGGCAATTTCTTTTTATGAGGTTTTCTACTAAACTTGGAGAAATTAAACTCATGAGCCTTATCACCAAAGCCAACACCGACAGTTTGTTTCTCACAATCTATTTTAGCATTGATGGTTTTCAAGAAAGGTCTACCAAAGATAATCGGACAGAAATCTTCTTGTGGGGAACCAAGAACAATAAAATCAGTAGGGTATTTTATTTTCACACACAAGACTTCAACATCTCTAACAATCCCAATTGGTGAAATAGTGTATCTATTAGCAAGTTTAATAGTAACATCCATGTATTCTATTTCTGCGGGTGCTATGCCATTCATAATTCCTTGGTATAAGGTAAAGGGAATAGCACTCACGCTAGCACCTATGTTGCATAAACCATGATAACAATGATCTCCTATTTTAACTAAGACAACGGGCATGCCAACAACAAGTCTATGTTTATCCTTTTTATTGGGTTTGGAAATTCTAGCAGCTTCTTCAAAGAAGTAAATAACATGCCCATCTATATTTTCTTCCAATAGACCTTTCCCTGTTAGGATTAAGGAACATGCTAAAGTTTGAACTGTTGTCAACAAAAGTTATATTAGAACACATAAGCTTGATGAACAAATCAAATTAGAACATAAGCAGTAGGAACAACTGGATCAACATTATAAATAATAGTTTCCTCTTTAGCTAGTACCGGTTCTTTAATTTCTTATTTAATAGGTGGGTGATAGTTAAACCACTTCTCCTTAGGGAGATCAACATGAGTAGCAAATGATTCACAAAAGGAGGCTACTATCTCAGAGTCAAGTCCATACTTAGTGCTAAACTTTTGAAAAGCATCGGTATCCATAAAATATTTAACACAATCAATCTTAAGCTTGATACTTGACTCTTTACCTTCGTCGAGTTCCCAATCTTCAGAGTTGCATTTAATTCTTTCCAAAAGATCCCACCAGAATTCAATAGTCTTCTTCATAAAAGAACCAGCACAAGAAGTACCAAGCATGGATTGATCATTACAAGAAAGCCGAGTATAAAATTTTTGGATAATAATTTCTCTTGATAGCTCATGATTGGGGCATGAATATAACATTGACTTAAGCCTCCCCCAAGCTAGAGCGATATTTTCTCCTTCACGAGGCCAAAAATTATATATGTAATTCCGATCACGATGAACTAGATGCATATGATTTTTTTTTTTTGGTGAAACTCCAATTCCAAGATCCAATATCATCACATACCCTATACCATGCCAATGTTTTTCCCTTCAAAGATAAAGGGAAAACCTTCTTCTTAACTTCATCTCTGGGTAAACCTGCAAGCTTAAACAATCCACAAATTTCTTCCACATATATCAAGTGCATATCAGGATGTTCGGTTCCATCTCCTGCTGAAGGATTATCTAGCAGTTGTTCTATCATACCCGAAGGAATTTCATATTCAATATTTTCAGTAGGTGCAGCAGGTTGAGGGGTAACTAACTGAGGAAAGGACAGGCCAAAACGGTCTCTTATATTATGCAAAGTGTTCTTGAGGGTACACGGGAATTTCATCTAGTCACTTTCATCATGTTGATTCGTTTCGTGTTCGCTACTTTGATAATTTGGTATGTGGGTGGACCGGTGCTTAGGTGTTGTTCTTACTTGAACAAAACTCCTACTTATGATTAACCCCCTCACAAGCATTCGCAACTACAAGAAAAGTATTAAGAATAAATTCTAACCATATCATTAAACTTTTGGACCCAATCGGTCCCTTACGGAGTAGTGCGTAGACTAGGGTTTAAGCTTCTGTTACTCTCACAGCCCATCATCTAATAACTAATCCACAATGCATTCCCTTAGGCCCAAATATGGTGAAGTGTGATGTAGTCGACGTTCACATGACACCACTAAGGACTAAGGGAATCACAACATACATACAATCAAAATATCGAACACATATCAAGTTCACATGATTACTTGCAACATGATTTCTTCCGTGACCTCAAGAACAAAAGTAACTACTCACAAGTAATAATCATGCTCAAGATCAGAGGGGTATTAAATAGCATAATGGATCTGAACATATAATCTTCCACCAAATAAACCATATAGTGATCAACTACAATATGTAATCAACACTACTAGTCACCCATAGGTACCAATCTGAGGTTTCGATACAAAGATTGAACACAAGAGATGAACTAGGGTTTGAGAGGAGATGGTTCTAGTGAAGATGTTGATGGATATTACCCTCCCCAAGATGGGAAAGTTGTTGGTGATAATGATGACGATGATTTCCCCCTCCGGGAGGGAAGTTCCCATGAAGGAATCACTCCATCGAAGGGCAAAAATGCTCCTGCCCAAGTTCCACATCGAGACGGCGGCGCTCCGTCCCGAAAGTCCTCTCCTAATTTTTTCTAGGTCAAAACGACTTACATACCAGAAGATGGGCACCGGAGGTGGGCTGGGCTGACCACAACCCACCAGGGCACGCCTGGGGGGCTGGCGCGCCCTGGTGTCTTGTGCTCACCAGGTGGCCCTCCTCCGGTAGTTATCTGCTCAAGTATTTCTTATTTATTCCATACAAAATCCTTGTGAAGTTTCAGCTTGTTTGGAGTTGTGCAGAATAGGTGGCCCGACGTAGCTTTTTCAGGTCCAGATTTTCCGCTGCCGGAATTCTCCCTCTTTGTGTGAACCTTGCATATTATGAGACAAAAGGCATTATAATTACTCAAAAAAGTATTATTATGCATAAAAACATCATAAATAGCAGTAGGTAAACATGATGCAAAATGGACGTATCATGGATACACTACCGCTTCTGGCTCCTCCGAGGTGATCGAAACGTCTCCCTCTACTGAAGGCCGTTTTACTATGGTTCACCGACATGCAGGCCATGTAGCGCGCGGTCCCAAATGCCATCCACCAAATTAGGAGGCGGTATGCATGCGGAGAGTCCACCCGGTTGTAGCGCGGCAATAACGAACCGTCATATCACAAAACCCCACCTCCCCGCAGTCTAAGTTTGACGTACCAAGCAACTATCATTTCACTCTTCGTTGAATCCCCTTCTCCCTCACCATCTTCAAGAAAGCCAACACTCGCATCTGCCATTGTTCTTCTCTCCCAATGAAGGGAAGGTAAGCGGATCCGTGATGTTGGTATATTTGCTTTCAGAAAAAAGAACTTTTGCAAAGCAGTAACCGATCCTCACTCTTTTTTTCCATTATCATTGCGATTGTGTTTTCCTTTCAGTTATCTCCTAGTATTCGTCAGTTTCATGATGGACCAAGGAGAACCAGGCAAACATTTGCCGATGTTGGAGCAGACGCAGGAGGTTGATCCCCACGAGACAGAGAGCTCCAAGAAGAAGGAGGCCGCCACCGAGCCGACCCGAGATAGGCTCATGGCCACTACTGAGATTGTCAACGCCCCGTTTGAGGTTACAGCCCATGTGGCCTTGTAGGAGCAGTTTTCCCCCTTTGAGGATGTG
>LR738715.1:292563815-292574095 GCA_902687465.1 Secale cereale | reverse complement strand
CCCCCCCCGCTGAGCTGCCCAAGGTGATTTTCTTATTTGCCAATTTCGATTGTGGTGTTTCATCTAAGTATGTGGTGATAAATAATGCAAAATTTTGTTAGCTTCAATGTGATCATACCTTCCCTGTCATGCATACATTTGACTCCACATAGTGGTTTAAATAACTTGTGTTTCTTATATTGGAAAGTAATTCAAAATTTGTTTTTGTTTCAATTAGAGCCCTGATGCAGACAAGGATTGTGTGGTCGTACATGTCACTCGCTATGAGGCGGATGACCTGAATATACGCACTGGGAAAACAAAGTTCTTAGGCTGTTGGATCCTGGAAGCCATTTGCACTTATACCAAAGTCGAGATGTATTCCAGCCCCACTGTTGGCAGGCGTCTTGTCCAGGGTGTACTGAAGCACAAGAAGTTCAAAGCTACTCCTTCGTTTGTGAGGCATACTGTTCTTGTCAAGCTTACGCAGGAAGATGACGTGGCATGCCTCCACAAACAAGTTTACAAGTGGCAAGGCCACAAGGTTATATTTAGGAAGGTTCACATGATTGAGCTGCTACCGGACGTCCTCAATGATGTTCATGGCAAGGTCCGTCTTGTGTCTTGCCCCAGCTAGTGTTTAAAAGTAGTTTGGATTGTGTCTAATTATCCAAACCATGCCTATTATCGATCCCTCTAGGGCTAGTACTCTATTTGAATCCTTCTATGGGAACTACTGCTACTTTTGTGTGCTCGTGAATCAAGAGAGAACCATCCTAACTGTTGTCGAAACTGATGCGTCCTCACTAGTTTTTTCATGTAATATGGCATGGTAAGACATAAGTTGTCACGGTTTATCATACGAGCAGTGTGTGTTTGATGAAATAGAGTGCTTGTTCGAGAACTATGACGTCTGACATATAAGAAACTACGATATCTTGTTGCAGTGGTTCATGCAGTTAACTGAGGCCACAATGTAAATTCCAAACATTCACATGCTAGTCCAGCGTTCATGTGGAACATTCACATTAAACTCGGCTTCATAAAATACTTGAAAATCATAAGTTAAGAAATTTTATACATCTCAATGATTTATAGAACATAACAAACATTTACTAGTTCACACTAAAAGAAAAAGTTGTGAGAAGGTTTACAAATCGGGAAAAACCAAGCAAGGCTTCTCTGCGCAAAGGGCCTCCCTAGGCAAACTTTAATTTCCTGGAATTCAGTCTGGTTTTTCTTGTTGCCACCATCCAGGGTTAGTTTCTCTCATTCCATAATAACCAATTATAATTGTGTTCTGAGTGGGAATGTTGAACTGAACCATGTAGTGTACTGACCGTCTGAACTTCTTGTGTAGTTCCACTAAATTTAAGCACCGCTGTTTGTAGAAATAAGCAGACCACGATGCCTCTTGCTGGCACACCTGTCCCACAAACCTCCGTGTAGCTGTGCCAGCTAGTCCTATGTCCATCCATGAACTTGGAGAAAGTGCATCCCCGACTAGGATGTAGTTGTTTTCGCTCGCCCTTGCACTGCAATCAGGAAGTAAAACATACGAATCAGGTTCTTCTAGATTGTGTTTGTCATTCTACCTAGTTACTACCAATGTAGGAATACCTGGAATACGGGTGGTTAGACGACGGTAGCTAGGAATAGCCATCTCATTTTGTGCAGTTCTACTAAAACTGAGGTGTGTACTTTTGATTGTGTTATAATTGACACTACATTGAGAGTATGAAAGTGCCATTAAGTAAGAAGTAGCATCACATCAGATCAACACTGCCACTAGATTAACTTGCAGAACAATAGCAGTATTATTACTATCATGAGAGTAGCACATGGTCAGTTAATGTGCAATCAAATTTGTGCAGTTCCACTGGGATGAAGTAATGTTAGCGGTGTGAGATTTAAGTGTAACTGCAAAAACACAATTCATGGGAAATAAAGTAAGACAGAAGCACTTCATAAAATGGTGGTGGCATTGCTTCAATTTATCCACGGCCCTGGACCATTACTTAATAGTGACATTAGGTGGCATTGCTTCAATTTATCGACGGCACTAGACCATAAATTAATAGTGACATTAGGTCACATTGCTTCATGCTTCATGTGATTTTACATTAACGGTAGCGACATGGGCGTAGGGATAGCAAGGGCATAAAGTGGTGAGGCAGATGTGGTGGCTGAGAGCGGCAAACATTCAGGCATCATATCTGCATTTGTCCCATTTTTTATCTCCTCGGCGACATTTTCCTAGGTGAGCACAGGAAATCTAGACCTGCTCGTTCTCATTTGCATTGTCCCCCAACACCCCTCACTTTCTTTCCTTTTTCGACAAGAGACAGGTCCACTTCCCCATCCCTTCTCCATCCACCCCGCTTTCTTCGCCTTTTCAACAAAGAGACCGGTTGGGTAGCCAGTATCTACTACTTTCATTTGTTTCCTCTTAGAACCAAGTCCTAGATTCATGCTACAACTTTCCCACTTTTCCCCCTATTTGAACCAACTCTTAGATTCGACTGTATGAACCAGCTTTACCTTTAATAATAGTAAAAGTCTGGGTGGCTTTGGATCAACCGACGGAAGTAGAAAACGATCCACACGCAGCCACGTGGGGAGCTAGGGCAGTAGAGCATCGCATGTTTCGAAGGAATATATACCTGAGGGTCATCGTGATGTGGCAAAGATGGCGTCGGGAGGCCGCATCTTGGCCACAATACCGCATGGAGGAAGAAGGGGTCGAAGGCCCTCCCAAGCCGACACATTCTCGAATATAATGGCACGGCCACCGATCGGGATGCGCGGGTAGCTGTTGGTCTCCTCCATCGCCGCCGATGACCGCGTGAACGATACACCTACACCCATGCTCCCGCCCGAGGTGGTCGAGCCGGATTTGTGACCAGCGGTGAGTAGAGAGAGAGTGTGGCCACCTATGTCTTGCTTTGATCTGGAGAGCATGAGAGAGTGAAAGAGAGGAACCCTAGTAAAGCAAGCGCCGAGGCTCTTGCTTATATATATAGTCGAGCGATTTTGTTGTGGCAACCCTTATTAAATTGAATACGCACGCACCACTATTTTCATTTAAAGTTCAAGTAAAAATAAAAGTTGATCAATAGCGTGCCACTGCTTCCAGGTCGCACTATCAAATAACAGCGTCCAGGACGCACTATGTTCTATATCATTCATGTGCGGTCCCCGACCCTCCATAAAGTCGAAAGCTACACTAGTCAAAATGTCAATTGGGATGCCTCTTTGTAAACAAATGCGCTCCTAGCTTCAAAAAAAACGCTCCTACGTGTACCCGTGAGTGGGTGTGAGAGAACTAGTGCGTGCACCGCTTCTCTTTGTGAGAGTACAATATACTACGCACAAAGAACGTTCGCCACAAGAGTAATAGTATAAGTGTGTGACGTGTGAGTTAAAATAAAAGGTGCGCAACATCTTTTATTTTGAAGAAGTTCTGAGGATAGGGTGTAGGAGCACATATGTGTGTGACGTCTACCTACATGCTACAAATAGACGGTGGGTGCGAGAGGACTCAAGAGAGTCATGACTCATGAGGGTGCATGTGTGTGTGTGTGTGAGAGGGGGCACGTATCAATGCAATGCATGTGTCCATAAATCATATCTGACAAACGTTCGCCACAAGCCATTTCCTGACGAACAACTTTAGAACCATTAGATCGACATCCAACAACGTCAGTTTTGCCATGGCATTTAACAGAACAGCCACTCCTCCTACACAAAAATCTTCCACGTGAGTGTTAGCAATTGTCATATGCTCCTACCTCCGTTCGAGAATGTAGTGCATATAGCTTTATTGAAAATTCAAAACTCGCAAACTATTATGGAGCTTTCGTATACCAAAATGCACATATAGAATACCCAGTATATAGCATTTGATTCATCTTCGAGAGGTAACTATAAAGATGGGGGAGGAGTGCACAAAGAAAACCATCGTATTACATGTAGCAATTTCAACCCTCCTTTGGTGTGGATGAATATCATAGGAACTCTATATGATAAAATTTTTATAGCAATTTTTTCCTTTAGAGCCAATTGGTTCATAGGAATAGATTCTTATACTCCACATTTCAAAGGAAAATAAACATGGTATCATTTTTATAGCTTTAGATCCCCTTGGTTCATATGAATGGATTCCTATACTCCCACAAGTTCAAAGGAAAATAAACATTAGCCTAGATTCAATAGAAAAGTTCCTATGATGTGAACCAAATGACATCTCTTTTCCAATCCCTACTCATAGGAATTGACATACATGTTATCTCTAGATTCAATAGAAAAGTTCCTATGATGTGAACAAAATGGCATCTCTTTTCCAATCGCTACTCATAGGAATTGAGATACATGTCATCTCTTTCCCTACAACTTCCATATATACATCTTCTATTCCTAAATAGCTAGTACAACCCACTAGCTTTTTTTCCTGGACATGCAACTATGGCACATGAACACGTCATGCATGCAAGTCATAAATCACATTGATTTTGTACTCTATGCATGAAAGCACCACATCATCAATTTGTGCATGTTACTCATAAGTTATTTCTTGCATTAGATTTTGTATTGACAATATATGTGGTGGTCATGTGCAGACATATGTAGTTCACATTCACATTTTTGTTTAAAATGTCATTCTTTTAACTGCAATTCATTTTTTCTCTTTGTATTACATTTTCATTTTAAGCATACATTCACTTCCCATTAGTTATAGATGTTCTTGGAGGAACTTTTATGCATTATTTTGAGTAGCAAAATTCATGCGGTCGTGGGTATATCAATATGCGGGGCATTGCCTTTCGGTCGAACCTACTTCCACAAATTTTTGTACGTATATCTCCACTGCTCCCCGAACGCAAAATTTTGCCTCGTTCCTGTAAAGGCGTCGACTCGAACTCAATCCCTCTCCTGTTTACTACAACGTGGGCCCTACATGATGTAGTACTCCTACAAACCCTACCCACCGCATGCATCATCGGTTTTCTTCAAGAGGACAAGGGAGAAGCGAATTTGTAGTGGAGGCTCTCCTACCCTAGGGCGCCCTAGGTAGCTACCGCACGCATCATTGGTCTTCTTTTTTTCTTTATGTTGTTGTGCCCAAGAGTGAAATGATGGTTGCTTTGTCTGTTCAGCTTAATGCGGGAAAGGTGGGGCTTTGTGATTTGACCCCTCATCGCTCATTTACTACTACTGCGGCGCTATGACCGGGGTGCCTCCGAGTCCAACCGCTACTCTGAATTGTAATTTGGTGCATCACATGTGGAACAAGATGGTGGATGAGCCATATGTCGGCCAAAGGGGTCATGTAAGCGTGTCGCAATTTCATGTTCGGACTGACCCTGCTGAGTTGCTACGCCAAGGCGACAGGAGCAGCCTACCACTTGGTTTTGCTCCTTGGTGAATACTGACTATATTGATCTAAAACAATACTAGTAGTATCCAGATTACTTCCTCTGTCTAGGTGTATAAGTCACCTTACAAAACCAAATAATCCCAAAATAGTTAGGCGCGGTACATTAACTCCCACTTCATTTCTTGTTTCTTGATATAAATAAAAGAATCAACAAATAAGATATATGGGATGTGTATGCTTTCAATGATTTATATCTCGCAAAGACAACATGCAGTGGTCAATTAATTGCATGCAATGCTATTAATTAGCAAATAAGCATTGAGTTATCTTGTTTTTCACCCCTGGTCACGGTGCACAACCTAAGATGACTTCTACACCTAGACAGAGGGAGTAGTAAAAATGA
Organism: Secale cereale; assembly: GCA_902687465.1. NCBI lineage: Eukaryota > Viridiplantae > Streptophyta > Magnoliopsida > Poales > Poaceae > Secale > Secale cereale. Next base: position 292,568,336 of record LR738715.1, on the reverse strand, counting down.
GGTGATTTTACCGAGCGGTGGGTGGGGAAGCATGGTCTGTCATGCGGTCCCACATGTCATGATGTACCAAGGCGATGCGCGTCCCTCTTGAGGAAGAACAATGGCAGAAGCAATATGTGGTTTTCTTGAAGGAGATGATGGAGAAGCAAATTGCAAAGTGTGAAATAATGGTTGCTTCGGCCCTCTAGGGGAAAGGTGCGCCTTTGTGATTTGACGTCTCATTGCTCATTAGTACCACTGGGGCGCTACGACTGGGGTGCGTCCCCCATGCTGTTCTGCACTGTTATTTGGTGCATGACACGTCGACCTGGTTGCTATATGTCCCACATGTCGGTGACAGGAAGTACAACGTTCATGAAAGCGAGCGTCTCCCCCCTTTTAGTACAGTACGACGGAGGAGTACAAGACATGGCTTGGTTTTTGCCGCTTCGCGCGATCCATCGATACAAACCCGGACTAAAAAAGGTGAGGGTGGGTCTTGTCCCGCACGGCAGGCATGGGAGTTTGGCACAGTCTGTTCAAGGCAATGAGGCAGGAAGGCAAACAAGCAAATAAAGGTTGAGCGACTTAGTTTTGGGGAAATCTGATTTTACGGAGTACATACCCACTATGGAGGCAGTACTACTTACTACTCCCTCCTTTCCGTTTTATAGGGCTCATCTAAAAAATTGTTTTTCCATTTTATAAGTCTCAATTCTACTACTCCCTTCGTTCATAAATATAAGTCTTTCTAGATATTCCAACAAGTGACTACCTACGAAGCAAAATGAGTGAATCTACACTCCAAAATATGTCTACATGCATCTGTATGTTTTAGTTCATTTGACGTCTAAAAATACTTATTGTTTAGGAACGGAGGGGGTAGTACTTACCATCACATGTTTGGATTTCGAGGTGCATTAAATCACCCTATGCAAGTAGTACCAAGAGAAAACTCACCAATGCATGTAGAAGTTCGTGGAAATTTAGTGGTCATGCATGCATTCGTTGTAATTAATGCATCGGTAAACATAACTTTTTGAGAAAAAACAAGCATACTAATTAAGTACTTGTGCAAACTACGAAATTAATTCCACCACTCACCGTCTACCATGGTTGGAGAAATTTTGAAATTGTGCCTAAATCGGAAAGGAGGGAGTAGTCACATAGCCTAGGGTAGCTTGCTGCAGCATGGACTCCAAGGAAATTGCTGGAGTACTAAAAGACATATAGTATTTCAAACAATATGATAATCTCTCTAAACAAGGTAGGGGAGTATATGTCTAACGGAGGGAGTAGTAATTTTTTTCCTCGTCCTGTGACCCACTGCGCACGTGGGCGAGGGAGCGGGCGTAGCTTCTCCTCGTCCCGCGACTCTGCGATCCACCGCACCCGTGAGCGGGGAGAGGGTTAGAGGGCGTACTAAGAAAGCTTCTCCTCATTCTGTGAGCTGATGAGACACATCAAAAGTAGTACTACAGAGCATCTCCGGTATCAAATGATAAAACCACAATGTATAGAGACTCTAACCAGCCTCTAAGGTGGGCCCTAGCAAAAATTTCAAAAGTATTGATTAGCACCACATTTGTCCAATAAGTAATATTTCTCTGGTACTTTATTATGCTTCCTAAGGCTGACAGGCGGGCTGGAAGGGGCTGTTTGGATCTTGCCCGGGGTGGCCAAAATATTGGCGACCCTTTTGTCCACTCGTGCCTTTGCCACTGATGAACGAGGAAGAGCTCGGGTGCTCATGCATCCTCCAGCGCGCGCGTTGGGGATGAGCTCGCACGAGCTATGCTTATTTGACCCACCTTGCCGCCCGAGCCGGCGGCCGCTGACCGACCGACGACCCGAAAATTATGCCATTCAACCGTAGCCACACACATTCTGACAACAACTGAACCAACCGGACGGAATTCATGCAAACACAACGATATTTCATATAAACAATGACGGAATTCATATAAAATACCGGATTTTCGTATAAACATGACATATTTCATTACATTCAAATCAACTAAGTGGTGCTACTCTTGAACAACGTGGGTATAATAATACGCCTAAATGGTCGCCATAGATCCATTTGTCTTCCTCATGTCCGGCAGCACGATAACCGGACTACCGGGAGCCCCGGAGGTATATGCTTCAGCGCAAAGGACGGCTCGCTTCCCCACCGCTCAACTGACATCGTTGGCTGATACCCAAGATGGAGTCTGAAGGGGCTTCTCCACTTCCGTGGAGCCCATGCGGGGTCGACGAAGGTCCTCGCAACAGAAGGATCCGACAAGACACCTGATGTGTACGCCAGCATCGCTTCGGTGGTGGCCTTCATGGGACCTAAGCGATGATGGCCTCCCGTGTTCTACTTCTCCTCGATGATGGCAGCGGACGCGGAGGCGCTGGCCACCAACTCGTCGCTCTCTGCGCACCCAGCTTCTGTCTCTGCTTGCATGGCGTGGCCACAGGCATGGGAGTCTTGGCCACAGACACGGGAGATGCGGTACGAGGCGGCGACGTGGACGGTAGTGACAACGCATGTGCTCCCCGTCGTGCTGGCGTGGGGCAGCTCTCCGCTCCTCGTCAAGCTGGCCTGGAGTGACGAGTTGCTGAACCACACGCCGGCTTGGAGCGGCAACTGGCTCCATCAGGCAAGGGGAGGGAGGTGGATCAGCGAGCTGCATAGCTCGTATCAGGCGGGCTCGACGGGCCACCCAGCCGGCTTGGATGCCGGATAACTACTCTCCATAAGCCATTGTAAGAGTGGAGAAAATGTTCAAGGAGGAGATAGGGGAGCGGCGGAGGTGTGTGATTCTTGGCCGACGTCTGGCCTCATTTAAATAGTAGATTAAATAGACGGCGGACGGGAGGAGCACGGTCGGTGTTGCGTTTAATGCTTGCCCGGTCATGAACGGACGTGTGGACGGAGTGGGTTTATCAGCTTCCACACGGGTTTCATGGCGGCGTTTGAATGCGACAAGGAGGCGTCTTCAATCGGGCGTGCATCGAGCGGCGCCCACAACTCTAACGTACGACACCGTGCCGTTCTTCCACTGACGTGTGGGCTCGTTGGGTACCTGGCCTGCATGTCAGTGACCCAACGCAGGCAGCACACGATAGAGAAGCTTTTGGTGGGCCAGGGCGGTGAGAAGTAGGCATTTCATAAACTAATGATTGTTCATTGAGTGTGACGTCATGTAATTCATGTAGGTTGATAAGCCTACTATATAATGTAAGAGAAATTTAAAATTTTCATATATATGTTGATAGCCCATTCGATACGTTGTGATTCATAAAGACCGCTGCAAGCATCAATGTTCTGCTTATCCCAGATAGAAAGATTGATTAATACCCGTAACAATCCATGTACTTAACAAAGGGTGCATGCACGTATAGGTTGAGCATGTATCTTGCATCATGTGCTGTGTGCATGCAGGCGGGCGACTGTTGCGTGCATGCATGTGTATGTTTCAGCGTTGCATGCATGTGTGTGTGTGCGTGTGTTCGTGCGTGCATGTGTACGTGTCAGTGTTGCACGCCTGCATGCATGCATGTGTTGTGTGCGTGCATGTGTACGTGTGAGTATTGCATGCATGCATGTGGGTGTTGCGGGCGTGTTTGTGCGCATGTGTGATGTGTTTGTATTCACCACAGTGGCTCATGCATGTGTGCAATTAAAACGGCCGGCTCAACATATCATCACAAGGCGACCTTGTCCGCTGTTGTTAGGCCGTGCGGGCTGCCAACCAGAGGTCTCATGACTTCGAATCCCCACCGACCACTAATTTATTAGCATTTTTGTCTTTCATATATGAACTGATAGGTGGGCCCTGTGGTAATGTGCACTGGTGAACGTGGACCATTTGACTGGTCAATTGATCGTGTCTACAAATTATGGAGTTGCATGGTGAGCCAGTGACTGTATGATCACTCTAAATGTATTTTATTAACACAGTACAGACGCAAGCTACCATTTCTTTGTTTCATATATGCACTGGTAGGTGGGCCCCACGGTTACGTGCACTGATGGTGCAACACTAGTTGCGCCACGTGGAACGTTTGACTGGTCAATTGATCGTGTCATCAACAAATTCTGGAGTTATATGGTGAGCCCGTGACCGTATAATCACGACATGTTTTTAACACAATACAGATGCAAGCGCTCATACACACGCACAACCTACCCCTATGACCACCTTCGAGAGAGTTAGCTAGCATATGATCTTGAGATTTTACAGAGTCACCATAGGCGCCTCGTAGTCAAGGGGAACGTCTCCTCCCACTGAACACACATAGCAGGAAAATATTGAAATTAATCCAGGATAAATGCGAGCACCAGGACTTTAACCCTAGTGGGCTGGGGAAACCATTGTCCTCCTAACCATCCAACCACATGTTGGTTAGAAGTGGCAGAGCTAGACGAAGATGTCAGGGGGGCTAAATAGAAAACATGCATGCTTGGGGGGGCTAATTACTACACTTTCTTGTATTTAAGATCCCAAAATATTTTTTTCTTCAGTAATTATATCAAGGTTGGCGGGGCCA
>LR738715.1:292412580-292563763 GCA_902687465.1 Secale cereale | reverse complement strand
CCCCCCCCCCCCCCAAAGACACACATAGCTCCGCCTTTGTTGGTTAGCACCACAAAATGTATATGGTGACCGTAATGAGCTTATTCCGAAGTCGAGTGACCATATTGTGCTTTCGCTTCAAATACAATGACCATAAGTATCGTCAACAAAACACAGAGCACGCATCAAATACAATGTATGTCAGTGTCATCAACAAAATACAAAGACGTATGGTGAGCTAGATACCGTATGATCACCACGAGAATGTATACGGTGACTGTAATGAGCATATTCTGAAGTCCAGTAACTGCATAGTGCTTTTGCTTGAAATACAACAGTGACTGTCACGCATGAATGTGTCAGGGGCATACTTTTGGAGTGCCGAGAGATAGATTGTGTGCGTATGTGAAAGTGGTGTAGAGAGAGGGGGTGTGTGGTGGATAGAAAGAGAGATATGCCCTTCGTTTATCTTTCCCGTGACTAATATTTTAGGAGAAAATATAAACATTGACAATGCGGAACAAATATTATTGGATGCACCATGCATTTAACTTTCATGTATAACTTTGTACTATGTTATATGCTTATTTTCTTAGTGGCCGATTGTGTGTGGGGTGTGGTGGGCACATCATTTCCAGTTGTGGTGGGTCGACGTGAGGACTCATGGGTCGGTTCCATCCCGCACCACATAGGTTGGACCGAGACGCGTTATACGAAGACCCATGTGGAGGACTCGGCATACATAACGAAGGTACCAAGTCATGGAGGACTCTATCCCCACTGATGATAAGCCGACTATATATGATTTGTCACCCTAGGCCCCGAGTATGTTATATAATTAAGCCCAGGGGCTAGTTCGTCGATAGTATAGACACATGCCTGGTATTCACGTGTACTTTGTACACACCCCTATCACAAATATACAGTACTAGGAGTAGGATGTTTCCTCAACTGCAAGGGCCTGGACTGGGGTAAAACTTTGCCTCGTATTACCATCCAGCCTAACAGTCAGGGATATCCTACCGAACAATCTAATCGAATCATATCTGCCAACTAGTAAGAGAGAGGTGGGGGGCAATGTGTGTGAGAGAGAGGCCTGAAGATAATGTGCGTGCGGGAGGCACGTAGGCACATTTATGTGCCTATAGAGGGCGAGTAGAGACCGTGCGTGTGTATATATGCATGTGAGAAAAATAGTGTTTTCCAACTGAGATTAGTGAAAAGAGTGGTACATAGTAGTAAGAAAGAGAGAGGGAGATATATAGAGAGTGTGTGCGTGAGACACACCGGGAGAGAGTGTGAGCATGTGTGAGAGAGAAATGTCGATGTATATAAAGTGTGTGCACTTATGCGTCAGATAGAGAGATATAACGCGTGTGTGAGAATGGGTCGAGGCATAGTGCATCTACGTGTAACACGTGGTTCTACGCATTAAATTAAAATAGAAATGGCATTTTTTTGGATGGGATCATGTATTTTGCAATTTGCGTATGAACAAACATTGGTCTATCAGACACCCATACTCTATTGAATTCGATCATGTTTATGGGCTTATTTTATATTATCGGTCCATAGAGTGAGAGTGGTTTGAAATCCAGACAATGCATGGCTTCTGCAATTCATATATAAACATTAATTAGTGCACTCCATGTTGTTAGTGTCAAGAACTTTATACATTTTCCAAATACATGGATTCATTCCAAGTTGCTAGCTACGAAACAGAATACATGTTGAATTCAACATAAAGGTGGTTTCGAAGATTCAAATTCATAGAAAGTGCATTCATCTATTTGAATTCGTGATAATGGCATTTGTAAATCAGATCTAAAAGGGGGCATCAATCTTTGTTGTGCGTTTGAACATGCTATATATTCATACGCATGTCTAACTATTTCTTTGCAACCAAAGAGATTATATGTGGAACCATGCCTTAATTGAGGTAAGTTGCATATAATTAATATATACTCGTATATTCAAATGCACCCCCTCCATTCCAAAATAATCATAGTTTTAGGATTTTCAAGAGTAAAGATTTGTTAAGTTTAAAAAATCCTGAAAGTTCAATTCAAGAGAACTGTAAACATTAATGCTTCTACTCCCAAATATTGAATGAAGCACCAAATAAGCCTCTAGTCACCCGAAACCGCGCAAGACTAATGTTTGGTGGTAGGAAATTGCTGTCCTAACTCTGACCCATGTAGCCTATCGACTCGATGTCCAAAGGTCTGAACCGGGGTAGGTTTGTAACTTCACAAAGACGCCAGTCTCAACCGCCTCCAAGAAGCATTCATACACTGTGGGCGCCTGAACACCCATGCGCTCGGCCGAAATCTATCCCGCTCACTATTTGGGACACATGAGATTACTATCCTACCCCGACCCGCAATATATCCAAAATTTTAGATGAGGGCAAAGTTTGTAACTTTCCCCAAATTTCAAACAAGCACGTCCCAAACCGAAACATTGTTCCCCCTTAGTTCCCCCCTCCTCTGTTTCCCCATTCATACTTCGTGGGCGCCAAAACGCCCTCTCCACCAGCCATGAAACCCCAGCCTCCTCCGCCCTCCACCCCATCGCGCCTAATCCACCGTCGCCCTCCTCCATCACGCCGGAGCCGGTACCCCGACGTTGTCATCCAATGCAACCGCAACCGCAATACCCTCAAGGACTTAGCAGGTGAAGCCGAGGCAGAGCTGCGTCCACAATGCCGACGCCGACGTGCGTCGTACCAGATCCACTTCGACCAAGCCGTCCTGCGCCTCGCCACTGCCGCTCCACTATCGCAATCGTCAACCACACTAGAGTTGTTCCCTCTACGCCGTTGTTCGCCGCCTCGGATCTGGTTCCCCGCTGCCGACAGACGACCACCATACCACACTCAACAACTTGGCCATGTGTTCATCCAAGGCTCCACCGTCATCCACAACTTCTCATTTCCAGCGAACCAGAAGAAGATCGTTGGAAAAATAGAAGGAGGACACGACACTACAAGCATAAAGAGGTAGTCCTCTTCCCTTATTTGTGTAAATCTTGCGTCTCTGCTCACACATCGTATTCATCCCACGAAAGAAACTATTGAGCGCTTCTTACTGCACCTTCTTCGTGATACTAAATGCAAAATGTTTCCTCCCATTTACTATTTCACCTTTCATGATACTAAATGCACAAGGTTTCCTCCCATTTACTATTTCACCTTAGCTAGAGGTCAGTCGCCTGCCTGGATTTCAATTCAGGTCCAGTTGATTCGCAATTAAAAGAAGCATCACCTAATTAGGCGTGTGAAGCACCTAGTCCGCATGTTCGTCGGGGAACCAGCGCATCGATGTCTATCATAGGGGTGTGGGGGTGCAGGAGCTGCTTGCACCCGATCTGGAGGTCGGCATGGCTTGAAGGATGGTCGGGGGCGGTGCCCAGCACGGTGGTGCGGTGAGATCGATGGGAGGGCGGAGGCAGGGGACAGGGCCGGTGGTTGCTGGCGTTTCGAGGAAGATCATCAACACTGACTGGCTAGAGGTAGATGAAGGCCATTTGCCCGTTCTTTGTACATCGGACGGTGCAGAAAAAATGGACTAACCTATTTGTTTTCAGTTAATTGTTATTTACATAGGACCACATCTTGTGGTGTGCTGGAGGAGTACCTGCATTTCCAAATCATCCATGTGTTCATATTTCAAAATCCTATAATCTAATTTCATGTGACATACATGTTGTAGAGCTATAATATGTCTCCCGTTATTTATTTCTCGCACACTTGCTATCTGCTACGTTTACAGTGTACTACTTGTGCACACAGTTCACCCATACTCACACTATTGTTTTTTATGCATGGGTATTTCAGACTCTGACGCTCTGTTCATAAATACACAAAAGAAAAGACAGATGTCGCTCTAGTCTAGTTTGAGGATAAGCAATAAGCATTTCAGCGTTCTAAAGGGTGTAGTGTCAGCAGATGGAGACAGTAAACGTAGCTCTACAGATGATGATCTCGTTCGCCAGGAACCAACATCCCAGGTGCTTGCTTTAACTTCGTGCTGTCATATGTGGTTGAATGTTGCATATGGTGTTTAGCTTGTCTTGCTTCCAATTTGGTTAAATTACATCTGCTTACTTTATAGAGTATACCTTTGATAATGATATGCCTTACTATTTTGGATACTAACCATGTTCTTACATCAAACTAATGCTCTTGTGTATCCCTCATCAATCACTTATGACGAGATAGTCATGACAGTGGGTTACTGTGAGACATGCTACTCTTTTAAAGAGTGCAATGTCATCCTCCCCACATGATTCTCAAGAAACAACAAGGCTAGATGAAGATAATCAACGTAGCTCTGTACTTGCTGGCCAAATTTCTCCTACACCACTATCACAGGTTCTTGCTCTTACATGGCAGTGTGATATATGGTTGCATGTTGCATATGGTGTCTACCTTGTATTGCTTCTAATTAGTGTAAACTGCATCTACTTAGTTAACACATTATACCTGTGAATATGACGTGCCTTCCTGTTTCTGGTACATACTATGTCTTTCTATTAACCATGTTCTTACATCAAACTACTTTTCTTGTGTACCCTGCATCAATCACCTTCAAATTGACAGTGTGATATTTGTTGTATCTTGCATATCATTTCAAGCATGTAATGTCTCTAATTAGTTCAAATGCCACTTATGATGCGACACTTTTATCTTGGTACAGTGATTTTGGTTGGATATCTAATATGGCGTCTAGCTTGCATTGCTTCTAATTTGTTGAAATGCCTTCGGCTTAGCGTTTTTCGTACATATTCCATCCTCCTACAATGCGGTTGCCTTACATAAAAGTTGTGTTCATTAGTATCATGCATCAACGAATTTGGAAGAGCGAATTTCATTCCTTTTTCTTGTGGGTTTGACTTGACAAGGCAAACTCTAAAAGGAAGAACGCACGGGATGATGTTGGTCCTCTGGAGCAACCGAAGCAGATGGTCTCTGCAGATTCTCCTGGTACTCCTACTATAGTGCAAGTTCTAAATCTCATCTATCCTACTCCACAACCCCAGGTGATGATGGTGGTCCTCTACAGCAATGTAAACCGAGCATCTGTACGGATTCTCCTCATTCTGCTAGTGCATCACTAGTTCCAAGTCTCCGCTCCCCTACTCCACCATCCCAGGTGCTTGCTCTAACATGGCAGTGTGATATCTGGTTGCATGTTGCATCTGGTGCCTAGCTTATATTGCTTCTAATTTGTTAAATTGCATCTCCTTAGCTTACACATTATACATGTGAATATGACACACCTTCATGTTTTTGGTACATACTACATCTGCCTATCACACCATGTTCTTACATCAAACTAGTGTTCTTGTGTGTCATGCATATATCACCTATGATGAGACAGTCACGCCCGTGGGTTAGTATGAGATGCGCTACTCTTATAAAGAGTGCACTTTCATCCTCCCCACATGATTCTCAAGGAATAGCAAGTCTAAATGAAGATATTCAATGTAGCTATGTAGTTGAAGACCCCATTTCCCCTACACCACCATCACAGCTGCTTGCTCTAACTTCGCAGTGTGATATGTGGTTGCATGTTGCATATGGTGTCTAGCTTGTATTACTTCTAATTAGGGTAAATTGCATATTCTTAGTTTACACATTATACCTATGAATATGACATGCCTTACTGTTTTTGGTACATACTTACATCTATCCATTAACCATGTTCCTACATGAAACTACCGCTCTTGGTTATCCTGCATCAATCACTTACGATGAGACACCTTTATTCGTAGCATATTTCATATGATTACTATCCTGTTGCGGTGTTGACATGTAACTCCACCTATGTTGTCTCAACATAGCCGTTCCCAGGCCTGGGTAAAAGGAGGAGGGTTTCGATAGCCTTGGCGAGCTAAGGTGAAAACTCAGCTACTCTTATGGAGATGAAACCCAAAATATTTTTGTTAGGGCATAACCCTCTCAGCGATGCGCCACATCGGAACCCGGGTGTGGTGTCAAATGACCAAGGGACGGGCCGTCACCCCCCTGGTGGCGCGCCGTATCTTGATCTGGATATGGTGGCAAGTGAGCGAGGATTGGGTTGTCGCATCCTTAGTGGCGCGCTACATCGGTGCCCGGATGTAGTGGAAAATGAGCAAGGGCCTTCGCATTTGACTCGATGAGTGCGAAGGGTAAGGAAGCTAGCCGAGCCTAGGAGGATTCGCTTAGGTAGCTGGAACATAGGGTCCATGACAGGGAAGCTTCGGGAGCTAGTCGATGCAGCAGTGAGGAGAGGAGTTGATATCCTTTGCATTCAAGAAACCAAGTGGAGGGGACAAAAGGCGAAGGAGGTGGAGGGTACCGGCTTCAAGTTGTAGTACACCGAGGCGGCTGCAAACAGGAATGGTGTAGGCATCTTGATCAACAAGAGCCTCAAGTATGGAGTGGTAGGCGTCAAGAGATGTGGGGACCATCTTATCCTGGTCAAGCGGGCAGTTGGGGACTTAGTTCTCAATGTTATCAGCGCGTATGCCCCACAAGTAGGCCATACTGAGAACACCAAGAGGGAGTTCTGGGAAGGCCTGGAAGACATGGTTAGGAGTGTACCCGTTAGCCAGAAGTTGTTCATAGGAGGAGACCTCAATGGCCACGTGGGTACATCTAACACAGGTTTTGAAGGGGTGCACGTGGGCTTTGGCTGTGGCATTAGGAATCAGGAAGGAGAAGATGTCTTGCGCTTTGCTCTAGCCTACGATATGATTGTAGCTAACACCCTCTTTAGAAAGAGAGAATCACATCTGGTGAATTCCAGTAGTGGTCAACACTCTAGCCAGATTGATTTCATCCTCTCGAGAAGAGAAGATAGGCGTGCATGCCTAGATTGTAAGGTGATACCTGGAGAGAGTGTTGTACCCCAACATAAGCTGGTGGTTGCTGACTTCCGCTTTGGATTCGTGTCCAGGGGGATAGGCATGCCAAATTCTCTAGAATGAAGTGGTGGAATCTCAAGGGGAGGTAGCTCAGGTGTTCAAGGAGAGGGTCATTTAGGAGGTACCTTGGGAGAAAGGAGGAGATGCGGACAATGTGTGGATGAAGATGGCGACTTGCATTCGTAAGGTGGCCTCAGAGGAGTTTGGAGTGTCCAGGGGAAGGAGAAGCAAAGATAAGGATACCTAGTGGTGGAATGATGTTGTCCAGAAGGCGATTAAAGAGAAGAAAGAGTGCTTCAGACGCTTATACCTGGATAGGAGTGTAGACAACATAGAGAAGAACAAGACGACGAAGAAGGCCGCAAAGTGAGCTGTCGGTGAAGCAAGGGGTAGGGCATATGAGGGCCTCTACCAACGGTTAGGCACGAAGGAAGGTGAAAGGGACATCTATAAGATGGCCAAGATCCGAGAGAGGAAGACGCGGGATATTGGCCAAGTCAAATGCATCAAGGACGGAGTAGACCAACTCCTCGTGAAGGACGAGGAGATTAAGCATATGTGGCGGGAGTACTTCGACTAGTTGTTCAATGGGGAGAATGAGAGTTCTACCATTGAATAGGATGACTCCTTTGATGAGACGAACATGTGTTTTGTGTGGAGAATCCAAGAGTCTAAGGTCAAGGAGGCTTTAAAAAGGATGAAAGGAGGCAACGCGATGGGCCCTGATTGTATCCCCATTGAGGAGTGGAAAGACCTCGGGAACATAGCGATAGTATGGCTAACCAAGCTTTTCAACCTCTTTTTTGGGAAAACAAGATGCCGGAAGAATGGAGACGGAGTATATTAGTACCAATCTTCAAGAACGAGGGGGATGTTGAGATTTGTACTAATTATCGTGGAATTAAGCTGATGAGCCATACAATGAAGCTATGGGAGAGAATCATTGAGCACCACTTAAGAAGAATGACAAGCGTGACCAAAAATCAGTTTGGTTTCATGCCTGGGAGGTCGACGATGGAAGCCATTTTCTTGGTTCGACCACTTATGGAGAGGTACAGGGAGCAAAAGAAAAACTTGCATATGGTGTTCATTGACTTGGAGAAGGCCTATGATAAGATACCACGGAATGTCATGTGGTGGGCCTTGGAGAAACACAAAGTCTCAGCAAAGTACATTACCTCATCAAGGACATCTACGATAATGTTGTGACAAGTGTTCGAACAAGTGATGTCGACATTGATGACTTCCTGATTAAGATAGGACTACATCAGGGGTCAGCTTTGAGCCCTTATCTTTTCACCTTGGTGATGGATGGGGTCACAAGGGATATACAAGGGGATATCCCATGGTGTAGGCTATTTGCGGACAATGTGGTGCTAGTTGACGAAAGTCGGACGAGGGTAAATAAGAAGTTAGACTTATGGAGACAAACCTTGGAATCGAAAGGGTTTAAGCTTAGTAGAACTAAAACTGAGTACATGATGTGCGGTTTTAGTACTACTAGGTGTGAGGAGGAGGAGGTTGGCCTTGATAGGTAGGTGGTGCCTCAGAAGAACACCTTTCGATATTTGGGGTCAATACTACAGGAGGATGGGGGTATTGATGAAGATGTGAACCATCGAATCAAAGACGGATGGATGAAGTGGCGCCAAGCTTTTGGCATCCTCTATGACAAGAGAGTGCCAAAAAGCTAAAAGGCAAGTTCTATAGGACGGCGGTTCGACCCGCAATGTTGTACGACACTGAGTGTTGGCTGACTAAAAGGCAACATGTTCAACAATTAGGTGTGACGGAGATGCGTATGTTGAGATAGATGTGTGGCCACACGAGGAAGGGTCGAGTCCGGAATGATGATATACGAGATAGAGTTGGGGTAGCACCAATTGAAGAGAGCTTTTCCAACATTGCATGATATGGTTTCGGCATATTCAGCGCATGCCTCCAGAAGCTGCAGTGCATAGAAGATGTCTAAAGCGTGCAGAGAATGTCAAGAAAGGTCAGGGTAGAACGAATTTGACATGGGAGGAGTCCGTTAAGAGAGACCTGAAGGATTGGAGCATCACCAAAGAACTAGCTACGGACAGGGGTGTGTGGAAGCTTGTTATCCATATGCCGGAGCCATGAGTTGGTCACGAGATCTTATGGGTTTCAGCTCTAGCTTACCCCAACTTGTTTGGGACTAAAGGCTTTGTTCTTGTTGTGTTGTCTTGCGGTGTTGACATGTATTGCTTCTAATTTGTTGAAATACCCTTATGAGGCCACCCTTTTAATTTGGCAGAGTGATATTGGTTTCATCTTTCATATGGTGTCTAGCTTGCATTGCTACTAATTAGTTCAAACACCTTCTGCTTACTTTACACTTTCCACATCATACATGTCAATATGTCATGTTGTCCTGTTTTTCATACATATTCCATCCTCCTATCATGCGGTTGGCTTACATCAAAGTAGTGTTCGTCATTGTCATTCATCAAGGAGTTCTAAATAGCAAATTTTATTCCTTTTTCTTGTGGGTTTGACTTGACAAGGCAAAATCAAAAAAGAGGAAGGAAAAGAGTAAGAATGGCGATGATGGTGGTCCTCTGCAGCAACGTAAACGGAGCATCTTTACGGATTCTCCTCGTTCTGCTAGTGCATCACAAGTTCCAAGTCTCCGCTCCCCTACTTCACCATCCCAGGTGCTTGCGCTAACTTGGCAGTGTGATATCTGGTTGCATGTTGCATATGGTGTCCAGCTTGTATTGCATCTAATTAGTGTAAATTGCATCTGCTTAGCTTACATATTATATGTGTGAATATGACACGCCTTCCTGTGCTTGGTACATACTATATATGTCCATCACACCATGTTCTTACATGAAACTATTTTTCTTGTGTATCCTGCATCAGTTACTTATGATGAGACAGCTTTAAGTTGGCAGTGTGATATTGGTTGCGTCTTGAATATGATTTCTAGCAGGTACTGTTTCTAATTTGTTGAATGCCACCTATGACGAGACAGTTCTAACTTGGCAGAGTGGTATTGGTTGCACCTTCCATATGGTGTCTAGCTTGCAATGCTTCTAATTTTTCGAAGTGCCTTCTGCTTAGTTTCCACATCATAGGTTTGAATATGTCATGCCGTCTAGTTTTTCATACATATTCTATCCTCGTGTCATGTGTTTGGCTTTCATCAGAGTAGTGTTCGTCAGTATCATGCATGAATGAGTTCGGAGAGCGAATTTTATTCCTTTTTCTAGTGGTTTGACATTACAATGCAAAATCAACAAAGAGGAAGGAAATTTGTAAGGCATTGGATGATGGTGGTCCTTCCGAGTAATTGAAACGGAGGGTCTCTACTGATTCCGATTCTACTCCGCCATCCTCCCAACAAGATTCGCAAGACAACACAAGGCTAGACAGTCAACGTAGCTGCATAGATGATGAACACATCTGCCCTACTCCACCATCACAAGTGTTTTGTCTTACTTGGCACTCTTTGGTTTGTATGTTGTGTACGATGAATAGCTTGTATTGTTTATAACTTTGTTGTATTGCATCTGCTTACTTTACACATTATACCTGTGAATATGAAACATGTTCCTGTTTGTAGAACATACAATATATGATCAGACCATGTTCTTACATAAGACTATTGTTCTTGCGTATCCTGCATTAGTCACTTATAATGAGACACCTTTAAGTGGCCACTATGATATTGGTTGCGTCTTGCATATGATTTCTAGCATGTACTGCTTGTAATTTGTTGAAACGCCAGACAGTTTTAACTTGGCAGACTGATATTGATTCCATCTTTCATATGGTTGCATGCATCGATTGATGCAGAGGTCGGAGGTCAACCTCCTTTTCTAAAAAAAAAGGTCTAGCTTGTAGTGCTTATAATTTCTTAAAATGCCTTTTGTTTAGTTACCACATCATAGGTTTGAATATGTCAATTCGTCCTATTTTTCGTACATATTCCATCCTGGTATCATGTGTTTGCCTTTCATCCATGTAGTGTTTGTCTGTATCATGCTTGAATGAGTTTTGAAGAGCGGTTATTTTTCCTTTTTTATCGGTTTGACTTCGCAATGCAAAATCAATACAGTGGAAGGAAATTAGTAAGGCAGTTGATGATGGTGGTCCTTTGGGGCAACTCAAACAGGGGGTCTCTACAGATTCTACTCCGTCATCCTCCTAGCAAGATTCACAAGACAACATAAGGCTGGACAATCAACGTAGTTGTGTAGATGATGATCACTTCTCCCCTAGTCCACCATCACAGGTGCTTCCTCTAACTTGGCACTGTTATGTGTGGTTGTGTTCCGTATGATATCTAGTTTCTATTACTCATAATTTTGTTGAATTGCATCTGCGTAGCTTACAACTTATACCTGTCAATATGACACATGTTCCTGTTTCTAGAACATAATAAATTTTTCTATCGCACCATGTTCTTACATAAAAGTACTATTTTGTATCCTGCAACAATCACTTACTACCCATAAGACACATTTAACTTAGGAGTGTGGTATAGGTTGCATCTTGCATTGTCTTCTAGCTTCTACTGCTTCTAATTTGTTGAAATGGCAATTATGACGAGACATTGTTTACCTAGTAGAGTAACATTGTCTTCTAGCCTTGATTTCTTCTAATTTTGCTCAAATGCCTTTTGTTACTGTTTTTCATACATATTCCATCCTCCTATCATAGGTGTGAACATGAAATGATGTCCTTCTTTTCGTATATATTCCATCCTCCTATCTTGCACATGCGTTGCATCAAATAAGTGTTCGTCTGTATCATGCATCAACGAGTTATGCAGAGTTAATTTTATTTCCTTTCTTGTGGTTCTGACTTCAGAAGGCAATATCAAAAAAGAGGAAGGAAAATAGTAAGTTAGGGGATGTTGGTGGTCCTACAGAGTGACGCAAACGGAGGCTCTCTAGATTTTCCCATGCTACTGCTACTGTAGTTGAAGTCCCAAGTATATATGATGAGTTCATCTCCCCTACTCCACCATCTCAGGTGCTTGCTCCAAGTGACATTCGGATAATTGGTTTCATGTTGTGTATGGTGTCTAGCTTGTATTTCTTCTAATTTGACTAAATTGCACATGTTGAGTTTATACGTTATACATGTGCATATGACATGCCTTTCTGTTTCTAGAATACACTGCATCTATCTATCGTACCATGTTCTCACATCAAAGTACTGTTGTTGTATATGTCGCATCAATCACTTATGATTGGACGCTTTTAACTTGGTAGTGTGATATTGGTTGCATGTTGCATTGATTTCTAGGTTGTACTGCTTCTAATTTTTTCGAAATGCCACTTTTGACAAGACACTATTATCTTGGCGGAGTGATATTTATTGCATATTTCATATGGTGTCTAGCTTGCATTGCTTCTAATTTCTTAAAAATCCTTCTGCTTAGTTTACACATCGTAGGTGTGAATATGTCATGATGTCCTATTTTTCTTACATATTACATCCTCCTCATACGGTTGTCTTACATCAAAGTATTGCTCGTCCATATCATGCATTAATGAGTTCTGAAGAGCGAATTTTATTCTTGTGCCTTGTGGGTACGTCTTGACATGGTAAAGTCAAAAAGAGCAAGGAAAAGAATATAGTAAATGGTGTTACTCGCGGGATGCAATGGAAAAGGATCTTCCCTCAAGATTCTGCTGGTACTTCTAGTGCAGTAGAATGTCCAAGTTCACGAGCTAAATCTACAAACATAGGGCCTGTTTGGAAGCCCTCTGCGGAGCGGAGCGGGCGGAGTGCCCTATTATCAGCTCCGCCGATTATAACTAGCCAGCCACTCCGCTCCGGCGCGGAGCCGCGGAGCGGAGGGAGTCCGAACGCACCTATAGTATCCCCTGCTCCACTAGCTGCAGCACCTCCTTCAACTGTACCGACATCTCAACGAGTTACTAGTGCGTTTGCTCCGCAAGTGTCATGTTCCCAAGCTGCCTTCACACCAAACACTACTTCTAAAGCACTGATGACAGTACAAGACTTGGCATGATCATATGAACCTCTTGAGCATCAACACCAAGACGGTACCTAGCCGGGCCAAGTTGCAGTTGAATGCTCCTTTATATGTACTCTCACAGTTTGATGTGCACTAACACTTTCCATATTCGTCGTTGAACTAGCATCACGGTGCAAAAGGAAACAGACATCAGGGATAATGCTTGATAGATGAACAAAATCTAAAGGAGGAAGAATGGCGTTCCATTTTGAGGAAGGTTTAAAAAGGCCCCGTGATGCTACAGAGTCAGCCAAGTTAGTATCAGAGGCAGACGTTGTCGTTAGATGTCATGCTTGTATCCTCCCAACGTGGATCCAGTATAGGAATGCGAAAGATGATACCTAGTTTAACACCTTCCTTGACCATTCATCCGTATGTAATGTTATTCATCGCAATTTGTAATATTGTCCTCCTCTGTCTCATACTTTCTAGCTTCCTCCTAATGAGACTCCCATTCTTTTTTCAACAGATGAGGTTCAAGTTGGATCCGAAAGATGATGCAACTAAACAAACATGCACCCATGTTTTTAAGTCTGCTCTGCGACAGTATCGGTATCACCTTAGAAAAACTCACTTTGAAGGCAAGGCTAACAATGAAATCGCCCAAACATCTCCAGTGGAATATATTACGGATGAAGACTGGACATCCCTTGTTAAACATTGGTCTGACCCAAAGTACCAGGTAGGTTATATGTATTTGATGAGATCGCATATTGAACTCGTATTTACGTATGTGCCTTACAAATCTATCTTCTTCTAGGCTAACTGTTTGAAGAACAAGACCAACCGTTCTAAAATGAAATTCCAATAGACATTAGGATCTCATAGCTATATTGCACACTGCGAGGCTCTTGTAAATAGCTGCTTTTTCCTTATTTTTGTTGTGTCATATTATCGTATCTATATTGACTTGTTCCAAATACAGAGGAAAGCCCGTGCGGACAAAAAAGAACCTGAACCGAATGTAGTGCAAATATTCAAGGATTGTCACACCAGCAAGACGAAGGGCATGAGCCCACCAGTTTAAGCCGATATTGTAAGTCCTTACTCCTCATGCCTTTGAACTGCTTGTTATTGTGATGTGTTCATTTAACTGCTTGGTTTGCAGCCAATGTTAGTTACTCCGTTCACTTTTATACACAGTTGTCTTAACGTATCATTTCACCTTACACGGTTTAAAAGAGAGGAAGGATATTCCTTTGGTCTTGATCAGTAATTGTGATGTTCATGTGCCCACACAATGATACAATAGCCTATTTGTTTGATATATGTTTCCCCATGATATGAATGATGTCATACTATGTTCATCCTACTTTAAACATGTCTCATTTATCCTTAGATGTCAATGAATGTGAGAAAATAGACAATACAGTAGGCATGCTACATGGACATAGGTTCTGAAAGTGATTTCATCGCTACAATACATGCTAATGTATTACAACAGATCACCAAAATAAGTTATGTATAAATGTGAAACCTAGTTTGTTTGTTTTTGTCTCATTAGTAACTTATCTGGTACACTAATCTACAAATTCAAACTTTCAGCAAGCTATAAAACAAATGATTGAACAACCACAACCACCTGAAGGTGGCGACGCTACCACAGGCACAATGTCACCTCTTTCTGCAGTGCGTCAGTATCTCTCCGCTAACAGTGCAAAAAGCACCTTCCTGCGTAATTCTGGGTTGGTTGTTAAGGTAACCTCGTCCAAATCGCCTAATAAACAAAATCTTCCGGCTAGACAAATTGATATATCTGTGCTCCAGACACAAGTCCAATCCATAACGGATGTTGTTTCTGAAACAAGAATAGTAGTTGACAAATGTCGTCAAGATATGAATGGTTTTGAAACCAGACTATCAGACATTTGCTTCGTTGTTCAAGAGAAATGGTGGAAAAAATGGGGAAGGTCATGCTGCTCCTGTTGGGGAACGTAGTATTTCAAAATTTTCCTACGATCACGCAAGATCTATCTACCAGATGCATAGCAACGAGGGGGAGAGTGTGTCTACATACCCTTGTAGACCAAAAGCGGAAGCGTCAAGTGACGCGATTGATGTAGTCGAACTTCATTGCGATTCAACCGATCAAGCACCGAATGTACGACACCTCCGCGTTCAGCACACGTTTAGCTTGATGACGTCCCACGAGCTCTTGATCCAGTTGAGCTTCACGGGAGAGTTTCGTCAGCACGACGGTGTGGTGACGGATATGATGAAGTTACCGGCGCAGGGCTTCGCCTAAGCACTGCAACAGTATGACCGAGGTGTGTTTCTGTGGAGGGGGGCACCCCACACGGCTGGAGAGATCAACTTGTGTGTCTATGGGGTGCCTCTACCCCCGTATATAAAGGAGTGGAGGAGGGGGAGGGCCGTCCCTCTCTATGGCGCGCCCTAGGGGAGTCCTTCTCCCACCGGGAGTAGGATTCCCCCTTTCCTAGTAGAACTAGGAGCCCTTCCAAGTAGTAGGAGTAGGAGAGAAGGAAAGGGAAAAGAGAAGAGAAGGAAGGAGGGGGTGCAGCCCGTCCCCTTAGTCTAATTCGTACTAGGCCTTGGGGGCGTAGCCTTCCTCTTCTCTCTTTCCCCTAAAGCCCAATAAGGCCCATATACTCCCCGACGGATTCCCGTAACTCTCCGGTACTCCGAAAAATACCTGAATCACTCGGAACCTTTCTGATGTCCGAATATAGTCATCCAATATATCGATCTTTATGTCTCGACCATTTCGAGACTCCTCTTCATGTCCCCGATCTCATACGGGACTCCGAACTACCTTCGGTACATCAAAACACATAAACTCATAAAACTGATCGTCATCAAACGTTAAGCGTGCGGACCCTACGGGTTCGAGAACTATGTAGACATGACTGAGACTCATCTCCGGTCAATAACCAATGGCGGAACCTGTATGCTCATATTGGCTCCTACATATTCTATGAAGATCTTTATCGATCAAACCGCAAAACAACATACGTCGTTCCCTTTGTCATATGTATGTTACTTTCCCGATATTTGATCGTCGATATCACCATACCTAGTTAATCTTGTTATCGGCAAGTCTCTTTACTTGTTCTGTAATACATCATCTCGTGACTAACTCATTATCCATTTGCTTGCAAGGCTTATTATGATGTCTATTACCAAGAGGGCCCAGAGATACCTCTCTGACACTCGGACTGACAAATCCTATTCTTGATCTATGCCAACACCACAAACACCTTCGGAGACACCTGTAGAGCATCTTTATAATCACCCAGTTACGTTGTGACGTTTGATATCACACAAGGTGTTCCTCCGGTATACGGGAGTTGCATAATCTCATAGTCATAGGAACATGTATAAGTCATGAAGAAAGCAATAGCAGTAAAACTAAACGATCATAGTGCTAAGCTAACGGATGGGTCTAGTCCATCACATCATTCTCCTAATGATGTGACCCTGTTGATCAAATGACAACTCATGTCTATGGTTATGAAACATAACCATCTTTGATCAATGAGCTAGTCTAGTAGAGGCATACTAGGGACACTCTGTTTTGTCTATGTATTCACACATGTACTAAGTTTCCGGTTAATACAATTCTAGCATGAATAATAAACATTTATCATGATATAAGGAAATAAATAATAACTTTATTATTGCCTCCAGGGCATATTTCCTTCAGTCTCCCACTTGCACTAGAGTCAATAATCTAGTTCATATCTCCATGTGATTTAATACCAATAGTTCACATCGTTATGTGAATAACACCCATAGTTCACATCGCCATGTGACCAATACCCAAACGGTTATCTAGAGTCAATAATCTAGTTCACATCGCTATGTGATTAACACCTAAGAGTAGTAAGGTGTGATCATGTTTTGCTTGTGAGAGAAGTTTAGTCAACGGGTCTAACACATTCAGATCCGTATATATTTCGCAAATTTCTATGTCTACAATGCTCTGCATGGAGCTACTCTAGCTAATTGCTCCCACTTCCAATATGCATCCAGATTGATACTTAGAGTCATCTGGATTAGTATAAAGCTTGCATCGGTGTAACTCTTTACGAGGAACTCTTTATCACCTCCATAATCGAGAAACATTTCCTTAGTCATCCAGTAACTAAGGATAATTTTGACTGTTGTCCAGTGATCTACTCCTGGATCACTTTTGTACCTCCTTGCCAAACTCATGGTAAGGTACACAACAGGTTTGGTACATAGCATGGCATGCTTTATAGAACCTATGGCTGAGGCATAGGGAATGACTTTCATTCTTTCTCTATATTCTGCCGATGTCGGGCTTTGAGTCTTAATCAACTTCATACCTTACAACTCGGGCAAGATGTCAGGCCCAAGATGCGATTCTATCCCGATCACGTGACACTTACATGATTGGGGCACAACCGCATTTCGGGCGCTTAGCAAGATGGATATCATTACATCGTACCATTACATACATACATGGGGGATACAACAATTCATACAAGTCACAAGAATACAACAACATCAATACAAGGCATCCGACTATGGATGCAAACATGGAAAGCCCAATGACATCCATCTGCTATCCCAGGCTGCCGACCCGGAACCTAACCCAAGACTGAAGAAGAAGAAGAAGAAGAAGAAGAAGAAGAAGAAGAAGAAGAAGAAGAAGAAGAAGAAGAAGAAGAAGAAGAAGAAGAAGAAGAAGAAGAAGAAGAAGAAAAAGAAGAAAGAACTCCAACACAACGATCATCGCTCTCACGTCAAGACATCGAAAACCTGCACCTGCAACTGTTGTTGTAGTATTTGTGAGCCACGAGGACTCAGCAATCCCATAACCATGGGTAACAAGACTATCAAAGCTTAATAGGTAGGAAGAGGTAAAGTGGTGAGGTTGCGGCGGCGGCTAAGCAATATATGGTGGCTAACTTACGAGTACAAGAATAAGATGAGCATCTACGCAAACGGTCGCAAACTAGTAGTGATCGCTAAAGATGCTCAACTATCTACGAGTGAAACATAACCCACCGTGTTCTCTTCTCAAAGTGAAAAGAGACAGTCACGATTACTCACGCGGTGGTGTGTTTTACTTCGGATCGTCTGTCAAGTTTTCTACAACCGGACATTAACAAATTCCAATCTGCCACATAACCGTGGGCACGGCTTTCGAAAGATCATAACCCTGCAGGGGTGTCCCAACTTAGCCCATCACAGGCTCTCACGACCAGCTGAAGTAATAATAATTATTACCCCTTATCCTAGGGAAATCCGACCAGGCTCGGTATCCCGGTGCACAAGACATTTCGACAATGGTAAAACAAGTCCAGCAAGACCTCCCGGCGTGCCTACACCCTAATAGTAGCCGCGCATATCTCGTCTCAGGCCACAACCGGATAGGTGATCCTACGAGTAAAACCAGCCCTCGGGTTTCCCCAAGGTGGCCCCGCAGTCTCCCCGTTCGGGACCAACACCATCAGCACTGGCCCCTGTGCTATGTAGAAAAGAATCCTGAGGGCGCGACCCCCTATGAAAATTTAATTAATTAATTAAGTTGTTATTATGAGGCAAATTAAAACCAATGTTGGGCCTTGCTGGAGGAGTTTTATTCAAAGACGAAGTGCCAAGGGGTCCCCATATACCCAACCGTGTAAGGAACGCAAAATCAAGGAACATAATGCCGGTTTATTGGCTCCTAAGGTGGCATGAGTGGAACAAAACACCGAGCAAAAGGCCAAGCCTTCCACCCATGCCCAGTACATAGGTGTGTTAATAATAATAATAATAATAATAATAATAGATATTGTGATATTCCAACAACAAGTTCCAACAAGGAACGATCTTCATCTTCACCTGCAACTAACAACGCTATAAGAGGCGTTGAGCAAGCGGGTAACATAGCCAAACAACGGTTTGCTAGGAAGGTGTCAAAAGTTAGAGGTTTCATGGCAACAAGGAGAGGGGCTCACAATAAAGACGGGTAGCACGACATATAACGATAGCATCGAGACACTAAGCATGGCAATGATAGTAAAGGTGTGGGGACCCCGACTTAGGAGTCGAGATCACCGAATGCACGTGTACAGTGATCCCAGAGATCAATGCTCACTGAACACACAGAAGCTGAATAACAATTGTCTTACATCCATACATATCGTCTTACACGAATTATGGCCATTATGGCCAAGTCTTACATAGATAAAGCCTCACGGGCTGAATAGCAAATAACTCAAATAGCGGAAGTCTTCGATAGTAGGCAGAACCCATGCCATCTGCCTTAACCCTACAGGCATCCTTACTGGGATAGCATCCTAGTTCGCATGTTCGTCTCCAAAGAACTCTTCACCATATTCCTGTTCCTCCATGCCTGGCCAATTAAATAACCAGTGGCAAGCCAATGAGTACTTTGAATGTACTCGCAAGCAACCCATGATGTGGTTCAAAGTAACAATGCAATTGAACAATAATGAACAATCTAGCAAAGGGCTAGAATAAATATTCTACCATCAGGTTTATGCATCAATAAACTCGCATAACCTCGAAGACAGGTTACCGATATCAACATGAATATGATTCAACTCTCCGAGTCAAGTCACCACCTTGACTCATCACACACATACTATCACCGATGAAGTAAAATTCTGGACATAGTTTAAGTAGCACCACCCAACTGTCCATGACCGTGGACACGGCTATACAAATAGTTTTACACTCTGCAGAGCTTGCGCACTTTACCCACAAGATCCGGGGAACTTCCGTGTCATCCACGACCCGCGGTACCTCAAGTACCCGGGGTAAGCACCCGGTCATCATCTTTCCTTAGACGACACTAACATAGAGTCCACTCGTTGGTACACAGCCCTCGGGTACAAACAATAGATCACGGGACTTGCCCTAATTTCAATGTCACGCGTACCCGAAGGGACCAACGGTGTGTCCGGTGCCCTGTGAAAACAGTCATGGTCATCTATCCAAGCACGACCCCGTCCCGGGAAAGACCTCAAGTCTTCCCGTCACTAGTAATGCGGGCACCATGCTAGTATCGACCTAAGTAATCAATAAAGCCCCGTCCCATAAGGGGTAGTGTGGTTGCACATGTTTGGTTGGGACGGTAGTCACACATAAATCTAATCCATTATTTCACCCATGCACAAGATTTACCGGCACATCACTTCTTCCTCAAGTGATGACCTAACTCAACATCACCCTCGGGCATTAGGGGCACCCGATGGGTTCATGCAAAGATTTCAACCATGAAGGTTTGTCACACATGCATCATTAAGCATCAAGGCTAACTATTAGCATGTCATCTAGCACATAGCAAGATCATGAGCAAGCATGCATCATGTGGTGGTTCAACTAGGTCACCACCGTAACCCTATTATCATGCATCGGAAACAAACGGGTTCCGAAGAACAAGTGTATCATGGTCAAAGGGCTGCTTGCCT
This sequence comes from Secale cereale, assembly GCA_902687465.1. Classification (NCBI taxonomy): domain Eukaryota; kingdom Viridiplantae; phylum Streptophyta; class Magnoliopsida; order Poales; family Poaceae; genus Secale; species Secale cereale. The sequence continues at coordinate 292,543,435 of LR738715.1, read as the reverse complement.
GGATTGGCTTGGTCTTCAAAGTCTTCAAATCCTTCTCCTTCTCCTTCTTCAGCAACTTCGTCAAATACGGTATCTATACGTCGCATAATAACAACGGAAAAATAAGACCACAAATAAAACAGAAAAATCAAAGAGCTCAGAAAAATGTCAACTTATTTTTGTTAAATACTAGAGGGATTTCTAAGATGGGGAAAATTCCTAGTTGGAGTTTTGGAGTAACAGAATGGAATCTAATGATTTTAGAACAGGAGTTTTATTGCTCAAATTTGAATTTAAATTTGAACAGAACAGAAAAGTTTCATGGATGGGTGTGAAAGTGACACCATTAAATAGGTTGGAATATTACAAGAATTTAGGAGTTGGAATTATTTCATTTGGACCAATATTCATTTCTGTAAAAATGTTTGAAATATTTACAGAAAGAAAAAAGAGAAAATGCCCTGTGCAACTGGGCCAGAGGGGCCACAGTGCACGGCCCAGGGCAAACCAGCCCAGCTGCACGGGCGCCTGCGCGCGCACGTCAGGTTTTCAAACCTGACGGGCGGGGCCCGGCGGTCAGCGGCTGTGAGGAGGGGGAGAGAGGGGTGAGGATGACAGGCGGGGCCCGCCTGTCATCTCCAACCTCACGGCCACGGCGACAGTGAGCTCACCGGCGATGATTCCGGCCACGACGACGGCAACGGAGGGCAGGGACGGGCTCAGCGTCGTGTTGCGGAGGTAGGGGTGGTGGTGCGGCACGCCGGGGAGGTCGGGTTCGCCGGCGGCGAGGTGGGACGGCGGAGGAGCTTCGGGAGGTCGTCGCTCCGGCCGATTCCAACTGCCACAGAGAGGGGAAAGCGAGGGGAAAGAGTCAGTGGTGCACGGCGGTTCTAGATCGGGCAAAAGGAGGGGCAGAAGAGGCCCGTACTGCGAGATCACCGGCGGCCCGACGCGGCGGAGCTCCGGTCGATCCCGAGCACAGAAGCTCTTCGGGGATGAACTAGTGGTGCTGGGGGACTGAGGGAGATGTGGTGAAGCTGCTGGTGTTGTTAGAGAGGCTCGGGGGGTCCTATTTATAGGGGAACGGCGGAGCCCGTGGACCAGTGCGCCGGCGAGCCGCTGCTCGACGCTACAGCGCACGGGAGGCGATGGGAACAAGTCTACGGCGTTGCTGGAGGATCCCTACGTCCATTAGAGGAGAGAGGAGGAGCGGGGAAGCTTCTAGGCCGTGCGCGCGTGTGAGGCCGAGGAGTGGGTGCTGCGGGCGGCCGGTGCGCGTGCGACGACGGCCACTGGAGGGCGCAGGAGGAGGGGGACAGCGCCGGGGTGGTCGCGGACGTCGAGGCGCGTTGAGAGGCGTGAGGGGGAGGCCCGAGGCTGTCGGGGGCAGCTGATTGGGCGAAGCTACAGTGCGGTGGCGCACTGTAGCGTACTCCAGAGCGCCCAAATGGCTGGCATATTCGTGCCCTCGCCGCTCTGGTCATGTCCTACGTGCCCAAGGTTGTCTAGAAGGTCAAGGGAGGAGTAAAGAAATGGCCTGTGGCCTTGGATGCTCTGGAGATGCTTTGAGAGAGAGAGGAAGCTGGTAACTTGGTAAGAAATGGCTGTCCAGCAGGGTGAACTAGGGTTTTTACCCCTCAATCATGGATCTGGGGTCCTGGGGAAGTTACTGGAGGTAGCTAGTAACTGGATGAACATGTGGTAGAAAGTTGAGGCCAAGGAGAAGGGTAAAAGTGATCAAGAAGAGGGTTTTGGTAAAAACCAGAAGGTGTTTGATCAGTGTTTGGTCAAGCAAATGGTCTCCACTTGCCATGACACTTAACAGGATTGAATGACATGTGAAAATAAGGTGCTTCACCAAATTTGGGCTCATTGGAAGAAACTAGCCAATGTAACTTTGGTGAACCCTAGAAATCAACAGAAATGGCTTCATCTTGTTTGAGTCAAGCTAATCATCTCCCCTTGATGCACCACTTGGTGTAGTTTCATCATTTGGGGTATTGATCATGCCCACAAAGTTTGAAGCTCCAGGTAAAAAGTTGGTAATGTAAAGTTGTTCAAATTTGCATTTGAACAGAAAGGGTTTTGGGGTGATCTGATCAAGTTGCTCTATTCCAAATCTTGTGCCATTTGGTCTAGATGCCTTATTAGGCATTTCTAGCATGTGCACCAAGTTTGAGAGCATTTGAACAAGTTTGGCAATGTAGAGTTGCTCAAACTTCAAATATGGACAGAATGGTTATGAAGGGTTTTGATGATGTTTTCTTGCTTCCCAAGGCATGGGACTTGGCAAGATCATCAAATATGTCATATATGACATGATAGAATTTCCCTGGAATTTTTGGAGAATATTTCCTTTGTAAATATTTCAAAAGCTTGAAATATCCAGAAAGGGTTTTAGAGGGATTAGCCCATTATTTTGAACATGACCAAGTGTTGAAACTCTTATATATGGACAATATATGTCCTCTGAGTCTCCCTGAATTTTGGCAAATATTTTTGAAATACTTAAATAATTTTCCCCTATTAAAGACCATTTCTGGCCTTAAGAAAAAGCTTTTAAATAAAATAGGAAAATAACTTTTAAAATTATACTTTTGTGGTTTTTGGGAGTCCTATGACTACTAGGTCTCAATTATACCTTTTGAAATAATTTTCTCACCCTAAATCAAGTACTTGCAGTGCAAATCTCAATTCAGGGGTTTTTTTGGAAAACTAAATTTATAAAATATATTTTGGCCAAATTAATTTTGTAAGAAAATACTATACTGTTATATAACACTTGGCATGATCATTGGGCAGAAGTTTTGGGTAAGGAGATGAATTCTACAAGAGCGAATAGTTGACTTAGTGAGCACATGAAAAAGCACATGAAGAAAAACTCAATTCCAAATAAAAGCCAAATGATGCCAAAAAAAATTTGCTGGTCCAAATTTTTATGCTTCATTGATGCAAATAACATGTTACAAAATGCAGGGTGTGACAGACCTACCCCCCTTACAAGAATCTCGTCCCCGAGATTCCTAAACTAGGTCTTAAAAGAGATCGGGAAACTCGGATCTAAGATAGTCTTCACGTTCCCAGGTTGCTTCTGCTTCGGTGTGGTTGCTCCACTGGACCTTGAAATACTTGATGGTACGGCTTCGCGTCCGTCGTTCTGCTTCGTCCAGAATGCGAATGGGCTTCTCGCGGTAGGTCAAATCAGGCTGTAGATCAATGTCTTGGTGATCAACATCCTTGTAGAGATTGGGCTTGTCTGGAACTTGGAGACATTTCCGGAGTTGTGACACATGGAATACATTGTGCACATCGGATAGCTCAGGTGGTAGTTCCAACTGGTAAGCCACTTCTCCTCGTCCTGCAGTGATCTCAAAGGGTCCGATGAACCTTGGTGCGAGCTTCCCCTTGACGTGGAAACGCTTGGTTCCCTTTAGAGGAGTTACCCGCAGGTACACATGGTCCCCTACATGGAAACTCATGTCCCAACGGTGAGTGTCAGCATAGTTCTTTTGCCTTGACTTGGCTGCCTTCAAATGCTCTCTGACTAGTTGGACTTCCTCTTCTGCTGCGCGGAGAATATCCGGTCCAAAGACTAGTCCTTCTCCAGTCTCTGACCAGTTGAGGGGTGTGCGGCATCTGCGTCTGTACAACACCTCAAATGGTGCCATCTGAAGGCTTGACTGGTAACTGTTGTTATAGGAGAACTCGGCAAAAGGGAGACAATCTTCCCACTTGGCTCCATACGCCAGGACACAGGCTCGGAGCATATCTTCGAGAATCTGATTGACTCGTTCTGTCTGACCTCCGGTCTGTGGGTGAAAAGCCGTGCTGAAAGATAACTTGGTTCCCAAGGCTTCTTGGAACTTCTTACAGAACCTTGAGGTGAACTGGGTTCCTCGATCTGACACAATCTCATTGGGAACGCCGTGGAGACTTACGATTCTGTCGATGTAGAGAGCTGCCAGCCGGTTGCCATCATATGTGGTCTTGACAGGAATGAAATGGGCCACCTTGGTCAAATGATCGACTATGACCCAAATAGAGTCATGTCCTCTATTCGACCTTGGTAATCCAGTGATGAAGTCCATTCCGACTTTATCCCACTTCCACTCAGGAACTTTGAGTGGCTGAAGCAATCCAGTAGGTCGCTGATATTCAGCCTTGACCTTTTGGCACACATCACACTTTGCAACATAGGTCGCAATCTCTCTTTTCATCCCGTGCCACCAGAACCGTGCCTTCAAGTCTTGGTACATCTTGGTTCCTCCGGGGTGGATGGAATACGGAGTGTCGTGGGCTTCTTGCAGAATCAGGTTCTTCAGCTCTGTGTTGTTTGGTACGCAGATGCGGCCTTTGTACCAAACAATCCCGTGCTCGTCTTCGGAGAATCCTGGGGCCTTGCCTAGCTTCATCTTCTTCTTGATGCCTTCAATGCTTGCGTGTCCATCTTGTGCCTTCTTGACTTCGTCCATCAGGGTTGGTCTGACTTCCAAATGATCCAGAAATCCAAGGGTGACCAATTCCAAACTGAATTGTTCGAGCTCCTTAAACAAGGCTGGCTGCCTCTCTTGAATAACAGCATTCAAAGAGCAAGCCTTCCTGCTTAAGGCATCGGCCACCATGTTAGCCTTCCCGGGGTGATATTGAACACTGAGGTCATAGTCTTTGATGAGTTCCAACCATCTCCGCTGCCTCATGTTCAATTCCTTTTGGGTGAAAATGTACTTCAGACTTTTGTGGTCTGTGTAGATCTCACACCGTTTCCCTAGGAGGTAATGCCGCCATGCCTTCAAAGCATGAACCACTGCCGCTAACTCAAGATCGTGAGTAGCGTAGTTCTCTTCATGGGGTCGTAGCTGCCTGGAGAGGTATGCTATGACTCGGCCTTCTTGCATCAGAACGCTTCCCAATCCGGTTCGAGAGGCATCACAATATATCACGAACTCCTTGTGAATATCAAGTGTTGCCAGAACTGGGGCGGTGGTCAATCTCTTCTTGAGTTCTTGGAAGCTTTCTTCGCATTTTGGCGTCCACTCGAACTTCTTGTCCTTCTTGAGGAGCTGAGTCATTGGCCGTGCAATGCTAGAGAATCCTTCCACGAATTTGCGGAAATAGCCCGCAAGTCCGAGGAAGGTTCTGACTTCCTTGACGGTCGTTGGAGATTGCCATTGGGTCACAGCTTTGATCTTAGCGGGATCAACAGATAATCCTTCATCGGTCAAGACATGACCTAAGAATCCAACTTTATGCAGCCAGAACTCACACTTGCTGAATTTGGCATAAAGTTGGTGCTCCCGAAGCTTGTCTAGGACCATCCTCAGATGCTGCTCGTGCTCTTCCTCCGACTTCGAGAAGACAAGAATGTCATCAATGAAGACAACAACGAACTTGTCCAAATATTCCATGAAGACTTTATTCATGAGATAAATGAAGTAAGCTGGGGCATTGGTTAACCCAAAGGACATGACCGTGCACTCGTACAGGCCATATCTGGTTACGAATGCCGTCTTCGGAATATCTTGGGGTCTGATCTTCAGCTGGTAGTACCCAGATATGAGGTCGATCTTGGAGAACACCTTGGCTCCGCTGAGCTGATCAAACAGATCTTCGATCTTGGGAAGTGGATATTTGTTCTTGATTGTAACTTCATTGAGGGAACGATAGTCAATGCATAAGCGGATGGTACCGTCCCTCTTTGCCACAAACAGAACAGGAGATCCCCAAGGGGAGGCACTTGGGCAGATAAATCCCTTCCTTAGCTGCTCTTCCAGCTGCTTCTTCAACTCAGCTAATTCTTCCGTCCCCATTCTATAAGGCTTCTTATAGATGGGTCCTGCTCCGGGCACGAGCTCGATGATGAACTCAATGTCACGGTCAGGGGGCATTCCAGGTAGCTCATCCGGAAAGACATCAGGATACTCACATACCACCGGTACTTGCTCTAGCCAACTTCAGACAGACAGTTGACTTGAGCGGCTTGACCGGAAGAGGAGTTGGAAGCAAACTTGACTTCGACTCCCTGGTCAATGGTCACAGTGACTGTCCGATTGGCACAGTCTAACAAGCCTTGGTGCTTACTGAGCCAATCCATCCCTAAGATCACATCCAAGCCTTGCGATCTTAGGATGATGAGGTCTGCTAGGAATTCTACACCGTTAATGGTAATACCGACTCCTTTGCAGCCTATCTTGGCTCTCATCTCGGCTCCGGGGGTTTGTACCACCATAGGGTTATTCAGGGGTGTAGGGGTCATGCCACTTTTTAATGCAAATCTTTGAGTGACAAATGAATGCGTTGCTCCAGAATCAAACAAGACAGTTGCAAGTGCTGAGTTGACAAGGAACGTACCCAGCACGACGTCCGGGTCTTCCTGGGCTTCTTCAGCAGTGACGTGATTCACACGCCCCTTCCCATGGTTAGGTGGATTGCGAGGAGCTGGGTTCCTTGGTGGCACCCCGCGGCCTTGTCCTTGGTTCTGTGCATTGGGGCGCGGGGCATCATGCTTCTTGTTGGGGCACACCCTCGAGATGTGTCCGGACTGACCACATCCAAAGCAAGTGACTTGGTTTGGATTGTTGATCTTGTTGCCACCACTGGTATTGGGGTTGAAAGCTGGCCTTGGGTTGGCATACTACTGAGGCTGAGGGTTGGTGCGAGGTGCAGGAGCTCTTGGTTGCTGATAGGTTGGCTTGGCCGGGGCTGACTGCCACGGACGAGGCTTCTGGTTGCTGGAACTTCCCTTACTGACCATCTTGCGCTTGCGAGTGTCTTCCAAAGCACGCCGCTTGTCTTCAAGCATAAGTGCTTTGTTCACAAGGTCAGCAAAGGATGGGCAGTCGCACACGACAAGCGAGTATTGCAGAGTCTGATTGAGGCCTTCCATGAAGCGCTCCCTTTTTGCAGCATCAGTGCTGACATCTTCAGGGGCATACCTTGACGGAACACTGAACTTCTGCATGTACTCCTTGACAGTGCCACTTCCTTGCTTCAGGGCCCTGAACTCACGCTTTTTGATAGCCATGATTCCGGAAGGAATGTGGGCCTTGTGGAATTCTGCCTTGAAGTTGACCCAAGTGATGTCTTGTTCAGCATGCAAGACCTTGAATCCATCCCACCAAGCTCTAGCAGTCCCCCCGAGGCAGTGGGCTGCATAAGCCACCTTCTCGCGGTCTTCGGTGCATCCGACTAGTTCCAGTATTTCCTCAATGGAGCAGATCCAGTCGTCTGCATCCAGGGGTTCAGCAGTCACGATAAAGGTTGGCGGTGCATGCTTCTTGAACTCTGCCAACGTGGAACGTCCATTGCCATTCCCCGCCGGCTGGCGGTTGTTGGTGACAGCTTGAGCAATCAGCTGATGGGCTGCAGTGTTGGCTTGGTGTTCCTCTCGGAAAGCTTGGAGAAGCTGAGCCATGTCCATGTTTGGAGGAGGTGGTGGTGGAGCTTGGTCGTTGGTTTGGTTGTGGCCTGCCTCTGACTGAGCGGATGCTCCGGCTTCAGGCTGCTGGGTAGAGGTACCAGTACGAGTTACAACAGGCATCCTGTTGGAGCGGTAAAAGGTCTCATGACTCAGAAGAGGGAGAACAAGATAGATGGGTGCCTAGTAAGGGGGTGGGTGTGACACTAATAAAATCATGCAAGGGCCGAAAGGCCAACACATTCATTAAAAATCCAAATGGGTGGTGTAGTCGTTTACACATTCCCGAAGGAAGAATACGACATACATCCAGACACAACAAAAGCAAATACTAGATGGTTTCATATGAACCATACAAGGACTCGACTGCGCATAGGGGTTACACGACCTATCCTATCGTAGGGGTCACAACTAGCATATTCGAGTAGCGAATAATGCCTAAGCGGCGGAATACTCGGTCGCGTATTCCGGCTCTTCTGGGTCTTCCTCCTTGTCTTCATCTGTCTGGGCCCCTTTGTCACTTGAGGGTGTGGAGGAGTGGAGGAGTTGGATACGACGGTGCTTCGTCGGTGGTGCAGGGAAAAGCTTGCGATATTCCCTTGCCGTCATCCGGCGTCGCCGAGGTGGTTCTTCATTCTTGGAAGATACATCCTCGGAGGGCCTTCCGCCTCGGTATGCGATAGCGCACTGTCCAGAAGGTGCTCCTTCCTTCTTGATCCTATTTGTCTTCTCTTGAGCTCGATGAAGAAGTGCCTTGGTCTTGTGAAGTTCTTCTCGAAGCTTCATCGATTCCGAGGCCAAGTCTTGTGCCAAGCTGTCGGCACATAGACTAAAGTAGGTCTGGAACCAAAGCGAGAGTCCTTCCTTCAGTGGAGGGGCTAGCGTTGCTTTCTTCCTCACCTTCCTTCTGGTAAGGTAAGAAGCGAGTTGTCATCTTGGCTGCCATCTCCGGAAGAAGCTCGCGGAGACGGGTTAGTGCCTTGAGTGCAGCAGCCTCGACAGCAAGAGGTAGTGTTGCCATCTGGGGTCCCTCGAAGAACCAACTTGTGGGAGGATCGTTTGCCTTCACGATCACTTCCACATGGTACTCCACCTCAGTGTCGCTAACCCAATGCTCAAGGTAGGTGAGGATGGGCGCTCGGTGGAACTGACACTCCTGGAGGCTATCCTCGAGAAGCAAGGGAAACCCAGTGGTCAGGTGCTCTTCGGGTACAGTGGCCATCTACAAAGGTGGAATAGGAGGGGTTAATAAGCTGATGAAATCTCAGGTTTAGAAAAGAAGAGAGGTTCAGAAGGTTTTTTGAAAAAGGTCTCATCTAACTAACGCCCATGCTAACTAAGGCTTCCTACAGTCAGGATGGCTCTGATACCAGCTCTGTGGGGACCCCGACTTAGGAGTCGAGATCACCGAATGCACGTGTACAGTGATCCCAGAGATCAATGCTCACTGAACACACAGAAGCTGAATAACAAGAGTCTTACATCCATACATATCGTCTTACACAAATTATGGCCATTATGGCCAAGTCTTACATCGGGCTGAATAGCAAATAACTCAAATAGCGGAAGTCTTTGATAGTAGGTAGAACCCATGCCATCTGCCTTAACCCTACAGGCATTCTGACTGGGATAGCGTCCTAGTTCGCATGTTCGTCTCCAAAGAACTCTTCACCATATTCCTGTTCCTCCATGCCTGGCCAATTAAATAACCAGTGGCAAGCCAATGAGTACTTTGAATGTACTCGCAAGCAACCCATGATGTGGTTCAAAGTAACAGTGCAATTGAACAATAATGAACAATCTAGCAAAGGGCTAGAATAAATATTCTACCATCAGGTTTATGCATCAATAAACTCGCGTAACCTCGAAGACAGGTTACCGATATCAACATGAATATGATTCAACTCTCCGAGTCAAGTCACCACCTTGACTCATCACACACATACTATCACCGATGAAGTAAAATTCTGGACATAGTTTAAGTAGCACCACCCAACTGTCCATGACCGTGGACACGGCTATTCGAATAGTTTTACACTCTGCAGAGGTTGCGCACTTCACCAACAAGATCCGGGGAACTTCCGTGTCATCCACGACCCGCGGTACATCAAGTACCCGGGGTAAGCACCCGGTCATCATCTTTCCTTAGACGACACTAACATAGAGTCCACTCGTTGGTACACGGCCCTCGGGTACAAACAATAGATCACGGGACTTGCCCTAATTTCAATGTGACGCGTACCCGAAGGGACCAACGGTGTGTCCGGTGCCATGTGAAAACAGTCATGGTCGTCTATCCAAGCACGTCCCCGTCCCGGGAAAGACCTCAAGTCTTCCCGTCACTAGTAATGCGGACACCATGCTAGTATCGACCTAAGTAATCAATAAAGCCCTGTCCCATAAGGGGTAGTGTGGTTGCACATGTTTGGTTGGGACGGTAGTCACACATAAATCTAATCCATTATTTCACCCATGCACAAGATTTACCGGCACATCACTTCTTCCTCAAGTGATGACCTAACTCAACATCACCCTCGGGCATTAGGGGCACCCGATGGGTTCATGCAAAGATTTCAACCACGAAGGTTCATGTCACACATGCATCATTAAGCATCAAGGCTAACTATTAGCATGTCATCTAGCACATAGCAAGATCATGAGCAAGCATGCATCATGTGGTGGTTCAACTAGGTCACCACCGTAACCCTATTATCATGCATCGGAAACAAACGGGTTCCGAAGAACAAGTGTATCATGGTCAAAGGGCTGCTTGCCTGGATTGGCTTGGTCTTCAAAGTCTTCAAATCCTTCTCCTTCTCCTTCTTCAGCAACTTCGTCAAATACGGTATCTATACGTCGCATAATAACAACGGAAAAATAAGACCACAAATAAAACAGAAAAAATCAAAGTGCTCAGAAAAATGTCAACTTATTTTTGTTAAATACTAGAGGGATTTCTAAGATGGGGAAAATTCTTAGTTGGAGTTTTGGAGTAACAGAATGGAATCTAATGATTTTAGAACGGGAGTTTTATTGCTCAAATTTGAATTTAAATTTGAACATAACAGAAAAGTTTCATGGATGGGTGTGAAAGTGACACCATTAAATAGGTTGGAATATTACAAGAATTTAGGAGTTGGAATTATTTCATTTGGACCAATATTCATTTCTGTAGAAATGTTTGAAATATTTACAGAAAGAAAAAGGAGAAAATGCCCTGTGCAACTGGGCCAGAGGGGCCACAGTGCACGGCCCAGGGCAAACCAGCCCAGCCGCACGGGCGCCTGCGCGCGCACGTCAGGTTTTCAAACCTGACGGGCGAGGCCCGGCGGTCAGCGGCTATGAGGAGGGGGAGAGAGGGGTGAGGATGACAGGCGGGGCCCGCCTGTCATCTCCAACCTCACGGCCACGGCGACGGCGAGCTCACCGGCGATGATTCCGGCCACGGCGAAGGCAACGGAGGGCAGGGACGGGCTCAGCGTCGTGTTGCGGAGGTAGGGGTGGTGGTGCGGCACGCTGGGGAGGTCGGGTTCGCCGGTGGCGAGGTGGGACGACGGAGGAGCTTCGGGAGGTCGTCGCTCCGGCCGATTCCAACTGCCACAGAGAGGGGAAAGCGAGGGGAAAGAGTCAGTGGTGCACGGCGGTTCTAGATCGGGCAAAAGGAGGGGCAGAAGCGGCCCGTACTGCGAGACCACCGGCGGCCCGACGCGGCGGAGCTCCGGTCGATCCCGAGCACAGAAGCTCTTCGGGGATGAACTAGTGGTGCTGGGGGACTGAGGGAGATGTGGTGAAGCTGCTGGTGCTGTTAGAGAGGCTCGGGGGGGTCCTATTTATAGGGGAACGGCGGAGCCCCGTGGACCAGTGCGCCGGCGAGCTGCTGCTCGACGCTACAGTGCACGAGAGGCGATGGGAACAAGTCTACAGCGTTGCTGGACGATCCCTACGTCCATTAGAGGAGAGAGGAGGAGCGGGGAAGCTTCCAGGCCGTGCGCGCATGTGAGGCCGAGGAGTGGGTACTGCGGGCGGCCGGTGCGCGTGCGACGACGGCCACTGGAGGGCGCAGGAGGAGGGGGGACAGCGCCGGGGTGGTCGCGGACGTCGAGGCGCGTTGAGAGGCGCGAGGGGGAGGCCCGAGGCTGTCGGGGGCAGCTGATTGGGCGAAGCTACAGTGCGGTGGCGCACTGTAGCGTGCTCCAGAGCGCCCGAATGGCTGGCACATTCGTGCCCTCGCCGCTCTGGTCATGTCCAACGTGCACAAGGTTGTCTAGAAGGTCAAGGGAGGAGTAAAGAAATGGCCTGTGGCCTTGGATGCTCTGGAGATGCTGTGAGAGAGAGAGGAAGCTGGTAACTTGGTAAGAAATGGCTGTCCAGCAGGGTGAACTAGGGTTTTTACCCCTCAATCATGGAGCTGGGGTCCTGGGGAAGTTACTGGAGGTAGCTAGTAACTGGATGAACATGTGGTAGAAAGTTGAGGCCAAGGAGAAGGGTAAAAGTGATCAAGAAGAGGGTTTTGGTAAAAAGCCAGAAGGTGTTTGATCAGTGTTTGGTCAAGCAAATGGTCTCCACTTGCCATGACACTTAAAAAGATTGAATGACATGTGAAAATAAGGTGCTTCAGCAAATTTGGGCTCATTTGAAGAAACTAGCCAATGTAACTTTGGTGAACCCTAGAAATCAACAAAAATGGCTTCATCTTGTTTGAGTCAAGCTAATCATCTCCCCTTGATGGACCACTTGGTGTAGTTTCATCATTTGGGGTATTGATCATGCCCACAAAGTTTGAAGCTCCAGGTAAAAAGTTGGTAATGTAAAGTTGTTCAAATTTGCATTTGAACAGAAAGGGTTTTGGGGTGATCTGATCAAGTTGCTCCATTCCAAATCTTGTGTTATTTGGTCTAGATGCCTTATTAGGCATTTCTAGCATGTGCACCAAGTTTGAGAGCATTTGAACAAGTTTGGCAATGTAGAGTTGCTCAAACTTCAAATATGGACAGAATGGTTATGAAGGGTTTTGATGATGTTTTCTTGCTTCCCAAGGCTTGGGACTTGGCAAGATCATCAAATATGTCATATATGACATGATAGAATTTCCCTGGAATTTTTGGAGAATATTTCCTTTGTAAATATTTCAAAAGCTTGAAATATCCAGAAAGGGTTTTAGAGGGATTAGCCCATTATTTTGAACATGACCAAGTGTTGAAACTCTTATATATGGACAATATATGTCCTCTGAGTATCCCTGAATTTTGGCAAATATTTTTGAAATACTTAAATAATTTTCCCCTATTAAAGACCATTTCTGGCCTTAAGAAAAAGCTTTTAAATAAAATAGGAAAATAACTTTTTAAATTATACTTTTGTGGTTTCTGGGAGTCCTATGACTACTAGGTCTCAATTATACCTTTTGAAATAATTTTCTCACCCTAAATCAAGTACTTGCAGTGCAAATCTCAATTCAGGGGTTTTTGGAAAACTAAATTTATAAAATATATTTTGGCCAAATTAATTTTGTAAGAAAATACTATACTGTTATATAACACTTGGCATGATCATTGGGCAGAAGTTTTGGGTAAAGAGATGAATTCTAAAGGAGGCAATAGTTGACTTAATGAGCACATGAAAAAGCACATGAAGAAAAACTCAATTCCAAATAAAAGCCAAATGATGCCAACAAAAATTTTGCTGGTCCAAATTTGTATGCTTCATTGATGCAAATAACATGTTACAAAATGCAGGGTGTGACAAAAGGTATCCAAGGTGATGGTCATCTTGCCTGAGATCCCGCAAGGAAGAAGAACGAAACCATGAAGAAGACGAAGAAGAAGCCTTGAAGACGAACCACATGTAGACGAACGAATCCTCACGATCGCAATGGAACAAGCACTAACGAGAAGAAGCACACGACACGGTAAACACACAACACAAGAACACGACAAGATGCTCAAACAAGTATGATGCAAGACAAGTCTATATAAGATGCAAAACATGGCAAGGTAGGAAGCACTCAAGAACAACATCACCCAACAAGTTTAAATGAGGCCGGAAACTACATATAACAAATCCGGTAAGTCCTCATATGCATATTTTGAAATTAGTCCAGATCTGAACAAACCTTAAGTTAAAGTTGTTAAACATCAGGTTAACATGCACCATGATGATCTACATGGAATTCTAGTCAAGTTTCATATAAAGTTTGTTTAATTCGGAGCTACGGCCTAGAAGATATGAGCAAAACAAGACAAGAATGGCAACGGTGCAAGATGCACCCAAACATCAAGCAAACACACTCCAAACATGAAAAAAAAACATGAAATTATGCTTCTACATGCAAAATCACACAAGTTTCATATAGGGCACACTCAAAACGGAGCAACGGGCTAAAAGATACACATGAAACAAGATATAACAACAAGCTGAAGTTAACAGCCACATAGCAACTTTGGAGCAAGGAAAATATAAGCTACAACACCCAAACATGATAACAAGAAGCATGGATGTGAAGTAGACATGTTACTTAACAAGTATGAACTTAGAACACACCCGAAAGCTTGCTGGAACACATTTAAAAAAGCATGACAAGTTGTAATAAATTTATCCAGACTTAGCCAAAATCTGGGAAGGCAAAAACATCATCACGATGCTGCCTTCGGAGGCACAAAACAACAAGCATATCAACTCTAACAAGTATATAAACAGCATGGACATGTAGTAGACATATCCTACAGCAAACAACTCCACTAGAGCAACTCCATAGGAGGCATGGATCAATAGCAACAAGCTCCACCAAATTGAACATGCTGATAAAACCTGACAGTTATAATTTATAGCAACTTGAGAGCAAGAAATAAATAAGCTACAGCAGGTCATATGAGCAAGTAAGGGCATGGATGGATAGACGAAAACATGGACAACAAGACATGATCATTGGCCACTCCAAAACAAGCATGAATTTGAGTGGGGCATCAAGCAAACATAGCATCAGGTTATAACAGATTCCAAACTTAGCAGTTTTTTCACTAAGTATAAAACAGTAACAACAACATGGCATGTTTACAAGCATGTTTAAGTCACCTCAAGGCATATCATGGAAAGTGAATTGAACCACAGCAAAGACCATATGATTGTGCTTCTAAAACATCTATACATGTGGCATGAAGACAAACACACCAATAGCAAAGAGCAAGTGAAATCAGCATCTCATAACAAGTTTTAGAACTTAACAGCCAAATGCACTTTTGCAACAGAGATTAACATGGCAATATGAACTCAAAGAAGCATGCTATAGCAACCATCATGTAGTACACTTCACAATGAACATTTTGACATATCACATGCTCCATTTGGATAAACATGCACCAAGTTATCACATCTCAAACATGGCAACAAAATAACAAGTAGCAGCTGGAGCAGACTGGGTCGGGCGCGGCTGCGGCCCATGTGGCTGGAGGAGTGGGCCCACGGGAGGAGGAGGCGGGGCGCTGGGCGTCGGTGCCAGTCGTCCTCCCGAGCGGGAAGGATCAGCGGCGGCTCGGTCGAGCTCCGGCAAAGTGGAGCACCGGCGAGGTCGGGGCCATGCGGCGGTGGGGACCGGAACCTCGGATCCGGCCGGCGGGTGGCCCGATCTGGGCGCAGGCGGAGAGGAGCGGCGAGCTGGGCGGCGCGGAGAAGGAGCTGGGGCGGCGCCGGCGGGGAACTCCGGGCGGCGGGGTGGCATCTGCGTCAGGGCGGCCGCGCTGCTCGCCGGCGATGGCCGGAGACAGAGGCGGCGCAGGCTTCCAGCAAGCGGGGAGGCGCTTAGCGCAGGGCGGCGGCGGATTGGCCGGGCGGGCCCGCTTCGGGCTCGCCGGGCCGCGGCGGAGGTGGAGCGGGGAGGGACAGGTGGCGGCCACGGAGTGGCTGAGAGGGGCGGCGTGGCGACGTGTCAAGCCCTGATTGGGCGGAGTGAGGTGTCCGACGGACATGTCCGGCGCGGATGGACATGTCCGGCGGCGCTAGAGGAGCGGGGGCTAGGGTTCATCCGCGAAAATGGAGAGGGAGGCGCCTATTTATAGGCATAGGGAGCTAGGAGTGTCCAAATGAGGAGCCATTCCCGGCTACGCGATCGTGATCGAATGGCCAAGAGCATGGAGGGGTTAGAATGGGCTTGGTGGGCTGTGTGAAAGAGGTGCTGTGGGGACCCCAACTTAAGAGTCAAGATCACCGAATGTACGTGTACAGTGATCCCAGAGATCAATGCTCACTGAACACACAGAAGCTGAATAACAAGACTCTTACATCCATACATACCGTCTTACACAAATTATGGCCATTATGGCCAAGTCTTACATAGATAAAGCCTCAAGGGCTGAATAGCAAATAACTCAAATAGCGGAAGTCTTTGAGAATAAGTAGAACCCATGCCATCTGCCTTAACCCTACAGGCATTCTGACTGGGATAGCGTCCTAGTTCGCATGTTCGTCTCCATAGAACTCTTCTTCATATTCCTGTTCCTCCATGCCTGGCCAATTAAATAACTAGTGGAAAGCCAATGAGTACTTTGAATGTACTCGCAAGCAACCCATGATTTGGTTCAAGTAACAATGCAATTGAACAACAATGAGCAATCCAGCAACGAGCTAGAATAAAGATTCTACCATCAAGCATATGCATCAATGACTTTATGTAACCTCGAGAACAGGTTACCGATAACAACATGAAAAGAATTCTACTCACGAGTCAAGTCACCACCTTGACTCATCACACACACATACTTTCACCGATGTAGTAAAACTCTGGACGTAGTTTAAGTAGCACCACCCAACTGTCCATGACCGTGGACCCAGCTATTCGAATAGTTTTACACTCTGCAGAGGTCGTGCACTTTACCCACAAGATCCGGGAAGCTTTCGTGTCACCCACGATCCCGCAGTATCTCAAGTACTCGGGGGAAGCACCCGGTCATTATCTTTCCTTAGACGACACTAACATAGAGTCCACTCGTTGGTGCACAGCCGTCGAGTACAAACAATAGATCATGGGACTTGCCCTATTTTCAATGTCACGCGTACACGAAGGGGCCAACGGTGTGTCCGGTGCCCTGTAAAAACAGTCATGGTCGTCTATCCAAGCACGACCCCGTCCCGGGAAAGACCTCAAGTCTTCCCGTCACTAGTAATGCGGGCACCATGCTAGTATCGGCCTAAGTAATCAATAAAGCCCCATCCCATAAGGGGTAGAGTGGTTGCACATGTTTGGTTGGGACGGTACTCACACATAAATCTAATCCATCATTTCACCCATGCACAAGATCTTTACCGGCACATCACTTCTTCCTTAAGTGATGACCCAACTCAATATCACCCTCGGGCATTAGGGGCACCCGATGGGGTTTATGAAAAGAATGCAACCACGAAGGTTACATGGCACACATGCATCACTATGCATCACTACTAACCATTTGTATTGCATCTAGCACATAGAAAGATCAAGAGTAAAACATGCATCATGTGGTGGTTCTAAACTAGGTTACCACCGTAACTCTTATCATCATGCATCCGGAAACAAACGGGTTCCGAGGAACACAAGTGTATCATGGTCAAGGGCTGCTTGCCTGGATTGGCTTGGTCTTCAAAGTCTTCAAATCCTTCCCCACCTTCTTCCTCAGCAACCTCGTCAAATACGGTATCTAATCATCGCAAAATAACAACGGGAAAATAAGATCACAATAAAAACAGAAAAATCAAAGTGCTCAGAAAAATGTCAACTTATTTTTGTTAAATACTAGAGGGAAAACTAAGAAGGCAAAAATTCTTAGTTTGAGTTTTGGAGTGGCAAAATGGGATCTAAGGATTTTTGAACAAAAGTTTTATTGTTCAAATATGAATTTAAATTTGAACAGAACAGAAAAGGTTCATGGATATGTGTGAAAATGACACCATTAAATAGGTTGGAATTTTACAAGTTTTTTGGAGTTGGAATTAATTCATTTGGACAAATATCTATTTCTATGAAATTATTTGAAATAACCACAGAAAATAAAAAGAGGAAAAGGCCCTGTGCCATTGGGCCAGAACGGCCACAGTGCACGGCCCAGGGCGAATAGCCCACCGCACGGGCGCCAGCGCGCGCGCCAGGTTTTTTAAACCTGACGGGCGGGGCCCGACGGTTAGTGATAGAGAGGGGAGCGAGAGGGGGGTGAGGATGACAGGCGGGGCCCGCCTATCATCTTCAACCTTGCGGCCAGAGAGACGGCGAGCTCACCAGCGGTGATTCCGGGCGCGGCGGGGCAAACTGAGGGTAGGAATGGGCTCAGCGGTGTGTCGCTGTTCTAGTGGTGGTGGTGCGGCTCGCCGGAGGGGCCTGGTTCGCCGGCGGCGAGGACACGCGGCGGAGGAGCGTCGGGAAGATCCTGGCTGGCTCGCTCCGGGCTGCAATAGGAGTGGGAGAAGGAGGGGAATGGTTCAGTGAGGTCCGGTGGCTCCAGATCGAGCAAGAGTTGGGGCGGAGGGAGGCTGTACCGCGAGATCTCCGGTCGCCCGAGGCAGCGGAGCTCCGGTCGATCCCGAGCACTGAGGCTCTCTGAGGGCGAGTGGGTGGTGCTAGTGTGCTTTTGGGAGTACGGGGAGGAGATGGGTGCTGCTGGAGAGGCTCGGGGCGTGCTTATATAGCCGAGCGAGGTTACGGGTGAGGCCAAAGGCCGTGCAGGCGCTCGTGTTCGAGTCGGGGACGATCATGGATGAGGTCTACGCCTAGTAGAGGGAAGAGGAGGAGCGGGGAATGCTCTAGAGGGCGCGCGTGTGAGGCCAGAGGTTGGAGCTCGCGGGCGGCCAGCGCGCGTGCGAGGGCGGCCACTGGAGGGAGAAGGAGGAGGGGGACAGCGCCGGGGGGAGTCGCGGACGTCGAGGTGCATCGATTGGCGCGAGGGGGAGCACGAGGTGGTCGGGGGCGAGGGATTGGGCGAGGTTACGGTGCGGGTGTGCACTGTAGCGCGCTCTGGAGCGTGCTTATGGCATGCCACGGCATGCCGTTGGCTTACTGGTCGTGTCCGCCGTGTCTGGGGGGTCCAGCACAGAGTAAACAACCCAGCTGTGGCTTTGGATGCTCTGAGTGATGAGTGAGAGAGGAGGGAAGCTGGTAGATGGGTAGAATTTGGCTGTCCAGCAAGGTAATTCAGGGTTTTCACCCCTCAATCATGGAGCTGTGGACATGGGGAAGTTACTGGAGGTAGAATGTAACTAGGTGAGGCTGTGGTAGAAAGTTGAGGCAAAAGTAAATAGTAAAAGAGGTCAAGATGACGGTTTTGGTAAAATGGCAGAAGGTGTTTGATCATGTTTTGGGCAAGCAAATTATTCCCACTAGCCATGACACTTAACAGGATTGAATGTCATATGGAATTAGGGTGTTTCACCAAATTTGGGCTCATTTGAAGAAACTAGCCAATGTAACTTTGGTGAACCCTAGAAATCAACAGAAATGGCTTCATCATGTTTAAATCATGCTAATAATCTCCCCTTGATGCACCACTTGGTGTAGTTTCATCATTTGTGGTATTGATCATTCTCACAAAGTTTGAAGCTCCAGATAAAAAGTTGGTAATGTAAAGTTATTCAAATTTGAATTTGAACAGAAATGGTTTTGGGGTATTCTGATCAAGTTACCCTACTCGAAAGCTTGTGCCATTTGGTCTAGATGCCTTATTAGGCCATTCTAGCATGTGCACCATGTTTGAGGGCATTTGGATAAGTTTGGCAATGTAAAGTTGCTCAAACTTCAGATATGGACATAATGGTTTTGAAGGGTTTTGAGGATGTTATCTTGCTTCCCAAGGCATGGGGCTTGGCAAGATCATCAGATATGTCATATATGACATGATAGAATTTCCCTGGAATTTTTAGAGAATATTTCCTTTGTAAATATTTCAAAAGCTTGAAATATCCAGAAAGGGTTTTAGAGGGATTAGCCCATTATTTTGAACATGACCAAGTGTTGAAACTCTCATATATGGACAATATATGTCCTATGAGTCTCCCTGAATTTTGGCAAATATTTTTGAAATACTTAAATAATTTTTTCCCTATTAAAGACCATTTCTGGCCTTAAGAAAAAGCTTTTAAATAAAATAGGAAAATAACTTTTAAAATTATACTTTTGTGGTTTATGGGAGTCCTATGACTACTAGGTCTCAAATATACTTTTTGAAATAATTTTCTCACCCTAAATCAAGCACTTGCAGTGCAAACCTCAATTCAGGGGTTTTTGGAATACTAAATTTTGAAAATACATTTTGGCCAAATTAATTTTATAAGAAAATACTATACTGCTATAAACACTTGGTATGATCATTGGGCAGAAGTTTTGGGTATGGAGATGAATTCTTCAAGAGGTAATAGTTGACTTTAATGAGCACATGAAAACATATGAAGAAAAACTCAATTCCAAATAAAAGCCAAATGATGCCAAAAAAATTGCTGGTCCTAATTTTCATGCTTCATTGATGCAAATGACATGTTACAAAATGCAGGGTGTGACAGACCTACCCCCCTTACATGAATCTCGTCCCCGAGATTCCTAAACTAGGTCTTAAAAGAGATCGGGATACTCGGATCTAAGGTAGTCTTCACGTTCCCAGGTTGCTTCTGCTTCCATGTGGTTGCTCCACTGGACCTTGAAGTACTTGATGGTGCGGCTTCGCGTCTGTCGTTCTGCTTCATCCAGAATGCGAATGGGCTTCTCGCGGTAGGTCAAATCAGGCTGGAGATCAATGGCTTGGTGATCGACATCCTTGTAGAGATCAGGCTTGTTCGGAACTTGGAGACATTTCCAGAGTTGTGACACGTGGAATACGTTGTGCACATCGGATAGCTCAGGTGGTAGTTCCAACTGGTAAGCCACTTCTCCTCATCGTGCAGTGATCTCAAATGGTCCAATGAACCTTGGTGCGAGCTTCCCCTTGACGTGGAAACGCTTGGTTCCCTTTAGAGGAGTTACCTGCAGGTACACATGGTCCCCGACATGGAAACTCATGTCCCGGCGGTGAGTGTCGGCATAGCTCTTCTGCCTTGACTTGGCTGCCTTCAAACGCTCTCTGACTAGTTGGACTTGCTCTTCTGCTTCGCGGAGAATATCCGGTCCAAAGACTAGCCCTTCTCCAGTCTCTGACCAGTTGAGGGGTGTGCGGCATCTGCGTCCGTACAAAGCCTCAAATGGTGCCATCTGAAGGCTCGACTGGTAACTGTTGTTATAGGAGAACTCGGCAAAAGGGAGGCAATCTTCCCACTTGGCTCCATATGCCAAGACACAGGCTCAGAGCATGTCTTCGAGAATTTGATTTACTCGTTCTGTCTGACCTCCGGTCTGTGGGTGGAAAGCCGTGCTGAAAGATAACTTGGTTCCCAAGGCTTCTTGGAACTTCTTCCAGAACCTTGAGGTGAACTGGGTTCCTCGATCTGGCACAATCTCCTTGGGAACGCCGTGAAGGCTTACGATTATGTCGATGTAGAGAGCTGCCAGCCGGTTGCCCTCATAAGTGGTCTTGAAAGGAATGAAATGGGCCACCTTGGTCAAATGGTCGACTATGACCCAGATGGAGTCATGTCCTCTATTCGACCTTGGTAATCTAGTGAGGAAGTCCATTCCGACTTTATCCCACTTCCACTCAGGAACCTTGAGTGGTTGAAGCAATCCAGCGGGTCGCTGAGATTCAGCCTTGACCCTTTGGCACACATCACACTTTGCAACATAGGTTGCAATCTCTCTTTTCATCCCGTGCCACCAGAATCTTTCCTTCAAGTCTTGATACATCTTGGTCCCTCCAGGGTAGATTGAATACGGAGTGTCGTGGGCTTCTTGCAGGATCAGGTTCTTCAACTCCATCTTGTTTGGTACGCAGATGCGGCCTTTGTACCAAACAATCTGTAGGATCGAAAGTATGTCTAGAGGGGGGGTGATTAGACTACTTGTAAATATAAAAATTCTGCCTTTTGATCAAGAACAGTTTTTGGCAGATTCACAATTATGATCAAGTCAAGCATCACCCTACACATGCAATTCTAGAGTATAAGCAGCGGAAAGTAAATTGCACATGTAGTAAAGAGAGGTGGAGAAGATCAAACGCAATTTGGAGACGCAATGATTTTTCCCGTGGTTCCGATAGGTAGTGCTATCGTACATCCACGTTGATGGAGACTTCAACCCACGGAGGGTAACGGCTGCGCGAGTCCACGGAGGGCTCCACCCACGAAGGGTCCACGAAGAAGCAACCTTGTCTATTCCATCATGGCCTACGCCCACGGAGGGCTAGCCTTACTCGGGGTAGATCTTCACGAAGTAGGCGATCTCCTTGCCCTTACAAACTTCTTGGTTCAACTCCACATCTCGAAGACGGAGGCTCCCAAGCGACACCTAACCAATCTAGGAGGCACCACCCTCCAAAAGGTAATAGATGTTGTTGATGGTGATGAACTCCTTGCTCTTGTGCTTCAAATGATAATCTCCCCAACACTCAACTCTCCTCACTGATATGGCTGTGGTGGAAGAAAGGATTGAGTGGAAAGCAACTTGGGAAGGCTAGAAATCAAGTTTCATATGGTAGGAATGGAATGGCTTGATCTCAACACAAGGGTAGGTGGTTCTCTTCTCAGAAAGTGTATGGTAGGAGTGGTAGACTTTCTGATGGCTCTCTTCTCGAATGAAGAGGGGGTGGAGGGGTATATATAGCCTCCACACAAAATCCAACCGTTACACACATATTTGAGCCATCTCGGTGAGACCGAAGTGAAAACTCGGTCAGACCGAAAGTTCAAATATAGTGAACGTTGGGATTTTCGGTGGGACCGAAAATACCATCTCGGTGTGTCCGAAGTGAGTCAAAGGTAGGAGCTTGCCATCTCGGTGGGACCGAAATTAACAACTCGGATATTCCGAAGTGATGTCAATTGGTTACAGAAGGTTGACAGTCCAGTTTCGGTGAGACCGAAACTCAAAATCGGATGGACCGAGAAATTAGGGTTTGGAAGAATAACTGAGGTGGTTCATCTCGGTGGGACTGAGTTTGCAGAATCGGTTTGTCCGAGATTACTTATGAGTGTGTTAAGTAGTGAAGAGTGCTGATAGTTGAGGGAGCTAGATCACTAAGCACTTGAGCAACCAGATCATTAACACAACCTCATCCCCTTTTAATAGTATTGGCTTTTCCTATGGACTCAATGTGATCTTTGATCACTAAACCAAAAATAGAGTCTTGAGCTTTTGCCAATGCTTGTCTTAGCATTTTGAGGGGTCCACTTCTTCAGACATTTCCATACCCATATCATCGAACTTCTCTGAAATGATTCTCAAGTAAATATTAGTTCAATGATATATATGTTGTTATTAATTACCAAAACCACCAGGGGATTAGTTGCACTTTCAGTATGTAGCCGAGAACTCATGTAGAATCCCTTCCTCATCGAGAAAAGAGTCTACATTGGCATTCTTGAACTCCGTTCCATTGTCACTCCGAACTTTCTTGATCTTCACTTCAAATTGATTTTGGGCCTTTTTGGCAAAGGTTTTGAAGATTCTCTGAACCTGCGATTTGTCATCAAGGAAAAATACCCACGTAAATCTGGAATAATCATCAACTATAACTAGACCAAAGGAGTTACCACCAAGGCTTTTGTAAGCATTGGGACCGAAGAGGTCCATATGAAGAAGCTCAAGCGGTCTCCTTGTGGTCATGATGTTTTTCACGGGATGACTTCCACCTACTTGTTTTCCTGCTTGACAAGCACTACAAAGTCTATCTTTGTCAAAGAAAACATCTTTAACGCCAAGAATATGATCACCTTTGATCAACTTGTCTAGATTACGCATACCAACATGTCCAAGCCTTCTATGCCATAACCAACCTTTAGAGGATTTAGCAATGAAACAAGCTCTAGGTTGGGCTTTCTTAGTGAAATCAACAATATATAGATCACCTCTACGGATACCGATAAATGCCATGTTTTGATTGTCACGACGAAAGACTTGGCAATCTACTTTGGTGAACAACACATTGAATCCAAAGTCAGCTAATCTAGACACGGAAAGTAAATTGTATCCAAGAGATTCTACAAGCATGACATTTTGAATAGAGCTATCATGAGATATGGCCACCTTACCAAGGCCAAGTACCTTACCCTTGGAGTTGTCTCCAAAAGTCACATACTTGCGTGGACCATCGTTCTTTGCAAGCTCTCCAAACATGTCTTTGTCTCCGGTCATGTGGTCGGTGCATCCACTATCAAGAATCCACTCTTTTCCGCCGGACATGTAGTCTCTCAGATTTGCCATAAGATTGAGACTCTTCATGATCTTGTCTAGCTCGGTGTCCGAGTCGGAGTAATCATCATCATGCTCATGCTTATCATCATATTGACCCATAGATTGTTCATCATCAACACCTAGGTCAATTTGATAACCACTTGCATTAGTTTTGTCAATGTGACAATAATCTTGGGAATGTAATGCAAGAGCATTTCTAATTAAAACATTGATAAGACCGGGATCACCCTTCTTTTTCATAAGATCACGAAGCTCAAAGAAGCATTTATCAAAGTTGGGATCATTGGGGCGCATCTTATCAAATTCAATAGTCTTGTGTAGAATTTCATCAAGACTTCTCAAAGAGTAGTCCGGATAAAGTTCTTCCAAGAACTTCCACATAGCATAGGCGCACTCAAAGTTTGTAACAAGCTTAAGCAAGTCATCGGGTAACCCTCTAATGATAAGATTTACAGTCCTAAGGTTACGAAGCAAATCAAGCTCTTCATCCATGGTAGGGTGCAAGGGATCAAAAGGAGGCACATAGGGGGTCTCAACATATTTGCACAAATTGTACATCTTAAAGATACTAAGCATTTCAGACCTCCATGAGTTATATGACTCTCCATTAAGAATAGGCACTCTATGGCTAACACTCCCAAACGTAGACACGTCCATCTTCCTCCAATGGTGTGTAAACCAAAGCAATGGAGACCAAAGCTCTGATACCAATTGAGGGATCGAAGAAGGTGAGAGTGTCTAGAGGGGGGGTGATTAGACTACTCGACAAGATAAAAATTCTGTCTTTTATCAAGGACAGATTTTGACAGATTTTGCATAACACACAAGTCAAGTAGCACACTACACATGCAATTCTAGAGTATGGGCAGCGGAAAGTAAATTGCACAAGTAGTAAAGAGAAGTGGAGAAGATCAAACGCAATTTGGAGACGCAATGATTTTTCCCGTGGTTCCGATAGGTAGTGCTATCGTACATCCACGTTGATGGAGACTTCAACCCACGGAGGGTAACGACTGCGCGAGTCCACGGAGGGCTCCACCCACGAAGGGTCCACGAAGAAGCAACCTTGTCTATTCCATCATGGCCTACGCCCACGGAGGGCTAGCCTTACTCGGGGTAGATCTTCACGAAGTAGGCGATCTCCTTGCCCTTACAAACTTCTTGGTTCAACTCCACATCTCGATGACGGAGGCTCCCAAGCGACACCTAACCAATCTAGGAGGCACCACCCTCCAAAAGGTAATAGATGTTGTAGATGATGATGAACTCCTTGCTCTTGTGCTTCAAATGATAATCTCCCCAACACTCAACTCTCCTCACTGATATGGCTGTGGTGGAAGAAAGGATTGAGTGGAAAGCAACTTGGGAAGGTTAGAAATCAAGTTTCATATGGTAGGAATGGAGCAACTTGATCTCAACACAAGGGTAGGTAGTTCTCTTCTCAGAAAGTGTAAGGTAGGAGTGGTAGTTCTTTCTGATGGCTCTCTCCACGAACGAAGAGGGGGTGGAGGGGTATATATAGCCTCCACACAAAATCCAACCGTTACACACATAATTGAGCAATCTCGGTGAGACCGAAGTTGACAACTCGGTCAGACCGAAAGTTCAAATATAGTGAACGTTGGGGTTTTCGGTGGGACCGAAAATACCATCTCGGTTTGTCCGATTTGAGTCAAGACAGGAACTTGCCAGTTTCGGTGAGACCGAAATCATCAACTCGGTTATTCCGAAATGATGTCAAACGGTTACAGAAGCTTGGCAGCCCGTATTTCGGTGAGACCGAACTCAAACTCGGATTGACCGATTTTTCTAGGGTTTGGCTTATGGCTGAGGTGGTTCATCTCGGTGGGACTGAGTTTGGAAAATCGGTTTGTCCGAGATTACTTATGAGTGTGTATTGTAGTGAAAGTTGCTGATAGTTGAAGGAGATATATCACTAAGCACTTGAGCAACCAGATCATCAACACAACCTCATCCCCTTTTAATAGTATTGGCTTTTCCTATGGACTCAATGTGATCTTGGATCACTAAACCAAAAATGGAGTCTTGAGCTTTTGCCAATGCTTGCCTTAGCATTTTGAGGGGTCCACTTCTTCAGTCATTGCCATACCCATATCACTGAACTTCTCTGAAATGATTCTCAAGTAGCTATTAGTTCAATGATATATATGTTGTTATTAATTGCCAAAACCACCCGGGGATTAGTTGCACTTTCAATCTCCCCCTTTTTTGTAATTGATGACAACATATAGATCAAAGCTTCGACAAAGGATATAATCAATGAATAATATCGTCGCTTTGAGAAGTATGTGATAAGCAAGAGCTCCCCCTAAATTTGTGCATTATTTAAAATTTGCGTTTGAATGCAAATGCACAATCAATTAGGATCATGAGTCACTCTTCCATGTCACATACATCTTGGTGGAGCACACAAAATGATAAGAATGGATAACATGCACCCAAACACCAAGACATGAGTAAATAACCATACAAGATAAGACTAGTAAAAGATAAGCATTAAGCACACATTAAAGCATAGTACGATTAAGCACTCATTAAGGTAGCATCAAACGTAGTATCAAGCACACTGAAAGTTTCGAAACCCAAAAGTATCTCAAAGAGACCGCAAAAGAACAAAAGAGCAAAAGCGCAAAAGACAACAGCACTCTCTCTCTCGAAGCCCTATGATCTATACAATTTCTCCCCCTTTGGCAACAAGTTACCAAAAAGTTTGAAAAAGCATAGAGCTAAATGTCACTGTGGGCTCTGCTGGCGGCTCCTGTCTGGGTAGATGTCGGAGTAGATATGACGGCATCGGCGAAGACTTCAGCTGATGTCTGCGCTGGAGGAGTGGATACTGGAGCTGTGGCTGGAGTGACAGCTGGAGCTGTAGGAGGTGCTGAAGTGGTAGTCCTGGAGTCAGTCACTGGGATAGCAGCTGATCGGGATCCTCTGGGAACCGGAGCAGTCTGGCGATGAGAGTCCTGGACTAGGTCATCCTGCATGAGCTCTGCCCTGTCCTGCCTTGCTTCCTCCATGTCTGCCTCAAGCTTGTTGACGGTCACCTAAATCTCAGTCAGCTTTACGTCCAGAGCGTGGACCTTCTCGTCAATAATCCTCTCTAGGCTCTCCTGAGATTGTTCAATGCTGGCCAGGCGTTGTTCAATCCTTTGGGTAGCTTCAAGAATCTGCTCTCCGAAGCTCTTTGGTTTAGCTGCTGCTGCTGCTGCCTCTTTATCAGCTTTGGCTTTCTTAGCAGCTTCTATCTTGGCTTGACCTTCAACCAAAGTTGGATCCTCCTCGTCCATCACAACAACATTATCTTCATGCTCTGGCTGCAGTGGTAAGTGCTTCCTATCCAACATGAATTTGCCCGTGCCAAACTTGGCATTGATAAGCATCTGAATCTGCGGGGCAAATCCACATGACCTCTTCTGGTCAGCTGCAGTCCTCTTAATGGTCTCTACCATTAAGTCCATCACCTTGAAAGGTGCCTTCTCATCAAGTATGTGCAGCATGTTGATAGAATAGCCTCTAATCATGCGATGATCTCCAGACTTGGGCATCAAGGTATGCCTCAAAATAGTGTTAGTGGTAGGAAGACCTGCCTGGAGATAGTACACTGAGCCAAGCTTCCACCCTTCCAAATCTGCTGCTGGGATCTCCTTGTACATGTTCTTCATGGAATCATGGTTCTTCTTAGGAATCCCATAGACATCAATGTCGTCCTCTCTCTGCACTGGAGCATTCAGAAGTTCTGCCCATTCTTCAACAGACGAAGAAAACCTTTGACCTTCAGTCATCCAGGTGATCTTCCCATCAGGATAGAAGTGGGCTGTGGCATAGAACTGCATAATCATCTCATCGTTCCAATCTGTCAGTTTCTGACCCACAAACTCATCAACTCCACATGCAGTGAAGCTTTCATGCACATGGGGAAAGAAGTCTCGGTGCTCTTCACTGTCAATGTACTTCCAGTCAACGTATCTGGTATCTGCAACTATAGGCTTTTTGTCCATCAACACAGTCTCATAGAAGTCCTGCTGCTCTCTGGTGTGGAATCTGGGGTCCACAGCAGTCCTTCTCCTCACGGCATATGGATCAGACTGTCTCCATAGCCTGAGACCTCTATCTTTCCTTGCCTTCATATCCTCGGCTTGAGGATGAGCATCATTGTGGAGTGGCAGTTTTGGACGGAGCTTCAGCAACACATGTTCTTCTTCATCAGAATCAGCTGGTGGCACATCACCTTTGTTCTTCTCAGAGGCTGTAATGTTCCTGGTAGTCCTCTTGGGCTTGGCAGTAGGCTTTGCTGGAGCTGCCTTGGCTTGAGCGGGCTTCTTGGGCTTTGAAGTGGCTCCAGCCCTAATAGCATCACCCATGAGCTTAGCCTTCTGAGGAGGAGGCTGGGGTGCTTCTTCTTCTTCTTCATCCACTGCTGCATCTACATGAGGTTCAGCATACACAACTCTCTTCCTCTTGGAAGTTTTCTTCACTTTGCTTGGGGCTGGCTCTCCCAAGTTCAGCTTCTTGGCAACAGCTGATTGCTTGACCTTGCTGGTGCCTTTCTTTGACTGATGCCCTTGGTGCTCTTTGGCAACAACTTTTCTCTTGGGCTTGGAGGACACTTCTTCCTCAGCTACAAAATCAGAATCTTCATCATCTGAGTTCCTCTCCTTTCTGGTTCTGGTGGCTGCAGGAGGCAAACCACTAGGTGTACTCCTCTCACCATCATCAATAGGGCTACTAGCCTCAGGACTAGTATCTGCCTCAGGAATCTCTGCAAAAGGTGACTCTGACCTGTTCTGGCTGTCACTGGCATCTGACATGGCTGACAACCTGTGAATAGATAAGGTGTAGGCAGAGTAGAAGAGTTATCACAAACTGCAGAGGTTTTTGCAAAAAAAATGAGTTCAAATCTTAGTTTTAAGTTTTCACAGAATGCATTTCGGTCAAACCGATTTTCAGTTTCGGTGAATCCGAAGTGTATAACAGAAACTTACACACCACTTTCGGTCAGACCGAAATGGGTTTCGGTCCTGCCGATAAACTAGGGTTTCACTAAAACTGTACTTCGGTCACACCGATTTGCACGACTCGGTTAGACCGAGAGTGCAGTGCAATGGCCAGAGGCCGAATCGGTCACACCGAAAGTTTAAATTCGGTTTCACCGAGATGTGTTTCGTGGAAACCTAACCCTAAGAATTTTACTCGAAACAAGAACGATCTGATGGAAAGGAGGTTTATCAATCGTGGCTAGATACAGGGCAAACCAAACGTGCAATGAATCAGATGGGAGCACGAGAGGGATCGAGACTCACCCTAACTTGGTGGAGTCCCTCTACGGTGGCAACGGCGCGGAGGAGAAAACTGTTGACGGCGGCGGAGACCTGCGGCGAGGGCGCACAGGCGATGACGGCGATGATCCGGAGATCAGGGCGACGGCAGCAGGGGACGTGGGGGCGAAAACGTTTGAAGGAATAATCGCGCGCTGCCCTCAGTATTTATATCCCCTTGCTGTCGGTGGGACCGAGTTGAAAAACTCGGTGACACCGAGATGGATAACTGTTGTGCAGTTACGCATATTGGTCACGCCGAGATTTAGAACTCGGTTTCACCGAGATGAAACCTAGATCAGTCTAAGTGATTTCGGTTTGACCGAGTGGGAGAAGTTGGTCTGTCCGAAAATTACTTAGAAGGTTTTGGAAGTCAGCCTTAGACGGATCGGTGGCTCCGAGTGCTCCTCACTCGGAGGGTCCGAAAATGACTTGTTCAAAGTTTGTGATATAAGCATGAATAGAATTTGAGACAAGAAAGCATAGATAGCTAGGGGAGGTACTTAGGCATTCTTGTCCATCCATTTGGCCAGAAAAATCAAAACAACCAAAACAACAAATGGATGTCCTCGAATGGATAAAATCATGCATTCAACATGCTCACACAATAAGATAGCAAATGAAATATGTGTCAAACATGCACAACCAAAAACTCTAGCTACTAGCACACAATTTGTCGATGACTAGGTCATCTATATATGAGTATTTTGACTTAGGAGCCAAATGAGAACATTTGATCATAGGTCATACTCATCGTTTAAGCACAAGTGGGGTTATCACTTTTACATAAAGCATTGATGTGTTCACATCATTTGGAGATGCTTTAACTCAATTTTTAGAGCAAAGCTCCCCCTAGATGTGAGAACCCCTTTTAAAGGGTCAAACTAACCTTGGGTTGTCGTAGAAGACTTCATGTAGATGTTGAAGATGTGGATGCTCAATGTTGATGTAGATCATCAAGAGTTGGGAGCTATCCTTTGGATTAGGGCACTTTCAATACCTACATGGGTTAGTCCCACAAGGAACAAACAGGGATATCCATGGACATAGATTGAAGTTCACAATAGATGATGTCCATTAAAGCAATGATTACCTTGTCCCTTGACTTACCAACAAGAGGGTTTGTGACTCCATGAACTAGTGCATGATGTGGAAGTTGATTGCACAAGTTGCCAAAATGAATGTGAGTGAAGTATGTTGGCGGAGTCACCCTCAAGAACTTTCTAGTTCTTCTTCTTCGGGATCCACATCATCTTGATGGGAACCCTTGGGGTTGTAGTTGAGCTTGACGAAGTAGAACTTGATGTGTCCTTGGGAACCCACTTGACCATGGCTTGAGGTGCTTCAATGAATGCATCAATCTCCTCTTGAAGCTTGTCCTTGGCCTTTAGCTTGTGGTCTTGTGGTGGAAGGTCATCTTGAGCTTGTTCCACATTGGAAGAAGTAGGATCATACTTCTCCTTTTGAGAAACAAACTGTGGAGTAGGGTATTGACCTTCTTCCCACTCAACACCTTCGGCGTTGAACTTTCGCTCAAAACCAATTCCTTGATTCTTCCGGTGCCTTCCTTGTTTGCGCACAATTTCCTCAAAGTTCTTGCTTCCGGCAAGACTCTTGTAGACACCTTTCTCTATGATTTCCTTCAATAAGCTATTCTCTTGCTCAAGTGTAACTTGGCTTGAAACATTGTTAGTGGAATCAAGAGAACTACTAGAAGCAACAACATTAGATTTAACATGGTTATTGTTACTACTAGAGGAAGAATTTTTCTTATGCTTGTCATGCTTAGTCTTAATAGGTGGCAAGAAATTAGACAAGAGAAGTCGTTTGGCAAGATATGAAGAACTCTTCTTTCGAAGATCGTCATTGATCGCTTTTAGAAACTCATGTTCTTGCTCTAGAGTGAGCTTCTCGAAGCGTAGCTTCTCATGAGATCTTAGGAGCTCTCTATGATCTTCTTGAGTTGTTTCATGAGCTAACTTAAGAGTGTTTAGTTCTTTAGTTAGAAGCTCAATCTCCTTCATAGCATTGTCATTCGACTCTTCTCGACTATAAAGACTACTAGCATTTTCATCGTTACTAAGCTCACTAGATTTATCATGCAAGAGCTCATCTTCACCAAGCAAGTCATCCTCATCACTATCAAAGTCAATGAATTCAGGGTGTGTTACCTTGGGGCCTTTAGCCATGAAGCATCTTCCAATTCCCTCATTTGGTGAATCAAATAAGTCGTAGGAGTTGGAGTTGGAGGATACGAGTGCAAGACCGGCAACACCTTCATCTTGACTGTAGTCGGAGTCGGAGTGATAGCTTCCATTGGATTGATTGTCGGAGTCGGAGCCGGAGACCCATTCACCTACATGAGCTTGATGTCTTCTTCTTGTGTAGCTCCTTGATGACTTGTCTTTCCTCTCCGAATCCTTGCTTCTCCGAGAGGGTCTTCGTTCATAACGATCATCTCTACTCCTTCTCTCTCTCCGAGGTGACTCATCTCTTGATCTTCTTCTTGGAGATTCTTCTCTTCTCTTGTGGGGAGCCGTACACTCATTTGAGAAGTGTCCGGGTCTTCCACAATTGTAGCAGTTTCGATCACGACTAGAAGATCTCTTTTCATCATATGATCTAGACTTTGAGCTTCTCTCTTTGCCTCTATTCTTGTAGAATTTGTTGAAGTTCTTAACCATTAGGCTTATCTCTTCATTGGAAATTAACTTGTCACTTGAGGTTGTGGGAGCATCACTTGTAGCTTTGTAAGCACCACTTGACTTGTTGTGAAGCTCTTCCTTATCCTTAAGTGTCATCTCATGAGCAACAATTCTTCCAATGACTTCAGTTGGCTTGAGAGTCTTGTAGTTTGGCATCATTTGGATCAAAGTGCACACGGTGTCATACTTTCCATCCAAAGCTCTTGGAATCTTCTTGATGATGAATCGGTCGGTCATTTCTTCACTTCCTAAGCCGGCAATCTCATTTGTGATGAGAGTAAGCCTAGAGTACATTTCAGCGACTCCTTCACCATCCTTCATCTTGAACTTGTCAAGTTGACCTTGAAGAATATCTAGCTTTGATTCCTTCACAGACTCGGTACCTTCGTGCATTTCAACCAAAGTATCCCAAATCTCTTTAGCATTCTCAAGACGGCTGATTTTGTTGAACTCCTCGGGACACAAGGCATTGAAGAGAATGTCACAAGCTTGAGCATTGTTTTGCAACATCCGCAACTCTTCCGGTGTAGCTTCGCGATCCGGAACTTTTCCTTCCTCGAAGAATTCACCATGCATGCCAACACAAATAATGCCCCATGCGGCTGGGTTATGACCAAGAATATGCATTTTCATTTTATGCTTCCAACTAGCAAAATTTGTACCATCAAAGTAAGGACCTCTACGATCATTACCCTCACTAGACGCCATACTCTCCTAGGTTGTGAAACCAAGCTTATGGAGTCCAATGCAATGGAAACCAAAACAATGGAGACCAAAGCTCTGATACCACTTGTAGAATCGAAAGTATGTCTAGAGGGGGGTGATTAGACTACTTGTAAATATAAAAATTCTGCCTTTTGATCAAGAACAGTTTTTGGCAGATTCACAATTATGATCAAGTCAAGCATCACCCTACACATGCAATTCTAGAGTATAAGCAGCGGAAAGTAAATTGCACATGTAGTAAAGAGAGGTGGAGAAGATCAAACGCAATTTGGAGACGCAATGATTTTCCCGTGGTTCCGATAGGTAGTGCTATCGTACATCCACATTGATGGAGACTTCAACCCACGGAGGGTAACGGCTGCGCGAGTCCACGGAGGGCTCCACCCACGAAGGGTCCACGAAGAAGCAACCTTGTCTATTCCATCATGGCCTACGCCCACGGAGGGCTAGCCTTACTCGGGGTAGATCTTCACGAAGTAGGCGATCTCCTTGCCCTTACAAACTTCTTGGTTCAACTCCACATCTCGATGACGGAGGCTCCCAAGCGACACCTAACCAATCTAGGAGGCACCACCCTCCAAAAGGTAATAGATGTTGCAGATGATGATGAACTCCTTGCTCTTGTGCTTCAAATGATAATCTCCCCAACACTCAACTCTCCTCACTGATATGGCTGTGGTGGAAGAAAGGATTGAGTGGAAAGCAACTTGGGAAGGTTAGAAATCAAGTTTCATATGGTAGGAATGGAGCAACTTGATCTCAACACAAGGGTAGGTAGTTCTCTTCTCAGAAAGTGTAAGGTAGGAGTGGTAGTTCTTTCTGATGGCTCTCTCCACGAATGAAGAGGGGGTAGAGGGGTATATATAGCCTCCACACAAAATCCAACCGTTACACACATAATTGAGCAATCTCGGTGAGACCGAAGTTGACAACTCGGTCAGACCGAAAGTTCAAATATAGTGAACATTGGGGTTTTCGGTGGGACCGAAAATACCATCTCGGTTTGTCCGATTTGAGTCAAGACAGGAACTTGCCAGTTTCGGTGAGACCGAAATCATCAACTCGGTTATTCCGAAATGATGTCAAACGGTTACAGAAGCTTGGCAGCCCGTATTTCGGTGAGACCGAACTCAAACTCGGATTGACCGATTTTTCCAGGGTTTGTCTTATGGCTGAGGTGGTTCATCTCGGTGGGACTGAGTTTGGAAAATCAGTTTGTCCGAGATTACTTATGAGTGTGTATTGTAGTGAAAGTTGCTGATAGTTGAAGGAGATATATCACTAAGCACTTGAGCAACCAGATCATCAACACAACCTCATCCCCTTTTAATAGTATTGGCTTTTCCTATGGACTCAATGTGATCTTGGATCACTAAACCAAAAATGGAGTCTTGAGCTTTTGCCAATGCTTGCCTTAGCATTTTGAGGGGTCCACTTCTTCAGTCATTGCCATACCCATATCACTGAACTTCTCTGAAATGATTCTCAAGTAGCTATTAGTTCAATGATATATATGTTGTTATTAATTGCCAAAACCACCCGGGGATTAGTTGCACTTTCACAATCCCGTGCTCGTCCTCGGAGAATCCTGGGGCCTTGCCTAGCTTCATCTTCTTCTTGATGCCTTCAATCCTTGCGTGCCCACCTTGCGCCTTCTTGACTTCGTCCATCAGTGTTGGTTTGACTTCCAAATGATCCAGAAATCCAGGGGTGACCAATTCCAGACTGAATTGTTCGAACTCCTTAAACAGGGCTGGCTGCCTCTTTTGATTTATGGCATTCAAGGAGCAAGCCTTCCTGCTTAAGGCATCGGCCACCACGTTAGCCTTCCCGGGGTGATATTAAACACTAAGGTCATAATCTTTGATGAGTTCTAACCATCTTCGCTGCCTCATGTTTAATTCCTTTTGGGTGAAAATGTACTTCAGACTTTTGTGGTCTGTGTATATCTCACACCGTTTCCCTAGAAGGTAATGCTGCCATGTCTTCAAGGCATGAACCACTGCCGCTAACTCAAGATCGTGAGTACCGTAGTTCTCTTCGTGAGGTCGTAGCTGCCTGGAGAGGTAACCTACGACTCGGCCTTCTTGCATCAGAACGCTTCCCAATCCGATTCGAGAGGCATCACAATATATCACGAACTCCTTGCGAATATCAGGTGTTGCCAGAACTGGGGCGGTGGTCAACCTCTTCTTGAGCTCTTGGAAGCTCTCTTCGCATTTTGGCGTCCATTCGAACTTCTTGTCCTTTTTGAGGAGCTGAGTCATCGGCCGGGCAATGCTAGAGAATCCTTCCACAAATTTGCGGTAATAGCCCGCAAGTCTGAGGAAGCTTCTGACTTCCTTGACGGTCGTTGGAGATTGCCATTGGGTCACAGCTTCGATCTTTGCGGGATCAATTGACAATCCTTCTTTGGTCAACACATGACCTAAGAATCCAACTTTATGTAGCCCGAACTCACACTTGCTGAATTTGGCGTATAGTTGGTGCTCTCGAAGCTTGCCTAGGACCATCCTCAAATGTTGCTCGTGTTCTTCCTCCGTCTTCAAGAAGACAAGAATGTCATCGATGAAGACAACAACAAACTTGTCCAAATATTCCATGAAGACTTTATTCATGAGATACATGAAGTAAGCTGGGGCATTGGTTAACCCAAAGGACATGACCGTTCACTCGTACAGGCCATATCTGGTTACGAATGCCATCTTTGGAATATCTTGAGGTCTGATCTTCAGCTGGTAGTACCCAGATCTGAGGTCGATCTTGGAGAACACCTTGGCTCCGTTGAGCTGATCAAACAGATCTTCAATCTGGGGAAGTGGATATTTGTTCTTGATTGTAACTTCATTGAGGGAACGATAGTCAATGCATAAGCGGATGGTACCGTCCCTCTTTGCCACTAACAGAACAGGTGATCCCCAAGGGGAGGCACTTAGGCAGATAAATCCCTTCCTCAGCTGCTCTTCCAGTTGCTTCTTCAACTCGGCTAATTCTTTCGTCCCCATTCTATAAGGCTTCTTATAGATGGGTCCTGCCCCGGGCACGAGCTCGATGATGAACTCAATGTCACGGTCAGGAGGCATTCCCGGTAGCTCATCCGGAAAGACATCGGGATACTCGCGTACCACCGATACTTGCTCTAGCCCGACTTCAGATAGACAGTTGACTTGAATGGCTTGAGCGGAAGAGGAGTTGGGAGCAAACTTGACTTCGACTCCTTGGTCATTGGTCACAGTGACAGTCCGATTGGCACAGTCTAACAAGCCTTGGTGCTTGCTGAGCCAATTCATGCCTAGGATCACATCCAAGCCTTGTGATCTCAGGACGATGAGGTCTGCTAGGAAATCTACACCGTTAATTGTAATACTGGCTCCCTTACAGCCTATCTTGGCTCTCATCTCTGCTCCGGTCGTTTGTACCACCATGGGGTTATTCAGGGGTGTAGGGGTCATGCCACTTTTTACTGCAAATCTTTGAGTGACAAATGAATGCGTGGCTCCAGAATCAAACAAGACAGTTGCAGGTGCTGAGTTGACAAGGAACGTACCCAGCACGACGTCCGGGTCTTCCTGGGCTTCTTCAGCAGTGACGTGATTCACACGCCCCTTCCCATGGTTAGGCGGGTTGCGAGGAGCTGGGTTCCTTGGTGGCATCCTGTGGCCTTGTCCTGGGTTCTGCTCATTTGGCGCGGGGCATCAGGCTTCTTGTTGGGGCACACCCTTGAGATGTGTCCTGACTGACCACATCCAAAGCAAGTGACTTGGTTTGGATTATTGATCTTGTTCCCACCACTGTTATTGGGGTTGAATGCTGGCCTTGGGTTGGCATACTGCTGAGGCTGATAGTTGGTGCGAGGTACAGGAGCTCTTGGTTGCTGATAGGTTGGCTTGATCGGGGCTGACTGCCACGGGCGAGGCTTCTGGTTGCTAGAACTTCCCTTGCTGACGATCTTGCGCTTGCGAGTGTCTTCCAGAGCACGCCGCTTGTCTTCAAGCATGAGTGCTTTGTTCACCAGGTCAGGGAAGGTTGGGCAGTCGCACACGACAAGCGAGTATTGCAGAGTCTGATTGAGGCCTTCCATGAAGTGCTCCTTTTTGCAGCATCAGTGCTGACATCTTTAGGGGCATACCTTGACAGAACACTGAACTTCTGCATGTACTCCTTGACAGTGCCACTTCCTTGCTTCAGAGCTCGGAATTCATGCTTTTTGATAGCCATGATTCCGGAAGGAATGTGGGCTTTGCGGAATTCTGCCTTGAAGTTGTCCCAAGTGATGTCTTGTCCAGCATGCATGACATTGAAGCCATCCCACCAAGCTCTAGCAGTCCCCCCGAGGCAGTGGGCTGCATAAGCCACCTTCTCGCGATCTTCGGTGCATCCGACTAGTTCCAGCAAGTCCTCAATGGTGCGGACCCAGTCGTCTGCATCCAGGGGTTCAGCAGTCTCGATGAAAGTTGGCGGTGCATGCTTCTTGAACTCTGCCAACGTGGAATGTCCATTGCCATTCCCCGCCGGCTGGCGGTTGTTGGTGACAGCTTGAGCAATCAACTGAAGGGTTGCGGTGTTGGCTTGGCATTCCTCTCGGAAAGCTTGGAGAAGCTGAGCCATGTCCATGTTCGGAGGAGGTGGTGGTGGAGTTGGGTCGTTGGTTTGGTCGTGGCCTGCCTCTGATTGAGCGGATGCTCCGGCTTCAGGCTACTGGGTAGAGGTACCAGTACGAGTTACAACAGGCATCCTGTTGGAGCGGTAAAAGGTCTCATGACTTGGAAGAGGGAAAGCAAGGTAGATGGGTGCCTAGTAAGGGGGTGGGTGTGACACTAATCAAATCATGCAAGGGCCAAAAGGGCCAAACACATTCATTAAAATGTAAATGGTTGATGTAGTCGTTTACATATTCCCGAAGGAAGAAGATGACATACATCCAAACACAACAAAAGCAAACACTAGATGGTTTCATATGAACCATACAAGGACTCGACTGCGCATAGGGGTTACACGACCTATCCTACTGTAGAGGTCACGAACTGGCATATCTGAGTAGCGAATAATGCCTAAGCGGCGGAATGCTCGGTCGCGTATTCTGGCTCTTCTGGGTCTTCCTCCTTGTCTTCATCTGTCTGGGCCCCCTTGTCACTTGAGGGTGTGGGGGAGTGGAGGAGTTGGATACGACGGTGCTTCGTCGGTGGTGCAGGGAAAAGCTTGCGATATTCCCTTGCCGTCATCCGGCGTTGCCGAGGTGGTTCTTCATCCTTGGAAGATACATCTCTGGAGGGCCTTCCGCCTCGGTATGCGATAGCAGACTATCCAGGAGGCGCACCATCCTTCTTGATCCTATCTGTCTTCTCTTGTGCTCGACGAAGAAGTGCCTTGGTCTTGTGAAGTTCTTCTCAGAGCTTCATTGATTCCGAGGCCAAGTCTTGTGCCAAGCTGTCGGCACATAGACTGAAGTAGGTCTGGAATCAAAGTGGAAGTCCTTCCTTCAGTGGAGGGGCCCAGTGCGCTACTCTCATCTTCACCTTCCTTTTGGTAAGGCAAGAAGTGGGTTGTCATCTTGGCTGCCATCTCCGGAAGAAGCTCGCGGAGACGGGTTAGTGCCTTGAGTGCAGCAGCCTCGACAGCGAGAGGTAGTGTTGCCATCTGGGGTCCCTCAAAGAACCAACTTGTGGGAGGATCGTTTGTCTTCACGATCACTTCCACATGGTACTCCACCTCAGTGTCGCTAACCCAATGCTCAAGGTAGGTGAGGATGGGTGCTCGGTGGAACTGGCACTCCCGGAGGCTATCCTCGAGAAGCAAGGGAAACCAAGTGGTCAGGTGCTCTTCAGGTACAGCGGCCATCTACAAAGGTGGAATAGGAGAGGTTAATAAGCTGATGATATCTCAGGTTGGTAAGGTTTAGAAAAGAAGAGAGGTTCAGAAGGTTTTTGAAAAAGGGGGTCTCATCTAACTAACGCCCATGCTAACTAAGGCTTCCTACAGTCAGGATGGCTCTGATACCAGCTCTGTGGGGACCCCGACTTAAGAGTCGAGATCACCGAATGTACGTGTACAGTGATCCCAGAGATCAATGCTCACTGAACACACAGAAGCTGAATAACAAGACTCTTACATCCATACATACCGTCTTACACAAATTATGGCCATTATGGCCAAGTCTTACATAGATAAAGCCTCAAGGGCTGAATAGCATATAACTCAAATAGCGGAAGTCTTCGATGATAAGTAGAACCCATGCCATCTGCCTTAACCCTACAGGCATTCTTACTGGGATAGCGTCCTAGTTCGCATGTTCGTCTCCATAGAACTCTTCTTCATATTCCAGTTCCTCCATGCCTGGCCAATTAAATAACCAGTGGCAAGCCAATGAGTACTTTGAATGTACTCACAAGCAACCCAAGATTTGGTTCAAGTAACAATGCAATTGAACAACAATGAGCAATCCAGCAACGAGCTAGATAAAGATTCTACCATCAAGCATATGCATCAATGACATTATGTAACCTCGAGAACAGGTTACCGATATCAACATGAAAAGAATTCTACTCACGAGTCAAGTCACCACCTTGACTCATCACACACACATACTTTCACCGATGTAGTAAAACTCTGGACATAGTTTAAGTAGCACCACCCAACTATCCATGACCGTGGACCCGGCTATTCGAATAGTTTTACACTCTGCAAAGGTTGCGCACTTTACCCACAAGATCCGGGAAGCTTTCGTGTCACCCACGATCCCGCAGTACCTCAAGTACTCGGGGGAAGCACCCGGTCATTATCTTTCCTTAGACGACACTAACATAGAGTCCACTCGTTGGTGCACAGCCCTCGAGTACAAACAATAGATCATGGGACTTGCCCTATTTTCAATGTCATGCGTACACGAAGGGACCAACGGTGTGTCCGGTGCCCTGTAAAAACAGTCATGGTCGTCTATCCAAGCACGACCCCGTCCCGGGAAAGACCTCAAGTCTTCCCGTCACTAGTAATGCGGGCACCATGCTAGTATCGGCCTAAGTAATCAATAAAGCCCCGTCCCATAAGGGGTAGAGTGGTTGCACATGTTTGGTTGGGACGGTAGTCACACATAAATCTAATCCATCATTTCACCGATGCACAAGATCTTTACCGGCACATCACTTCTTCCCCAAGTGATGACCCAACTCAATATCACCCTCGGGCATTAGGGGCACCCGATGGGGTTTATGAAAAGAATGCAACCACGAAGGTTACATGGCACACATGCATCACTATGCATCACTACTAACCATTTGTATTGCATCTAGCACATAGAAAGATCGAGAGTAAAACATGCATCATGTGGTGGTTCTAAACTAGGTTACCACCGTAACTCTTATCATCATGCATCCGGAAACAAACGGGTTCCGAAGAACACAAGTGTATCATGGTCAAGGGTTGCTTGCCTGGATTGGCTTGGTCTTCAAAGTCTTCAAATCCTTCCCCACCTTCTTCCTCAGCAACCTCGTCAAATACGGTATCTAATCGTCGCAAAATAACAACGGGAAAATAAGATCACAATAAAAACAGAAAAATCAAAGTGCTCAGAAAAATGTCAACTTATTTTTGTTAAATACTAGAGGGAAAACTAAGATGGCTAAAATTCTTAGTTTGAGTTTTGGAGTGGCAGAATGGGATCTAAGGATTTTTGAACACACGTTTTAATGTTCAAATATGAATTTAAATTTGAACAGAACAGAAAATGTGCATGGATATGTGTGAAAATGACACCATTAGATAGGTTGGAATTTTACAAGTTTTTTGGAGTTGGAATTACTTCATTTGGACAAATATTTATTTCTGTGAATTTATTTGAAATAACCACAGAAAAGAAAAAGAGGAAAAGGCCATGTGCCACTGGGCCAGAACGGCCACAGTGCACGGCCCAGGGCGAATAGCCCAGCGCACGGGCGCCAGCGCGCGCGCCAGGTTTTTTAAACCTGACGGGCGGGGCCCGGCGGTCAGTGACAGAGAGGGGAGCAAGAGGGAGGTGAGGATGACAGGCGGGGCCCGCCTGTCATCTTCAACCTTGCGGCCAGAGGGACGGCGAGCCCACCGGCGGCGATTCCGGGCACGGCGGGGCAAACTGAGGGTAGGAATGGGCTCAGCGGTATGTCGCCATTCTAGTGGTGGTGGTGCGGCTCGCCGGAGGGGCCTGGTTCACCGGCGGCGAGGACACGCGGCGGAGGAGCGTCGGGAAGATCCTGGCTGGCTCGCTCCGGGCTGCAATAGGAGTGGGAGAAGGAGGGGAATGGGTCAGTGAGGTCCGGTGGCTCTAGATCGAGCAAGAGTTGGGACGGAGGGAGGCTGTACCGCGAGATCTTCGGTCGCCCGAGGCGGCGGAGCTCCGGTCGATCCCGAGCACTGAGGCTCTCTGAGGGTGAGTGGGTGGTGCTGGTGTGCTTTTGGGAGTACGGGGAGGAGATGGGTGCTGCTAGAGAGGCTCGGGGCGTGCTTATATAGCCGAGCCCCGGTCCACTGTGGACTCGTGCGCCGGCGAGGTTACGGGCGAGGCAAGAGGCCGTGCAGGCGCTCGTGTTCGAGTCGGGGACGATCATGGATGAGGTCTACGCCTAGTAGAGGGAAGAGGAGGAGCGGGGAATGCTCCAGAGGGCGCGCGCGTGTGAGGCCAGAGGTTGGAGCTCGCGGGCGGCCAGCGCGCGTGCGAGGGCGGCCACTGGAGGGAGAAGGAGGAGGGGGACAGCGCCGGGGGGAGTCGCGGACGTCGAGGTGCATCGATTGGCGCGAGGGGGGAGCACGAGGTGGTCGGGGCGAGGGATTGGGTGAGGCTACAGTGCGGGTGCGCACTATAGCGCGCTCTGGAGCGTGCTTATGGCATGCCACGGCATGCCGTTGGCTTACTGGTCGTGTCCGCCGTGTCTGGGGGGTCCAGCACAAAGTAAGCAACCCAGCTGTGGCTTTGGATGCTCTGGGTGATCAGTGAGAGAGGAGGGAAGCTGGTAGATGGGTAGAATTTGGCTGTCCAGCAAGGTAATTCAGGGTTTTCACCCCTCAATCATGGAGCTGTGGACATGGGGAAGTTACTGGAGGTAGAATGTAACTAGGTGAGGCTGTGGTAGAAAGTTGAGGCAAAAGTGAATAATAAAAGAGGTCAAGATGATGGTTTTGGTAAAATGGCAGAAGGTGTTTGATCATGTTTTGGGCAAGCAAATGATTTCCACTAGCCATGACACTTAACAGGATTGAATGTCATATGGAATTAGGGTGTTTCACCAAATTTGGGCTCATTTGAAGAAACTAGCCAATGTAACTTTGGTGAACCCTAGAAATCAACAGAAATGGCTTCATCGTGTTTAAGACAAGCTAATCATCTCCCCTTGATGCACCACTTGGTGTAGTTTCATCATTTGGTGTATTGATCATGCTCACAAAGTTTGAAGCTTGAGATAAAAAGTTGGTAATGTAAAGTTGCTCAAACTTCAGATATGGACAGAATGGTTTTGAAGGGTTTTGAGGATGTTATCTTGCTTCCCAAGGCATGGGGCTTGGCAAGATCATCGGATATGTCATATATGACATGATAGAATTTCCCTGGACTTTTTAGAGAATATTTCCTTTGTAAATATTTCAAAAGCTTGAAATATCCAGGAAGGGTTTTAGAGGGATTAGCCCATTATTTTGAACATGACCAAGTGTTGAAACTCTCATATATGGACAATATATGTCCTATGAGTCTCCCTGAATTTTGGCAAATATTTTTGAAATACTTAAATATTTTTTTCCCTATTAAAGACCATTTCTGGCCTTAAGAAAAAGCTTTTAAATAAAATAGGAAAATAACTTTTAAAATTATACTTTTGTGGTTTATGGGAGTCCTATGACTACTAGGTCTCAAATATACTTTTTGAAATAATTTTCTCACCCTAAATCAAGCACTTGCAGTGCAAACCTCAATTCAGGGGTTTTTGGAATACTAAATTTTGAAAATACATTTTGGCCAAATTAATTTTATAAGAAAATACTATACTGCTATAAACACTTGGTATGATCATTGGGCAGAAGTTTTGGGTATGGAGATGAATTCTTCAAGAGGTAATAGTTGACTTTAATGAGCACATGAAAACATATGAAGAAAAACTCAATTCCAAATAAAAGCCAAATGATGCCAAAAAAAATTTGCTGGTCCAAATTTTCATGCTTCATTGATGCAAATGACATGTTACAAAATGCAGGGTGTGACGGAAGAGAAAAGGAAGAACACAAGTTCTTCGAGGACAGAGAGTTGAACAACGGGAAAGAAAGGATACAACGGAGATGAACGAGATTTGGGAAGCTCCGGTAAAATAAGCATCAAGGCATAAGACGAGAACCAAGAGGATAAGCATATGCAGCACGAGTTGAAGGAACAAGAATTAATTCGAAACCACTCCGGTTAATAAGAGATAGAAAGGAATGCGAACAAAAGAATTCGGGCAGCACTCCGGCTGAAAATGGAAGGAAACACAATGTCTCCGGAAAGAATTGAAATAATGAAATGAAAAGAACGGATAAGAGAACAACAACTTCCGTCATGAAAGAATTTGAAAGAGGATCTTCAAGAGAAAGACTTGAACGGAATTGTTGAGAAAATCAACAACAAAAGAATAAGCTTGATGTGGGCTTATGAAAACATCTCAAAACTTGTGGTGAATTACCGCCGCAACGAAAAGATTGAAGAGATGAGAATGAAGAAAGAAATGCAAAACTCCATTTCAAAAGATTAGGGAGAATTAATTGCACTCAGGATGCAAGAATAAGAATGCTTGAGCTGCTCCAGAAGAATTAGATGAACATTTGAAGAATGATTTAAATGATGGAGAACCACCATGAAGAACTCCGGTAATGAAAAAGGATGATGAATCGGAATTGAGTATGAAAAGAATAAGAATAAAGCCTTGCGGGGAATTAGACGTGATTCCGACGAGATATCCGAGAAATCTTTGAACTCCGGGGAAGAAAAGCTGAAAGCACTTGGAACTAGGATTTATTCATCAAGAATAACTCTGAAGAAGGAATAAATCAACTTGATGGAAAATAATAGGAATTATGTTATGCTTCTCCTCCATCAATTAAATTGATGAACAATGGATTCGCATGCCACTTATTCTCCTTGAAATGATTAAAGAGGAATATATCGCGAACTTGAGAAAATCTTCATGAACACCGGTAGGATTGGAATAAAATGAACGAATGGATTGATATGACGACACCGGAAAAGAACTCTTGAGCGAACCACCGTAAAGAATTGAAGCCAAGTGAAGAAAAATGAACGAACCACCATGAATAATTAAAATCGAGTGATGAAAGAGATCAAACCACCGTAAGAAATTGAAATTGGCCGAGAAAAGAGAATGAATCATCGGGATGAATAAGCACTTGGAGAATTAAGATACAAGAGAACGAAGAGATCCCGAACTGATTAAGGAATACTTTATAGAAGCACTGGAAGAATGTGGGACGAACGAAGAGGCATCTATGAAGAATATTTGAAGGATGAAGTTGAAAACTGAGAACGAAGAAATCTTCTGGAATGATGGCCTTCGGAGGAACACAAAGAAAGAATTCATGAAATACTCCGGAAGAATGAAAAGAAGAAAGGTTGATCCAACGATGAAAGAATTTAAAATCAATCTTGAAGAAGGCATATGACTGATGGAATCCATACTTATGTCACATTTGAAAAAGAATTTCGGAACACTCCGGGAAATTAGAAGAGTTAGGTAAGATCCTGGGAATAAACATGTGGGTTATGAGCCCACCGAAGAGAAAAACACCGTTGTGAAGGATTGAAAAGGAGATGATGCACCGGAACAATTGAAAAACTCGAATGAGGTGACAACCTCAAATTAATTGGAAGACAAACGAATATTCTGAGATTTCTTCAGAACTCCGGAACAATTAAGTGGCGAGAGGTGAATGAGCAAGGGGAAAACACTTGAGCCGAGGAAAAGAATATGATGAATACCGATACTATTTGAATCCACCGGAAAAGAAAGAGATGAAGAAGGACGAATGAGATGAGAATTCACCCCTTGAAAACTGAGGAAGAATGTAGAGGATCACACGAGTAGGATGGATACCCGATTAAGAACTCCGGCTCCGAGAAACAAAAGGGTGGGCGGGTGGGAAAAACAAAACCACTTCGGACAGGGAAAACACCGTCGGCTGAAAAGAGCTGAGGGTTAAACTTGCAAGAAGAAGAGGGTCAAATCCACTTGACGAGAGATGCACCAGATGAAAGAACTAACAAAGCGACGAACGAAAACTAACCACGCGATCCTAAAAAAATTGAAGGGGAAGAGAAGTAATTCAAAACACCTACGTCAAGATTCCTCACCAGAGCGACGA
This sequence comes from Secale cereale, assembly GCA_902687465.1. Lineage (NCBI taxonomy): Eukaryota > Viridiplantae > Streptophyta > Magnoliopsida > Poales > Poaceae > Secale > Secale cereale. Next base: position 292,498,624 of record LR738715.1, on the reverse strand, counting down.
AGGGGCAGGGGAGTAAAAGAATTCCTACTCTCCGATATAACTAGACTCCGAAAAAAAAATTGCTAGACTCAACAGCGACCAAGCTACGATCAATCAAGGGGGCTCTTCTCGTCGGTCGAGGCTCTGATACCAACTTGTCAGGCTCAAGATGTGATTCTATCTCGATCACTGGCACTTACGTGATTGGGGCACAACCGCATTTCGGGCGCTTAGCAAGAAGGATATCATTACATCGTACCATTACATACATACATGGGGGATACAACAATTCATACAAGTCACAAGAATACAACAACATCAATACAAGGCATCCGACTACGGATGCAAACATGGAAAGCCCAATGACATCCATCTGCTATCCCAGCCTGCCGACCCGGAACCTAACCCAAGACTAAAGAAGAAGAAGAAGAAAGAACTCCAACACAACGATCATCGCTCTCACGTCAAGACATCGGAAACCTGCACCTGCAACTGTTGTTTTAGTATATGTGAGCCACAAGGACTCAACAATACCATAACCAAGGGTAAAAAGACTATCAAAGCTTAATAGGTAGGAAGAGGTAAAGTGGTGAGGTTGCAGCAGCGGCTAAGCAATATATGGTGGCTAACTTACGAGTACAAGAATAAGATGAGCATCTACGCAAACGGTCGCAAACTAGTAGTGATCGCTAAAGATCCTGAACTACCTACGAGTCAAACATAACCCCACTGTGTTCTCTTCTCAAAGTGAACAGAGACAGTCACAGTTACTCACGCGGTGGTGTGTTTTACTTCGGATCCTCTGTCAAGTTTTCTACAACCGGACATTAACAAATTCCAATATGTCACATAACCGCGGGCACGGCTTTCGAAAGATCATAGCCCTGCAGGGGTGTCCCAACTTAGCCCATCACAAGCTCTCACGATCAGCTGAAGTAATAATAATTATTACCCCTTATCTTAGGTAAATCCGATCAGGCTCAGTATCCCGGTGCACAAGACATTTCGACAATGGTAAAACAAGTCCAGCAAGACCTCCCGGCGTGCCGACACCCTGATAGTAGCCGCGCATATCTCGTCTCAGGCCACAACCGGATAGGTGATCCTACGAGTAAAACCAGCCCTCGGGTTTCCCCAAGGTGGCCCCGCAGTCTCCCTGTTCGGGACCAACACCATCAACACTGGCCCCCCTGCTATGTAGAAAAGAATCCCGAGGGCGCGACCCCCTAGGCGAATTTAATTAATTAATTAAGTTGTTATTATGAGGCAAATTAAAACCAATGTTGGGCCTTGCTGGAGGAGTTTTATTCAAAGACGAAGTGCCAAGGGGTCCCCATATACCCAACCGTGTAAGGAACGCAAAATCAAGGAACATAATGCCGGTTTATCGGCTCCTAAGGTGGCATGAGTGGAACAAAACACCGAGCAAAAGGCCAAGCCTTCCACCCATGCCCAGTATATAGGTGTGTTAATAATAATAATAATAGATATTGTGATATTCCAACAACAAGTTCCAACAAGGAATGATCTTCATCTTCACCTGCAACTTACAACGCTATAAGAGTGGCTGAGCAAGCGGGTAACATAGCCAAACAACGGTTTGCTAGGAATGTGTCAAAAGTTAGAGGTTTCATGGCAACAAGGAGAGGGGCTGACAATAAAGATGGGTAGCGCGACATATAACGATAGCATCGAGACACTAAGCATGGCAATGATAGTAAAGGTATCCAAGGTGATGGCCATCTTGCCTGAGATCCCGCAAGGAAGAAGAACGAAACCGTGAAGAATACAAAGAAGAAGCCTTGAAGACGAACCACATGTAGACGAACGAATCCTCGCGATCGCAACGGAACAAGCACTAATGAGAAGAAGCACACGACACGGTAAACACACAACACAAGAACACGACAAAATGCTCAAAAAAGTATGATGCAAGACAAGTCTATATAAGATGCAAAACATGGCAAGGTAGGAAGCACTCAAGAACAACATCACCCAACAAGTTTAAATGAGGCCGGAAACTACATATAACAAATCTGGTAAGTCCTCATATGCATATTTTGAAATTAGTCCAGATCTGAACAAACCTTAAGTTAAAGTTTTTAAACAGCAGGTTAACATGCACCATGATGATCTACACGAAATTCTAGTCAAGTTTCATATAAAGTTTGTTTAATTCTGAGCTACGGCCTAAAAGATATGAGCAAAACAAGACAAGCATGGCAACGGTGCAAGATGCACCCAAACATCAAGCAAACAAACTCCAAACATGAAAACAACATGAAATTATGCTTCTACATGCCAAATCACACAAGTTTCATATAGGGCACACTCAAAACGGAGCAACGGGCTAAAAGATACACATGAAACAAGATATAACAACAAGCTGAAGTTAACAGCCACATAGCAACTTTGGAGCAAGGTAAATATAAGCTACAGCACCCAAACAGGATAACAATAAGCATGGATGTGAAGTAGACATGTTACTTAACAAGTATGAACTTGGAACACACCCAAAAGCTTGCTGGAACACATTTAAACAAGCATGACAAGTTGCAATAAAATTATCCAGACTTAGCCAAAATCTGGGAAGGCAAAAACATCATCACGATGCTGGCTTCGGAGGCACAAAACAACAAGCATATCAACTCTAACAAGTATATAAAGAGCATGGACATGTAGTAGACATATCCTACAGCAAACAACTCCATTGGAGCAACTCCATAGGAGGCATGGATCAATAGCAACAAGCTCCACCAAATTGAACATGCTGATAAAACCTGACAGTTGTAATTTATAGCAACTTGAGAGCAAGAAATAAATAAGCTACAGCAGGTCATATGAGCAAGTAAGGGCATGAATGGATAGACAAAAACATGGACAACAAGACATGATCATTGGCCACTCCAAAACAAGCATGGATTTGAGTGGGGCATCAAGCAAACATAGCATCAGGTTATAACAGATTCCAGACTTAGCAGTTTTTTCACTAAGTATAAAACAGTAACAACAACATGGCATGTTTACAAGCATGTTTAAGTCACCTCAAGGCATATCATGGAAAGTGCATTGAACCACAACAAACACCATATGATTTTGCTTCTAAGACATCTATACATGTGGCATGAAGACAAACACACCAATAGCAAAGAGCAAGTGAAATCAGCATCTCATAACAAGTTTCAGAACTTAACAGCCAAATGCACTTTTGCAACAGAGATTAACATGGCAATATGAACTCAAACAAGCATGCTACAGCAACCATCATGTAGTACACTTCACAATGAACATTTTGACATATCACATGCTCCATTTGGATAAACATGCACCAAGTTATCACATCTCAAACATGGCAACAAAATAACAAGTAGCAGCATTTTATAACAAGTAGCACTCTTGCAACAGAGATTAGGGCATCTAGATGAAGTCAAACAAGCATGGCACAATGGAACAAAGTGTAGAGCATATCACCACGATCATTTTGACATATTATTCACTCAATTTGGATAAACACACAAATAGTTACAGGCAGTCAAACATGCAACATTATAAGCAATTTCTGGGACTTGGCAGATTTTAGACTTAGGAAAAAAACACAGTGAGCGTCTATTAGCTAAAACGTGCGCAGGGCGAGGAACTGGGCTGCTCACCCAAATGGGCTCGGTCCAGTCGCGGAAGAAGGAGGCAGGCCGGCCTGTAGCTGAGGACGTGGGTCGGTCTCGCGGGGCGCTGGGCCGGCCCTGTGGCTGGAGCGGACTGGGTCGGGCGCGGCTGCGGCCCATGTGGCTGGAGGAGTGGGCCCTCGGGAGGAGGAGGCAGGGCGCTGGGCGTCGGTGCCGGTCGTCCTCCCGAGCGGGAAGGATCGGCGGCGGCTCGGTCGAGCTCCGGCGAAGTGGAGCACCGGCGAGGCTAGGGCCATGCGGCGGCGGGAACGGGAACCTCGGATCCGGCCGGCGGGTGGCCGGATCTGGGCGCAGGAGCAGAGGAGCGGCGAGCTGGGCGGCGGCGGAGAAGGAGCTGGGGCGGCGCCGGCGGGGAACTCCGGGCGGCGGGATGGCATCTGCATCAGGGGCGGCCGCGCTGCTCGCCGGCGGCGGCCGGAGACGGAGGCGGCGCGGGCTTCCAGCGAGCGGGGAGGCGCTTAGCGCAGGGCGGCGGCGGATGGGCCGGGCGGGCCCGCTTCGGGCTCGCTGGGCCGCGGTGGAGGTGGAGCGGGGAGGGACAGGTGGCGGCCGCGGAGTGGCTGAGAGGGGCGGCGGGGCGATGTGTCAAGCCCTGATTGGGCAGAGTGAGGTGTCCGGCGGACATGTCCGGCGGCGCTAGAGGACCGGGGCCTAGGGTTCATCCGCGAAAATGGAGAGGGAGGCACCTATTTATAGGCATAGGGAGCTAGGAGTGTCCAAATGAGGAGCCGTTCGCGGCCATGCGATCGTGATCGAACGGCCAAGAGCATGGAGGGGTTAGAATGGGCTTGGTGGGCTGTGTCCAAGGGGTGCTGGGCCAAAACACAAAAGGCCTCTGGCGGTTAACACGGTTAACCGTTGGGCTATCAAACGAACTCCGAACGCGACGAAACTTGACAGGCGGTCTACCTATGCTATAATAAGACCACACGCCAAGTTTCAACCCATTCCGGGAACATTTTCCGGCCACTCGTAAAATAAATATTCGGAGGCACCGCGGGTGCGTGCAAGTGGATCTGGGCTCAGAACGGACAACGGAAAGGACGGGCGGACTCGGGTGGATGCAAGTTTTGAAAACATGTTGATGCAACACACACGATGACATGGCAAGATGCAACACGCAAGCAGATGACATGGCAACGGCAACGAATAACTGGCTGTCACCTGGTGCACTAGTCTCGGGGTGTCACACAAGAACTCCTTCTCTGACAGATCCATTTTGAACTACTTCAGAAACTTGTCAAGGTATGTACTCAATGAAAAAACTTATCAAGCGTCTTGATCTATCTCTATAGATCGTGAGGCTCAATATGTAAGCAGCTTTACCGAGGTTTTTCTTTGAAAAAAACTCCTTTCAAACACTCCTTTATGCTTTCCAGAAAATTCTACATCATTTATGATCGACAATATGTCATTCACATATACTTATCAGAAAGGTTGTACTGCTCCCACTCACTTTCTTGTAAATACAGGCTTCACCGCAAGTCTGTATAAAACTATATGCTTTGATCAACTTATCAAAGCGTATATTCAAACTCTGAGATGCTTGCACCGGTCCATAGATGGATCGCTGGAGCTTGCACACTTTGTTAGCACCTTTAGGATCGACAAAACCTTCTGGTTGCATCATATACAACTCTTCTTTAAGATATCCATTCAGGAATGCAGTTTTGACATCCATTTGCCAGATTTCATAATCATAAAACGCGGCAATTGCTAACATGATTCGGACAGACTTAAGCATCGCTACGGATGAGAAAGTCTCATCGTAGTCAACTCCTTGAACTTGTCGAAAACCTTTCGCAACAAGTCGAGCTTTGTAAACAGTAACATTACCGTCAGCGTCGGTCTTCCCCTTGAAGATCCATTTATTTTCGATGGCTTGTCGATCATCAGGCAAGTCAACCAAAGACCACACTTTGTTCTCATACATGGATCCCATCTCAGATTTCATGGCCTCAAGCCATTTTGCGGAATCTGGGCTCATCATCGCTTCCTCATAGTTCGTAGGTTCATCATGGTCTAGTAACATGATTTCCAGAACCGGGTTGCCATACCACTCTTGCGTGGAACGTACTCTGGTTGATCTACGAAGTTCAGTAGTAACTTGATCTGAAGTTTCATGATGATCATCATCATTAGCTTCCTCACTAACTGGTGTAGGAATCACTGGAACTAGTTTCTGTGATGTACTACTTTCCAATTCGGGAGAAGGTACAATTACCTCATCAAGTTCCACTTTCCTCCCACTCACTTCTTTCGAGAGAAACTCCTTCTCTAGAAAGGATCCATTCTTAGCAACGAATATCTTGCCTTCGGATCTATGATAGAAGGTGTACCCAACAGTATCTTTTGGGTATCCTATGAAGACACATTTCTCCGACTTGGGTTTGAGCTTATCAGGTTGAAGCTTTTTCACATAAGCATTGCACCCCCAAACTTTAAGAAATGACAACTTTGGTTTCTTGCCAAACCACAGTTCATAAGGTGTCGTCTCAACGGATTTTTAGATGATGCCCTTATTAAACGTGAATGCAGCTATCTCTAATGCACAAACCTAAATGATAGTGGTAAATCAGTAAGAGACATCATAGATCGCACCATATCTAATAAAGCACGGTTACGACGTTCAGACACACCATTACGATGTGGTGTTCCGGGTGGCGTGAGTTGTGAAAATATTCCACATTGTTTCAAATGAAGATCAAACTCGTAACTCAAATATTCACCTCCACGATCAGATCGTAGGAACTTTATTTTCTTGTTACGATGATTCTCTACTTCACTCTGAAATTCTTTGAACTTTTCAAATGTTTCAGACTTGTGTTTCATCAAGTAGATATACCCATATCTGCTCAAATCATCTGTGAAGGTCAAAAAATAATGATACCCGCCGCGAGCCTCAACACTCATTGGTCTGCATAGATCAGTAAGTATGATTTCCAACAAGTCAATTGCTCGCTCCATTGTTCCGGAGAACGGAGTTTTAGTCATCTTGCCCATGAGGCATGGTTCGCAAGCACCAAGTGATTCATAATCAAGTGATTCCAAAAGTCCATCACTATGGAGTTTCTTCATGCGCTTTACACCATTATGACCTAAACGGCAGTGCCACAAATAAGTTGCAATATCATTATTAACCTTGCATCTTTTGGCTTCAATATTATGAATATGTGTATCACTACGATCGAGATCCAACAAACTATTTTCATTGGGTGTATGACCATTGAAGATTTTATTCATGTAAACAGAATAACAATTATTCTATGACTTTAAATGAATAATCATATTGCAACAAATATGATCAAATCATATTCATGCTCAACGCAAATGCCAAATAACATTTATTTAGGTTTTTACACTAATCCCAAAAGTATAGGGAGCGTGTGATGATGATCATATCAATCTTGGAACCACTTCCAACACACATCGTCACTTCACCTTTAACTAGTCTCTGTTCATTATGCAATTCTCGTTTTGAGTTACTAATTTTAGCAACTGAACCGGTATCAAATATCCAGGGGTTGCTATGAACACTAGTAAAGTACACATCAATAATCTGTACATCAAAATATACCTTTGTTCACTTTGCCATCCTTCTTATCCGCCAAGTATATAGGGCAGTTCGACTTCCAGTGATCATTTCCTTTGCAGTAGAAGCACTTAGTTTCAGGCTTGAGTTTAGCTTTAAGTTTCTTCACGGGAGTGACAACTTACTTGTCATTCTTCTAGAAGTTCCCCTTCTATCCCTTTTCCCTTTACTTGAAACAAGTGGTCTTGTTAACCATCAACACTTGATGCTCTTTCTTGATTTCTACCTTCGCCGATTTCAGCATCGCGAAGAGCTCGGAATTACTTTCGTCCTCCCTTGCATATTATAGTTCATCACGAAGTTCTACTAACTTGGTGATAGTGACTAGAGAACTTTGTAAATTATTATATTATCTCAAAGATAAACTCCCACTTGATTCAAGCAATTGTAGTACCCAGACAATCTGAGCACATGCTCATTGGTTGAGCTATTCTCCTCCATCTTGTAGGCAAAGTACTGTCAGAGGTCTTATACCTCTCGACATGGGCATGAGTATGAAATACTAATTTAAACTCTTGGAACATCTCATATGCTCTGTGGCGTTCAAAAAGTATTTGAAGTCCCGGTTCTAAGCCGTAAAGCATGGTGCACTAAACTATCAAGTAGTCATCATACTGAGCTTTTGTTAAAACGTTCATAACGTCTACATCTGCTCCTGTAATAGGTCTGTCACCTAGTGGTGCATCAAGGACATAATTCTTCTGTGCAGCAATGAGGATAATCCTCAGATCACGGAACAATTCCGCATCATTGCTACTAACATCTTTCAACTTAGTTTTCTCTAGGAACATATAAAAAATAAACGGGAGGCAACATCGCGAGCTACTGATCTACAACATAGATATGCTAATACTACCAGGACTAAGTTCATGATAAATTAAAGATCAATTAATCATATTACTTAAGAACTCCCACTTAGATTGACATCCCTCTAATCATCTAAGTGATCACGTGATCCAAATCAAGTAAACCATGTCCGATCATCACGTGAGATGGAGTAGTTTTCAATGGTGAACATCTTATGTTGATCATATCTACTATATGATTCACGCTCGACCTTTCGGACTCTAGTGTTTCAAGGCCATATCTGCATATTCTAGGATCGTCAAGTTTAACCCGAGTATTCTGCGTGTGCAAAACTGGCTTACACCCGTTGTATTTGAACGTAGAGCTTATCACACCCGATCATCACGTGGTGTCTCGGCACGACGAACTTTCGCAACGGTGCATACTCAGGGAGAACACTTATACCTTGAAATTTTGTAAGGGTCATCTTATAATGCTACCGCCGTACTAAGCAAAATAAGTAGCATAATAAGATAAACATCACATGCAATCAAAATATGTGACATGATATGGCCATCATCATCTTGTGCTTTTGATCTCCATCTTCAAAGCACCGTCATGATCACCTTCGTCACCGGCGCGACACCTTGATCTCCATCGTAGCATCGTTGTCGTCTCGCCAACTATTGCTTCCACGACTATCGCTACCGCTTAGTGATAAAGTAAAGCAATTACATGGCGATTGCATTTCATACAATAAAGCGACAACCATATGGCTCTTGCCAGTTGCCGATAACTTTACAAAACATGATCATCCCATACAATAACGTATAACTCATCATGTCTTGACCATATCACATCACAACATGCCCTGCAAAAACAAGTTAGACGTCCTCTACTTTGTTGTTGCAAGTTTTATGTGCCTGCTACGGGCTTAGCAAGAACCGTTCTTACCTACGCATACAAAAACCACAACGATTTTTCGTCAAGTATGTGTTGTTTTAACCTTCACAAGGACCGGGCGTAGCCACACTTGATTATGCTAAAGTGAGAGAGACAGACACCCGCCAGTCACCTTTAAGCAACGAGTGCTCATAACGGTGAAACCAGTCTCGCGTAAGCGTACGCGCAATGTCGGTCCGGGCCGCTTCATCTCACAATACCGCCGAACCAAAGTATGACATGCTGGTAAGCAGTATGACTAGTATCGTCCACAACTCACTTGTGTTCTACTCGTGCGTATAATCTACGCATAGACCTGGCTCATGATGCCACTGTTGGGGAACGTAGTATTTCAAAATTTTCCTACGATCACGCAAAATCTATCTACCAGATGCATAGCAACGAGGGGGAGAGTGTGTCTATATACCCTTGTAGACCGAAAGCGGAAGAGTCAAGTGACGCGGTTGATGTAGTCGAACTTCTTCACGATTCAACCGATCAAGCACCGAATGTACGGCACCTCCTCGTTCAGCACACGTTCAGCTTGATGACGTCCCACGAGGTCTTGATCCAGTTGAGCTTCACGGGAGAGTTTCGTCAGCACGACGGCGTGGTGACGGATATGATGAAGTTGCCGGCGCAGGGCTTCGCCTAAGCACTGCAACGGTATGACCGAGGTGTGTTTCTGTGGAGGGGGCACCGCACACGGCTGGAGAGATCAACTTGTGTGTCTATGGGGTGCCTCTACCCCCGTATATAAAGGAGTGGAGGAGGGGGAGGGCCGGCCCTCTCTATGGCGCGCCCTAGGGGAGTCCTACTCCCACCGGGAGTAGGATTCCCCCTTTCCTAGTAGAACTAGGAGCCCTTCCAAGTAGTAGGAGTAGGAGAGAAGGAAAGGGAAAAGAGAAGAGAAGGAAGGAGGGGGCGCAGCCCCTCCCCTTAGTCCAATTCGGACTAGGCCTTGGGGGCGCAGCCTTCCTCTTCTCTCTTTCCCCTAAAGCCCAATAAGGCCCATATACTCCCCAGCGAATTCCTGTAACTCTCCGGTACTCCGAAAAATACCCGAATCACTCGGAACCTTTCAAATGTCCAAATATAGTCGTCCAATATATCGATCTTTACGTCTCGACCATTTAGAGACTCCTCGTCATATCCCCGATCTCATCCGGGACTCCGAACTACCTTCGGCACATCAAAACACATAAACTCATAATACCGGTCGTCATCAAACGTTAAGCGTGCGGACCCTACGGGTTCGAGAACTATGTAGATATGACCGAGACTCATCTCCGGTCAATAACCAATAGCGGAACCTGGATGCTCATATTGGCTCCTACATATTCTCCAAAGATCTTTATCGGTCAAACCGCATAACAACATACGTTGTTCCCTTTGTCATCGGTATGTTACTTTCCCGAGATTCGATCGTCGGTATCACCATACCTAGTTAATCTCGTTACCGGCAAGTCTATTTACTCGTTCCGTAATACATCATCTCATGACTAACTCATTAGTCATTTGCTTGCAAGGCTTATTATGATGTGTATTACCGAGAGGGCCCAGAGATACCTCTCCGACACTTGGAGTGACAAATCCTATTCTTGATCTATGCCAACACCACGAACACCTTCGGAGACACCTATAGAGCATCTTTATAATCACCCAGTTACGTTGTGACGTTTGATAGCACACAAGGTGTTCCTCCGGTACACGGGAGTTGCATAATATCAGAGTCATAGGAACATGTATAAGTCATGAAGAAAGCAATAGCAGTAAAACTAAACGATCATAGTGCTAAGCTAACGGATGGGTCTAGTCCATCACATCATTATCCTAATGATGTGACCCAGTTGATCAAATGACAACTCATGTCTATGGTTAGGAAACATAACCATCTTTGATCAATGAGCTAGTCTAATAGAGGCATACTAGGGACACTTTGTTTTGTCTATGTATTCACACATGTACTAAGTTTCCGATTAATACAATTCTAGCATGTATAATAAACATTTATCATGATATAAGGAAATAAATAATAACTTTATTATTGCCTCTAGGGCATATTTCCTTCAGCTCCATCAGATTCTACAGCTTGAAACATTAGCTCTCAGGTCAAATGATCTGTGCTTCTATACATCTGATGGTGCAAGGACTGTAAACTTTTATGCCAACATGCCTTTTGTTGTATGTCTGTAATTTATTTTGTTGTGATACATAATTTATCGTGCTGCCAAAGACCGTAGAAATTATGATGCTATTTTTGTATAGTGTAAGTTTATCTTAGTAATATATTTGAGATCATCAATCTCCTTTCGGCCAAAATTCCAATTCTGCAAAAAACAATTATGGGCCATAATCGGCATGTAGCCAACTTAAAATATATGGGCCTAAATCAGTATAAGCTTTCTTATTTTTTATAGTCCTGTGCCGTTAACAGGCCTAACATAATTTGGGCCCTTAGTAACAACAGGCCCTTAACACGGCCCATAAATAAGAAGGGCCTTTAGTAGGCCGAAAGTCAGATTGGGCCATAATTGGGCCAAATTATGCCCATGACTTTTAAGAGGCCGAAAGATGATTGGGCCAGATTAGGCCCATGTATCTCAGCTCCTGCTGGCCCATTTGCAATTTGGATTGTTCACGGGTCGAAAGTCAGACGGGCCGCAAATGCGCCGACCTACTAGACGGGCCTTTAACAAGTCGGAAGAGCGGTCAGGCTTGATTTGTATGAGCAAATATATGGGCCTTTAGTAGGCCTAATGTGACATTGGGCCACATATGGCCCATGGGCTTCATCCGACATTAACAGGCCGAAAATCATAACGGGCTGGAAGTGGGACAAATCTGCAATGGGCCGTTGACAGGCCGAATGTCAGACCTGGCCGAATATGGCCCAATTTCATCCCAGACTTTCATGGGCCGAAAGTTTCACCAGGCAATAAATGGGCCCAAATGTAGCAGGACCTTTAACAGGCCGGAAACACACCGGGTCGTAATTTGGCCCAAGTACTTAGCGGACTGTTAATGGGCCAGAACACACCATGGGCCACAATGATGCGAAATCTAAAACGGGTCATGGACAAGCCGATTTGACACTATTCCTATGGGCCTTAAGTGTGAATGGGACGTCTGCAAGCAGGCCGTTAATGGGCCAGCCTGGTAATTTTGGTTGGGCCGGCCTTTTTAAAACTGAATGGGCCAATTTTGGGCCATGCCACGAGTCGACGTATCATAGGCACCTCCTGTCCATTGGTCGGTTGGCATCTGTCCGCACGAGGAGGTGACACATGGTTCCTTCAGCCGATGAGAATTTTAGACGTGGAAAATCCCCATTGGTCATGGCTGTTAGTGGATTATCGGATCCAAAACCGGACTCGATAGCTTAACGGCGACCCGTTACGGTGGATGTCAGGTGTCAGTTACCCTTGACGAAAGCATTTTGATGACGCGCCATTTATTGTCATGGAAGTGGACACTTCCATGATGATAATTTTGGTATTGTCATGGAACACTTCTACGACAACACATGTATGACTATCTTAATTCTGACATAAAATCTTCATGGATGTACATGCATGCCTGAAAACGTGACCTACTATGACAAACACGTATTATCACGGAAGTGGTTTTTTTGTAGTGACCATGGTGGTCATAATCAGTAGTCTGGTCATGATAATCAACAACAAAACAATTAGTCGGGATATCAGAGTAATCTGAAGCAGCTCAATAGTGTCTAGTATCATGTATTCACGATGAGTACTTGTAAGCAGGACCGGAAGGTTCATAAGTGACTAGTCAATATGGCTGAGCCAGCAATATCGTAGTACTTAAATTAGTCTGAGCAAGCAATCACCTAGAGCCGGGCGGATTACCCACCCCAGGTTGATAATCCGGGTCATCTAGCTCTTTTCGTGGCCCCTCAAGTGGGCGGTTACAAGTTCACCAAGGTACTTATGGATGGTGGCAGTAGCATCAACATCTTGTATTATGGCACGTTTCGACGCATGAGTCTGACGGATAAGGATCTTAAGTCGTCTTCCACTGTCTTTCATGGAGTTGTTCCTGGCAAGTTGACTTATCCTGTTGGGAAAATGTGTGGTAGTAGCTATAACTTGAACCACACATACAAATCTCAGGTCCTATGGACGGTTCCGATGAAACAACCCACCATGTACTCCTACATGGCCTTTCATCGATACCTTTACCAAACATGTTCCACACTTCCCTCTCTTTATCGAGCATGATCATTTCACTCTGATCCATCACCCAGATGAACCAGACCTGACACAACTCTAAGCATAGCAGGCAACATAAACAAATAGCATGGTGGAACAAACATCACATGGCTCAATCAACTCCTACACATGCTAGTGGGTTTCAACTATTTACTATGGCAATGACAGGTCATGCAAAGGAATGGGGTTCAACTACCGCAGCAAGTAGCAGTTCACACGTTGTTGCCTTAATGCAGTAAAAGAGAGCAGGAGCGAGAAGATGGGTTTGTATCGGAATGATCAATGGTTGCTTGCCTGAAAGGGTGGTTGTCGGGTACTGCTCTTTAGTTCGATACGCAGAAGTATCCTCAGGAGCAGGACCTACCACGGAGAATACCAGCGATACAATCAATATACAACAAACACAACAATATGATGCATGCTCATGACATGCCAAGATGAATGTGTTTTGGGCTAATGCATCTATAAACAGAAGGGTTTGAGCCCATTTGAATCAAAGATTCAAATTTATGCCCAAACTATTATTTATTAAAGTGCATTATCATGTTTTAATGTGAACATCAAGGTTAGCTTGCTCAAACATGCATGAAACCAGTGCCATTGGAAAGATTAGATTTTTTTGATTAATTTTCATATATAAATCTTTTCCATCTGAGCTACTGTTGAATTTATATGATTTTTTGAAGTTTAAAGCTTTTTCTGGAATTCCCTGAATTGTTTTAAATCAATTAATCCTAGAAAAGCATTTACTGCATCAGCATGACATCATGCTGACGTCAGCAAGTCAACAGGGCGGTCCAGGTCAAACCTGACCAGTGGGACCCACTGGTCAGTGTCACAGTTAGTTAACTAACTAACTAAGATTAGTTTAGACACTAACCTAGGTTTGACTAACAGGCAGGGCCCACATGTCAGGGACCCAAGGGGGTCAAAACCCTGGTCAAACGGGGTTGACTCGCCGGCGTTTAGCCGCCGGCGAGGCCAAACGCGGCGGTGAGGTGCGGAAAACATGCTCCGGCGACCAAATCGACGGTGGAGCACACCTAAGGGCAGCTGGGAGTGAGCCGCGTCGAGTGATGGTGGTGGCTGCCTCGAGCTCGCCGGAAACGATGCCGGCGACGAGTCCAGCGGCTGCCGGAGTTCGGGCGAGGACGAACTCGTCGGTGCGGTGCTCGTGGAGGCGCGTGGATTGATCCTACAACATCTACGCGTAACGGTGAAGCTAGTGGGCACGATGGTCAGGCCGTTAGGTGGCCGGAGGCACGTCGGCGACGAGCTCCACGGCGGCGCGTGCATGTGAGCTTCGTGCAGTCGGTACAGGGCTCGAGGGGGCAAACGGAGAGGATGGGGAGGTAGCTGGGCTCACGGCGGTTGCAGCAAGCGTCGAAGCGGGCTCGAGGAAGGTCGTAGCTGAGCGGGGCGACGATGGCGATCTCAGCGGCCGGAGTTGGGGAAGACGGGGTCAGGGGCGACTCCAGAGCAGGCGAATGCTCGGGGCTCGGCCTGCTCGACGTAGTCGACGACGGCGGAGCGAACGGACACGGTGATGCGGCACGGGGACGACGGTGCACGCGGTTATCACGACGGCGCGGGCGCGGCAGCGTCGGCCATGGTGCGGGGGGAGCGAGGGAGAGGAGCTGGGGAGGAGGAGGCGTGTCTGCGAGCTCGGGGGAGGAGTGGGTGGTCGATCCAGGCCAGCAGAACGGTGAGGGGAGGAAGCAGGGTGGCGGGCAGCTACGTGGCACGCGCTGCTGCCGGCGTCGAGCACCTGCCTGCCTGCCTGGCCGAGCCAAGCAGCTCGCTGGAGCGGTGGCTGGGCTGGGCCGGCAGGTGGGCCTGCTGGTGACGCCAGGTAAGTCCTTCTCTCTCCTCTCTTTTCTATTTTATTTCTGTTTGTTTTCTTTTGCAACTTTGTTGAATTAATAAAAATGCTAAAACATTTTTATAAATCATAAAACTAGTCATGCTCACTGTATATAATATGAACAGCATGGAACATTTTAGTTTATTTGAGCACCTAAATTATTTTATAGCATTTAAATGCCCAAATGCAATTACAATATGAATTAATCCAGAGACCTTTGGATGTCCTAGAAAATTGTGCACTATTTTTGGCAGAGGTTTAAGACCAAGGCAAAGATGATGAACATTTTTGAAGGGCATTTTGGGTACATTGGAAAATATTTTATTAAACGCTAGTTGTTAGAAGAGGGGTGCTGGGGTTTCTGTCATTCCCATTTCATGTTTTTGTGGAAAGTAAACATGATGCACACTCTAGCTAGTCCTAATGCAAGCACTGACTAGGGATGTGACAACTCACCCCCACTCAAAAGAATCTCGTCCCGAGATTCGGGTTCCTCCGGAAAAAGGGTGGGGTACTCAAGTCGAAGACGATCCTCCCTTTCCCAAGTAGCTTCACTCTCAGAATGATGTGACCATTGAACCTTGAGAAACTTGATATTACGACGTCGAGTGGTACGCTCGGTTTGATCAAGAATACGAACGGGGTATTCTCGATATGTGAGATTGTCCTGGAGATCAAGCGTTTCGTGGTCCACTCCGCGGATAGGATCCGAGAAGCAACGCCTGAGTTGAGAAATGTGGAAGACATCATGAACTCTGGAAAGGTGCGGAGGTAGTTCCAATTGGTAGGCAACTTTTCCTCGTTTGGCAAGAATGCGAAAAGGACCGATGTAACGAGGAGCCAATTTGCCTTTGATACCGAAACGATGGGTTCCCTTAAGAGGAGTAACCCCAAGATAAGCCGTATCGCCGACTTCAAAAGTCACAGCCTTATGTTGACTATCATATTGGCTCTTCTGGCGAGACTGGGCTGTTTTCAATTTCTCACGAACGATGCAAACTTGCTCTTCTGCTTCCTAGATCATATCCGGACCAAAGAATCTTCTTTCCCCGGTTTCTGACCAGTTAAGAGGCGTTCGACACCTTCGTCCATATAGAACTTCGAAGGGAGCCTTGCCCAAGCTGGCTTGATAACTATTGTTATAAGCGAATTCGGCGAATGGAAGACACTTCTCCCAATCCATACCGAAAGAGATGACAGAGGCTCGAAGCATATCTTCCAGAATTTGATTGACTCGTTCTACTTGACCACTTGACTGAGGATGAAAGGCGGTGCTAAAAGGGAGATGAGTCCCCATAGCATTCTGGAAACTTTCCCAAAATCGTGAAGTGACAAGACTTCCATGGTCTGAGTTAATCTCCAACGGCACACCATGAAGAGATACTATCCGAGAGATATACAGGTCTGCTAGCTGGCTAGCGGTAATACTCTCTCGAATAGGCAGGAAATGGGCTACTTTGGAGAGGCGGTCGATAACGACGAAGATAGCATTATTCCCTTTCCTGGTCCTGGGAAACCCGGTAATGAAGTCCATACCGATCTTGTCCCATTTCCATTCAGGAATAGCTAAAGGTTGAAGGGTGCTTGCAGGCCGTTGATGCTCTGCTTTGACTCGATGACAAACGTCGTAGTTAGCAATGAACTAAGCGATTTCTCTCTTCATCCTAGTCCACCAGAACCTCTGGCGTAGGTCCTGATACATTTTGGTACTACCGGGATGAATCGTGAGAGGAGATTCATGAGCCTCCTTAAGAATCAGCTGTCGTAGATGTTGGTTCTTGGGAACCACTAAACGGTTCTCGAAGAAGACAACACCTCGATCATCCGTAGTGAAACTTCTAGCAGCTCCGCTAGCAATGCTCTCCTGGAGTCGGGATATACCCTTATCACGCTTCTGGGCAGCTATGATTTGATCCGTAAGGGTAGGTTTCGCCACCAAGGTGGAAAGGAATCCTCGAGGAACAATGTGAAGGTTAAGCTTACGAAATTCCTCGTGGAGAAGTGGTTGCCCTTGTTGTTACATCAGGTTTTTACAATAAGACTTACGACTTAGTGCGTCAGCCATGACATTGGCCTTCCCAGGGGTGTAAGTGATTCCTAAGTCATAATCTGTGAGCAACTCAACCCAACGTCTTTGCCCGAGATTCAGATCCGGTTGGGTGAAGATGTATTTCAGGCTTTGGTGATCAGTGAAGATTTCACAGCGATTACCAAGAAGGTAATGTCGCCATGTTTTGAGTCCGTGGACTACAGCTGCAAGCTCTAGATCATGTGTAGGATAGTTATCCTCATGTGGACGCAACTGTCGAGCTGCGTATGCGATCACTTGATGATCTTGCATGAGTACGCAACCTAGTCCTAGTCGCGAGGCATCGCAATTGATAATAAAGTCCTTGGAAAAGTCTGGTGGTACCAGTACGGGTGCTGATGTCAGGCGTCTTTTCAGTTCCTGAAAGCTGGACTCGCACTGTGGGGTCCACTCGAACTTTTTATCTTTCTTGAGGAGTTCAGTTAGAGGTTTGGCAACCTTGGAGAAATTATCGATGAAGCATCGGCAATAGCTCGCTAAGCCAAGGAAACTCCTAACTTGCTTGACCGATTCAGTAGGAGTCCAATCAAGGACGGCCTGAACTCGCTCGGGATTGACGACAATACCTTTACCGAAAATCACATGGCCTAGATAGGTCACTTCTGACAACCAGAATTCACACTTAGAGAATTTGGCATAAAGGCGGTGCTCTCGAAGTTTCGTCAATACCAGCCTTAGATGCTCGGCATGATCTTTCTTGTTCTTGGACTAAATGAGTATATCATCGAGGTATACCACGACGAATTTATCCAAGTACTCCATGAATATAGAATTCATTAGCCGGGAGAAAGTGGCTGGGGCATTGGTTAACCCGAAGGGCATGACGGTGTACTCGTATTGGCCATAACGAGTAACAAAGGCCATCTTGGGAATGTCCTCGTTCTTGATTTTGATTTGATGGTAACCCACCCTCAAGTCCATTTTGGAAAAGACTGAGGATCCAGCAAGCTGATCATACAGATCGTTGATCCTGGGGAGCGGATACTTGTTCTTTATGGTGACCAGATTAACAGGTGGATAATCTACAACCATCCGTTCCGTTCCATCATTCTTCTTT
Source organism: Secale cereale (assembly GCA_902687465.1). Lineage (NCBI taxonomy): Eukaryota > Viridiplantae > Streptophyta > Magnoliopsida > Poales > Poaceae > Secale > Secale cereale. Next base: position 292,480,397 of record LR738715.1, on the reverse strand, counting down.
ACGAAGAGGACGGGACAAGCCCAAGGGGAAGAACTAGGACGGATGAAACCCTTTTTCAAGGACTCATCGAGTTGTTTCTTAAGCTCAGCTAATTCTAGGGGTGCCATCTTATAGGGTCTCCTGGAGATTGGGACAGTTCCTGGAATAAGATCTATCACGAACTCGACATCTCTGTCAGGTGGAACACCTGGCAGTTCTTCTGGAAAGACATCCGGAAAATCACGGACTACCGGGATATCTTCGAGTTCTCGTAGAGGACTGGCATTAAGAGAGTAGAGCTGACGCTCAGCCATTCGGGTCAAGACATTGATTGTCTTGCCGGATGGGTGTGTAAGTTGAACAGTCCTAGTGTAGCAATCAATCTTGGCGTAATGAGCTGTCATCCAGTCCATACCCAAGATGATGTTTATGTCCGAAGACTTGAGAGCTATTAGTGATGCAAGGAAAACAAGTCTATCGACAAGAATTTCATTCCCATGGCTTACCCTAGAGGTTTGCCATTTTGAACCAGGAGTTTGAATAACCATGGAAGTGGGCATGTCACAAAAAGTCATGTTGTGCATTCGAGCATAGCTCTCAGATATGAACGAATGAGATGCTCCAGTATCGAAAAGAACAGATGTCGGATGGCAGTTAACAAGAAGCGTACCAAGGACGACGTTAGGATCCTCATAAGCTTCCTCAGCAGAGACATAGTTGACATGACCACGTGCAGTGGGGATTGGCTTGACATAGTTCACCTTGCCTGTTGGCTTACCACGGCCAACAGGCTTTCCTGGCTGGTTCTGAGGACACTCGCGCATGTAGTGCCCTGGTTCTCCACACTTGAAACATGTCACAGTGCCAGTGCGTGGAGCGAAGTTGGCAGGTGGTCCTCCATAAGTCTTGGCAGGTGCATACTATTGAGTTGGGCGAGGCGCCTCATAGGATGGCCTCGGAGTGTACTTGGGTGGCAGAGCAGTGTTAGGAACCCACACACGGCGCTTGTGAGAGCCAGAGCCGGATGAGGAACCGAAGTCACGAGGATGCTTGCGTGTGGCTTTGAAATCAGTCTGGCCCGTCTCAGCACTGATAGCTTTGTTCACCAACTTCTGGAAGGAGGTGCACTCGTGCAGACGTAGGTCTCGGCGAAGTTCAGGGCTGAGTCCCTTGCGGAACCTCGCCTGCTTCTTGGCATCAGTGGATACTTCCTCGGGCGCATAGCGTGCCAAGTTGCCAAACTCGCGACTATAGCCATCCACGGTTAACCGGCCCTTGGTGAAATTGCAGAATTCCTCCCGCTTGCGATCCATGAGACCTTCCGGAATGTGATGTTCACGGAATGCCTCACTGAACTCAGCCCAAGTAGTGATTTGGCCAGCAGGACGCATAGCCTCAAAATTTTCAACCAGAGGCTGGCAGGGCCCTCAAGATGGTAGGTGGCGTAGGTAACCTTGTCATCTTCAGCCACACGGGCAGAGTGTAGCTTGTGGGTGATACTGGGAAGCCAGTCATCCGCATCTAGAGGTTCGGCGGAATGATGGAACTTCGGTGGGCACATCTTGATAAAGTCATTGATTGACACCACGTCATTCCTCTGACGAAAACCAGTGTTCTTCTCTATGCGTTCCACCAAACGGTTGGTCTCTCTCTTGTTCCTTTCTTCCTCGAGCATAACTTCAGCCAAGGAGGGTGGTTGGTGCAAAATCTCATCTCTAGCCCCACTGGCCTCACCCTGCTCCTGAGCAGCAGGAGTGCTGCGAGTGTTGACCATCCTAGGAAAACAAAACAACGGTTTAGACAAGGATGGCAAAACTTGACAAAGGAGTGCAGAATGTAATGGATGACACGGAATGCAGAGATGTTCATCTGTACGACATGGTAATATATAAACTGCCATATATAGACCAGTGGTCATACACACCATACATAGTTTAGTACAAGCCAAGGCTAAAGTACAACTGCGGTGGAAGACGATACATCTCATCAGAGGCATTCCAAGCTCCTATACATTATTTAACTACGCCTCCGGAACTCAGTACAAACTAAGTCATATTCCACAAGACGCGCAGGACTGTGGAAATATGACTACTATGATACTACTACTACCACGGTCTAGCTCAGACACTCCCGTAGTAATCTTCATAAAGATCACTACCGTAGCCTGGAAGTGGAATAGGTGGATCTTGAAACTCTCGAGCACTCGAAGCTATGGACCATAGGGACATGGATGCGGTCTCAGTCCCGATGCTGGTGGTAACCGATGCCCACGTGGAGGTGTAATACCCCCAACGTCACGCCAATCCATACGATCAGGCAGACGAGTCCGCACGGGGTACAAATCCCGCATATCTAGATATCCGGCGTGCACGGCAGGTGCAAGCCGTGTAAAAGTAGTCCAGTGGGCGGCTCGAGTGTTATAAAGCTCCATCCGGAGGGCACGGTCCCTATCCTCCAGCATCTGAGTAGTAGTCTGAAGCAGTGGCGCCTCATGAGCGGCATCAGTATACAGACCAGTGTAGTAGCCCTCCTCTCCAGGAAGTGAGGCTGGCATGTAACAGAACTCAGTGTTCAGCAGCAGGGCATGCCTAGCCCGGATGATGGTCATCATCGAGTAAGCGGCATCCTGCACTGCCATCTCGATGGTAACCCCGAGTCCATAAGACCAATGGATGGGGTCGGTAGCTCCGGGATATGAGGGGTATATCCGGACGGTGTAGAAATACTAACTCTGGTTGAAATCCCGGTACTGTTCCTCCACAGTGTACTCAGGATACCAACGGTAGCCGGTCTCAGTCAACACACGGACTAGCATGGCGGTGTGACCTGGCACATTAATGCACCAAGTCAAATGGACCACCTGGTGAGGTGTGCGACCAGACATCTGAAACACGAAATAATTCAAAGGCATTAGAATTTCTGGAAGAAATCGGGCAGCATAACAACTGTAAATGCTCAAAAAGGATTTTGAGACATGATACTAATGATAGCATAGCCACTCAACAACATCATATCAAGGTTCCGGGTCCAACTAATCATCATACAAGAAGGGTAGAAACTGAACTGAGGCTTGAAACCAACAATCCTAAGAGTATACGGATTAGTAACACGTGAACCTAGTAAGGATGAGAGGCCTAGTCCTAAACCCCCGTAGAAAGAATAGGCTGACTCAGATCATAAGGGCATAAGGTAAAGAAGTAAAAAGAGCCTTACATTCCCTTCCACAATCAATTCCCCTACATATAACTAAGAATTTTTCTAGACTCAACATCGACCAATTTGGCTTGAGAAACCTACAGGAAGTCCGGCTCTGATGCCAACGCTGTCAGGACCCCGATCCTAAGTCACACCGATCTAGCTTGTAACACGTCATATCACTTTGCGGCCTCGCGCACGGTATCCCCACAGGTGCCACCTTACCTGGTCCGGGACCGTTTGCGCATTTTGGCACACGTATATGACAGTGTCGCTAGCATCCATATGACAGAGAACCCGGGCCAACATGGCTAGTTATAAACCAAAAGTGGCACTAAATTACAGAGACAGGCATCCATGACCCAGCAACGAACGTGTCGGTCATCAACGTATGAACCCAAGTCGTAGCAAGCTACATGGACTTAAAGGAACAACGCGTGACATTTTCCCTAAGGGACAGACACAGGAACGAAGAAGGACACATGCCGGCCAGCCTACGTGTTTCGAGCAGTATCAAGCTACCAAGGCTCAGTGGAAGCACTAGGAGGCATTTCCCTATAAGATAGGCTACCAAAGGAAAACAACTAGGTGTCGGATCCCACACATACCAAGCATTTCAATCATACACACAATATGCTCAATATGTGCAAATACAACATTGCATCACAACAGAACTCTATGACTCAAAGTACTTTATTTAAGAGGCTCCGAAGAGCCATACATAACATATTCATACAGGTAGGGGTCACATGACCCAACACTCAAGTCACACAACCATACAAGCACAAGCGGAAGCTAACATGTCTGAGTACAGACAACTTGGAAATAAAACAGGCTTGGTGTAGCCTGACTATCTACAAGGCCCTTCACAAGCTTAGGATCTCCATCTAGGTAGCAAGCTACTCGTCGACATCAACATCTATGTAAAACCCATCAGAAGGGGCAGGGTTCTCCTCTGCAACAGTTATTAAGCAAACATGAGTACAAAGGTACTCAGCAAGTCTTACAACAGAACCTATCATACATGCATCATTATCAACAAGGGTAGTGGAGTTCATAGCAGCAAGCCAGCTTTGACTCTTGGCTAACCTATACTACGACTCTCAGTAGATTGCAAGATAAGACTACGTACACGAGTCCTTTACTCACAACAACAATACACCAACGTGGATCCTCTTCAGTCATCCTACGGAAGGCCATCCACGGCACTCACACTTGTCTTGAGGCCTTTAGTAGTATCCATCAACATGTCTATGAACTGTAAGAGCAACCAAGTAGTTTGTACCGCGAACAACGGCTATTCGAATAGATTGGTAACCCTGCAGGGTTGTACTTCTTCACACATATTTCCACCACTTAGCGTCTGCACACGACATGTGCTCGGCAGACTTCAAGCGAAAGCCGACGTGGGTGTAGACCACGACCTAACCAACCACTCAAGTCTCTCGTCCAGGTTTATCGCCTATTTGGGTTCCATCCGTGGGGAGATCCGGCCGGGGTGTCGCTCACGGCCCCAAACAATGTGTACAGGGTTCCCGAGTCACCAAACAGACAACCGGTACACCGTGCCACGTACCTGCCGCATCACAGCCCACCCCGAGGGTCAGCGCTGTGCACGACCACCAGTAAACTACAAACACCAGAAACTAGTTGGAACTCCTGGACAGAGAACAAGGGCAGTCAATAAGTCGAGCGGGGTCATATTTCAGGGCCCAATGTGTGGTAGTAGCTATAACTTGAACCACACATACAGATCTCAGGTCCTATGGACGGTTCCGATGAAACAACCCACCATGTACTCCTACATGGCCTTTCATCGATACCTTTACCAAACATGTTCCACACTTCCCTCTCTTTATCAAGCATGATCATTTCACTCTGATCCATCACCCAGATGAACCAGACCTGACACAACTCTAAGCATAGTAGGCAACATAAACAAATAGCATGGTGGAACACACATCACATGGCTCAATCAACTCCTACACATGCTAGTGGGTTTCAACTTTTTACTATGGCAATGACAGGTCATGCAAAGGAATGGGGTTCAACTACCGCAGCAAGTAGCAGTTCACACATTGTTGCCTTAATGCAATAAAAGAGAGCAGGAGCGAGAAGATGGGTTTGTATCGGAATGATCAATGGTTGCTTGCCTGACAGGGTGGTTGTCGGGTACTGCTCTTCAGTTGGATACGCGGAAGTATCCTCGGGAGCAGGACCTACCACGGAGAATACCGGCGATACAATCAATATACAACAAATGCAACAATATGATGCATTCTCATGACATGCCAAGATGAATGTGTTTTGGGCTAATGCATCTATAAACAGAAGGGTTTGAGCCCATTTGAATCAAAGATTCAAATTTATGCCCAAACTATTATTTATTAAAGTGCATTATCATGTTTTAATGTGAACAGCAAGGTTAGCTTGCTCAAACATGCATGAAACCAGTGCCATTGGAAAGATTGGATTTTTCTGATTAGTTTACATATATAAATCTTTTCCATTTGAGCTACTTTTGAATTTATATGATTTTTTTGAAGTTTAAAGCTTTTTCTGGAATTCCCTGAATTGTTTTAAATCAATTAATCCCAGAAAAGCATCTACTACATCAGCATGACATCATGCTGACGTCAGCAAGTCAACAGGGCGGTCCAGGTCAAACCTGACTAGTGGGACCCACTGGTCAGTGTCACAGTTAGTTAACTAACTAATTAAGATTAGTTTAGACACTAACCTAGGTTTGACTAACAGGCAGGGCCCACATGTCAGTGACCCAGGGGGGTCAAACCCTTGGTCAAACGGGGTTGACTCGCAAGCGTTTAGCCGCCGGCGAGGCCAGACACGGCGGTGAGGTGCGGAAAACGTGCTCCGGCGACCAAATCGACGACGGAGCACACCTACGGGCAGCTGGGAGTGAGCCGCATCCAGTGGTGGTGGTGGCTGGCCTCGGGGTCGCCGGAAACGATGCCGGCGACGAGTCCAGCAGCTGCCGGAGTTCGGGCGAGGACGAACTCGTCGGTGCGGTGCTCGTGGAGGCACGTGGATTGATCCTACAGCATCTACGCGTAACGGTGAAGCTAGTGGGCACGATGGCCGGGCCGTTAGGTGGCCGGAGGCACGTCGGCCACGAGCTCCGCGGCGGCTCGTGCAGGTGAGCTTCATGCAGTCGGTACAGGGCTCGAGGGGGGAAACGGAAAGGATGGGGAGGTAGCTGGGCTCATGGCGGTTGCAGCAAGCGTCGAAGCGGGCTCGGGGAAGGTCGGAGCTGAGCGGGGCGACGATGGCGATCTCAGCGGACGGAGTTGGGGAAGACGGGGTCGGGGGCGTCTCCAGAGCGGGCGAGCACTTGGGGCTCGGTCTGCTCGACGTAGTCGACGACGGCGGAGCGAACGGACACGGTGACGCGGCACGGGGACGACGGTGGATGCGGTTATCACGACGGCGCGGGCGCGGCAGCGTCGGCCATGGTGCAGGGGGAGCGAGGGAGAGGAGCTGGGGAGGAGGAGGCATGTCTGCGAGCTCGAGGGAGGAGTGGGTGGTCGATCGAGGCCAGCAGAACGACTAGGGGAGGAAGCAGGGCGGCGGGCAGCTGCATGGCGCGCGCTGCTGCCGGCGTCGAGCACCTGCCTGCCAGCTTGGCCGAGCCAAGCAGCTCGCTGGAGCGGTGGCTGGGCTGGGCCGGCAGGTGGGCCTGCTAGTGGCGCCAGGTAAGTCCTTCTCTCTCCTCTCTTTTCTATTTTATTTCTGTTTGTTTTCTTTTGCAACTTTGTTGAATTAATAAAAATGCTAGAACATTTTTATAAATCAGAAAACTAGTCATGCCCACTGTATATAATATGAACAGCATGGAACATTTTAGTTTATGATTATTTGGGCACCTAAATTATTTTATAGTATTTAAATGCCCAAATGCAATTACAATATGAATTAATACAGAGACCTTTGGATGTCCTAGAAAATTGTGCACCATTTTTGGCAGAGGTTTAAGACCAAGGCAAAGATGATGAACATTTTTTAAGGGCATTTTGGGTACATTGGAAAAGATTTTATTAAACCCTAGTTGTTAGAAGAGGGGTGGTGGGGTTTCTGTCATTCCCATTTCAAGTTTCTGTGGAAAGTAAACATGATACACACTCTAGCTAGTCCTAATGCAAGCACTGACTAGGGATGTGACAAGAAGTGGCTTTCGATGACGATTCTAATTATAGGGTAGAATTCATGTCTCGCCCTTGTTATGTATATATGCAGCTTAAAATGCCAGGGCCCAAGGGAATAGTTACGATTCATGGGGATCGTCAGAAAGCTCTAGAATGTGAAGAAGGGTATGCTGCTTATGCAGAGACGGCCTATGCGGCAGAGGAGCTCAAGTTTTACAAAGACAATGTTGACCCAGCTGATATGACCCCTCTGAAAAAGCCGGCCACTAAGAGTGACCTGATAACCCACAAGTGTAGGGGGTCGTTTGTAGCCTTTTCTGATAAGTAAGAGTGTTGAACCCAATGAGGAGCTAAAGGTAGAACAAATATTCCCTCAAGTTCTATCGACCACCGATACAACTCTACGCACACTTAACGTTTGCTTTATCAAAAACAAGAATAAAACTAGGAGTTCTTAGTGGGAAGAAAACTCGAAAGAAATTGCAGGACAATAAAAGTAGTGTAGTAGCAAGCTTTTTGTAACACAAGAGAATGATTTGTCCCTAGTCAATCGATAATAAGTATCGGTAATCATTCTTGCAATTTTATATTGAGAGAGAGGCATGAGCTAACACACTTTCCATACTTGGATCATATGCACTTATGATTGGAACTCTAGGAAGCATCCTCAGCTACTAAAGATCATTAAGGTCATGAAACCCAACCATAGCATTAAGTATCAAGTCCTCTTTACTCCCATACGTCATACCCCCCCCCCCTACTCGGGTTTAAGCTTTTGTCACTCTAGCAACCCACCATAAGCGAACCATGAACATATTGCAACACCCTACAGTGGGGGGCCCCTCATGTTTGCGCGAGAACGAAGGGCACCATAGGAAAACACCAAAATCAAATATACAATCATACCAACCAAGATCACGATTATGCCATAGGATAAAACGGATCTACTCCAACATCATAGGATAGCCAAATATCATTGGGAAATAATATATGGAGTTGAGCACCATGTTTAAGTAGAGAATTATAGCGGGAATAGAGAGGTTACACCGCTGCATAGAGCAGGAGAGAGTTGGTGTTGACGGTAGCAAGATTGTTGATGTAGATCGCCGTCATGATCCTAGCGCCGACGACCCTCCGACGCCATTGATACGTCTCCGTCGTATCAATAATGATTGTTTCATGCCAATATTATACAACTTTCACATATTTTTTGTCAACTATTTATATGATTTATTGGACTAACCTATTGATCCAGTGCCCAATGTGAGTTCCTGTTTTTTGCATGTTTTTTGTATCACAGAAAATACATATCAAACGAAGTCCAAATGCAATAAAATTTTACGGAGAATTGTTTTGGAATATATGTGATTTTTGGGAGTTGGAATCACCGCAAACGGAGGCCCACACAGCCCACAAGATACCAGGGCGCGCCAGAGGAGCCAGGTGCATGGTGGTGGGTTGTGCTCACCTCGTGCGTCGGTTGGAGCTCTACTTCGTGCGCAAGGAAGCTTATATCCGGGAAAAAATCGTGTTAAAATCTCAGCGCAATCGGAATTACGGATCGCCGAGGATATAAGAAACGGTTTTTGGCCAGATCTGGGGAGCGTGAAACAGAAGAGGACAGAGAGACAAATCCAATCTCGGAGGGACTCTCGCCCCTCCACCGCCATGGAGGTCATGGACCAGAGGGGGAACTCTCCTCCCACCTAGGGAGGAGGCCAAGGAAGAAAAAGAAGGAAGGGGGCTCTCTCCCCCTCTCTCCCGGTGGCGTCGGAGTGCCGCCGGGGCTAGGATCATGATGGCGATCTACATCAACAATCTTGGTACCGTCAACTCCAACTTTCTCCCCCTCTATGCGGCGGTGTAACAACTCTTCTCCCCGTTGTAATCTCTACTTAAACATGGTGCTCAACTCCATATATTATTTCCCAATGATCTATGGTTATCCTATGGTGTTTGAGTAGATCTGTTTTGTCCTATGGGTTAATCGTGATCTTGGTTGGTATGATTGTATATTTTATTTATGGTGTTGTCCAACGGTGCCCTCCGTTCTCGCGTAAACGTGAGGGCCCCCGCTATAGGGTGTTGCAATATGTTCATGGTTCACTTATGGTGGGTTGCAAGAGTGACATCAGCTTAAACCCGAGTGGGTGAGCTATGGCGTATGGGATAAACAGGACTTGATACTTAATGCTATGGTTGGGTTTCACGACCTTAATGATCTTTAGTAGTTGTGGATGCTTGCTAGGGGTCTAATCATAAGGTGCATATGATCCAAGTAGAGAAAGTATGTTAGAACATGTCTCTCCCTCATATAAAATTGCAAGAATGATTACCGATACTTGTTATCGATTTCCTAGGGACAAATCATTCTCTTGTGTTACAAAAAGCTTGCTACTACACTACTTTTATTGTCTTGCAAAGTACTTTACTTCAAGTTCCCGCTAAGTACTTCTAGTTTTATTTCTATTTTAGATAAAGCAAACGTTAAGTGTGCATAGAGTCGTATCGGTGGTCGATAGAACTTGAGGGAATATTTGTTCTAGCTTTAGCTCCTCGTTAGGTTCGACACTCTTACTTATCAAAAAAATCTACAAACGATCCCCTACACTTGTGGGTTATCAGCCACCGGGAGAGAGGGGAGAGAGCCCCCTCCTTCTTCCTTGGCCTCCCCCCTAGTTGGGAGGAGGGTTCCCCCTCTGGTCCATGGCCTCCATGGCGGCGGAGGGGCGAGATCACCTCCGAGATTGGATTTGTCTCTCTGTTCTCTTCTGTTTCGTGTTCCTGTTTTCTGGCCCTTCGCCGTTTCTTAAATTCCTGGAGATCCATAACTCCGATTGCGTTGAAATTTTAACACAACTTTTCCCATATATTAGATTTCCTACGCCAGAATAGGGGCCCCAACCGACGTTCGAGGTGGGCATAAGACACCTGGGTGCGCCGGGCACCCCCTGGCTCGCCCTGGTGGGCTGTAGTCACTGTGAGCCCCTGTTTGCGTTGATTCCAACTCCTAAAAATCACATATATTCCAAAATAATTCTCCGTAACTTTTTATCATGTTTGGACTTCATTTGATATGGGTATTCTACGAAACAAAAAACATGCAACAAATAGGAACTGGCACTAGGCACTGGATCAGTAAGTTAGTCCAAATAAAACATATAAATTGTTGCCAAAAGTATGTAAAAGTTGAATAATATTGGCACGGAACAATAAAAAATTATAGATACAACAGAGACGTATCAGCATCCCAAAGCTTAATTCCTGCTCGTCCTCGAGTAGGTAAATGATAAAAAAATTGATGTGGAATGCAGGAATTTATGATTTCACAAAAGAGTTTTAATGCTATGATTGAAGAAAAATTGCTTAAGATTGATGATTTGGCTAGGAACATGGATAGAATTTCTCTTGATATTGATTATTTGAAACTTAGATCTATTCCACCTAAGCACGACATCAATGAGTCTCTCAAAGCCGTGAGAATTTCCATTGATGAGTGCAAAGAAATAACCGCTAAGATGCGTGCTAAAAAAGATTGCTTTTTGAAAGCGTGTTCTTCTAGTTTTTATGATAATAATGATGAAGATCTAAAAGTGATTGATGTGACTCATATTAAATCTTTGTTTTCCAATATGAATCTTGATAAAGATGGGACTGGAGATGAGTCAACTTTAGTTAAAAGGCGTCCCAATGATTCAGAGTTTTTAGATCTTGATGCAAAAAATAATAAAAGTGGGATTGAAGAGGTCAAAACTTTACATAGCAATGAACCCATTATTTTGGATTTCAAGGAATTTTATTATGATAATTTCTCTTTGATAGATTGTATTTCCTTGTGGCAATCCTTGTTAAATTCTCCTCATGCTTATAATCAAAATAAAGCTTTTACTAAACATATCGTTGATGCTTTAATGCAATCCTATGAAGAAAAGCTTGAACTAGAAGTTTCTATCCCTAGAAAACTTTATGATGAGTGGGAACCTACTATTAAAATTAAGATTAAATATTATGAATGCTAAGCTTTGTGTGATTTGGGTGCTAGTGTTTCCACGATTCCAAAAACCTTGTGTGATGTGCTAGGTTTCCGTGAATTTGATGATTGTTCTTTAGATTTTCATCTTGCGGATTCCACCATTAAGAAACCTATGGGAAGGATTAATGATGTTCTTATTGTTGCAAATAGGAATTATGTGCCCGTAGATTTCATTGTTCTTGATATAGATTGCAATCCTACATGTCCTATTATTCTTGGTAGACCTTTCCTTAGAACGATTGGTGCAATTATTGACATGAAAGAAGGAAATATAAGATTCCAATTTCCGTTAAGGAAATGCATGGAACACTTATTACCTTATGAATCTATTATGAGAGCCACTTATGGATTTCATACCAAAGATGATAATACCTCGATCTATTTGCGTTTTTACGCCTAGCTAAGGGTGTTAAACGATAGCGCTTGTTGGGAGGCAACCCAATTTTATTTTTGTTCTTTGCTTTTTGCTACTGGTTAGTAATAAATTATTCATCTAGCTTCTGTTTAGATGTGGTTTTATGTTTTAATTAGTGTTTGTGCCAAGTAGAACCTTTGGGAAGACTTGGGTGAAGTCTTTGTGATCTTGCTGTAAAAAACAGAAACTTTTGCGCTCACGAGATTAGCTATCATTTTTTACTGGAGAGTGATTTTAGTTTGATTATTTTTTAAGATGATTAATAGACAAATTCCTCACGTCCACCAATTTATTTCAGAATTTTTGGAGTTACATAAGTATTCGAAAGTTACAGATTGCTACAGATTGTTCTGTTTTTGACAGATTCTATTTTTCGTGTGTTGTTTGCTTATTTTGATGAATCTATGAGTAGTATCGGGGGGTATAAACCATAGAGAAGTTGGAATATATTAGGTTTAACACCAATATAAATAAAGAATGAGTTCATTACAGTATCTTAAAGTGGTGGTTTATTTTCTTATACTAATGGAGCTCACGAGATTTTTTTGTTAAGTTTTGTGTCGTGAAGTTTTCAAGTTTTTGGGTAAGGATTTGATGGACTATGGAATAAAGAGTGGCAAGAGCCTAAGCTTGGGGATTCCCAAGGCACCCCAAGGTAAAATTCAAGGAAAACCAAAAGCCTAAGCTTGGGGATGCCCCGTGAAGGCATCCCCTCTTTCATCTTCGTCTATCGGTAACTTTACTTGAGGCTATATTTTTATTCACCACATGATATGTGTTTATCTTGGCGCGTCTTGTATAATATGAGTCTTTGCTTTTTAGTTTTCCACAGTCATCCTCGCTGAATACATCTTTAAGAGAGACATGCTTGAATCGGAATTTATTAGAATACTCTATGTGCTTCACTTATATCTTTTGAGCTAGATAATTTTGCTCTAGTGCTTCACTTATATCTTTTTAGAGCACGGTGGTGATTTTATTTTATAGAAATTATTGATCTCTCATGCTTCATTTATATTATTTTGAGAGTCTTTTAGAACAGCATGGCAATTTGCTTTGGCTATAAAACTAGTCCTAATATGATGGGCATCCAAGATAGGTATAATAAAAACTTTCATATAAAGTGTGTTGAATACTATGAGAAGTTTGATGCTTGATGATTGTTTTGAGATATGAGGATGGTGATATTAGATTCATGCTAGTAGAGTAATTGTGAATTTGAGGAATACTTGTGTTGAGGTTTGCAAGTCTCGTAGCATGCACATATGGTAACCGTCGTGTAACAAATTTGAAGCATGAGGTCTTTCTTTGATTGTCTTCCTTTGTGTGGAGGTAAGGATCGCGCGATGGTTAACTCCTACCAACCCTTCCCCTAGGAGCATGCATGTAGTGCCTGGTTTTTGATGACTTGTAGATTCTTGCAATAAGTATGTGAGTTCTTTATGACTAATGTTGAGTCCATGGATTATATGCACTCTCACCCTTCCACCGTTGCTAGCCTCTCTAGTACCGCCCAACTTCGCCGATACCAAAAATCCACCATTTACCTTCCTCAAAACAGCCACCATACCTACCTATTATGGCATATCCATAGCAATTCCGAGATATATTGAAACGCAAATTTCCGTCGTTTGGTTTATTATAACACGCTTCATCATTGTCATATTGCCTTGCATGATCATGTAGTTGACATCGTATTTGTGGCAAAGCCACCGTTCATAATTTTGCATACATGTCACTCTTGATTCATTGCACATCCCGGTACACCGCCTGAGGCATTCATATAGAGCCATATTTTGTTCTAAGTATCGAGTTGTAATCCTTGAGTTGTAAAAAAATAGAAGTGTGATGATCATCATTATTAGAGCATTGTCCCATGTGAAGAATAAAAAAAGGGGGGAAGGCCAAAGAAGCCAATGAAAAAAATAGAGACAAAAAGAGAGAAGGAACAATGCTACTATCCTTTTTCCACACTTGTGCTTCAAAGTAGCACCATGATCTTCATGATAGAGAGTCTCTTGTTTTGTCACTTTCATATACTAGTGGGAATTTTTGTTATAGAACTTGGCTTGTATATTCCAACAATGGGCTTCCTAAAAATGCTCTATGTCTTCGTGAGCAAGCAAGTTGGATGCACATCCACTTAGTTTCTTTTGTTGAGCTTTCATACATTTATAGCTCTGGTGCATCCGCTGCATGGCAATCCCTACTCACTCACATTGATATCTATTGATGGGCATCTCCATAGCCCATTAATATGCCTAGTTGATGTGAGACCATCTTCCTCCTTTTTGTCTTCTCCACAACCACCACTCTATTCCACCTATAGTGATATGTCCATGCCTCGCGCTCATGTATTGCGTGAAAGCTGACAAGGTTTGAGAATACTAAAGTATGAAACAATTGCTTGGCTGAAACCGGGGTTGTGCATGATTTGAATATTTTGTGTGACGGAGATGGAGCATAGCCAAACTATATGATTTTGTAGGGATGAACTTTATTTGGCCATGTTATTTTGAGAAGACATGATTAGGTTGTTAGTATGCTTGAAGTATTAGTATTTTTATGTCAATATTAAACTTTTGTCTTGAATCTTTTGGATCTGAACATTCATGCCACAATAAAGAAAATTACATTGATAATTATGTTAGGTAGCATTCCACATCAAAAATTCTGTTTTTATCATTTACCGACTCGAGGACGAGCAGGAATTAAGCTTGGGGATGCTTGATACGTCTCCAATGTATATGTAATTTTTTATTGTTCCATGCTATTATATTATCTGTTTTGGATGTTTAATGGGCTTTAATATGCTGTTTTATATTATTTTTGGGACTAACCTATTAACTGGAGGCCCAGTGCCAGTTTCTGTTTTTTTTTGCCTATTTTAGAGCTTCACTGAAAAGGAATACCAAACGGAGTCCAAACAGAATGAAACCTTCATGATGATCTTTCTTGGACCAAAAGCAATCCAGAAGACTTGGAGTAGAAGTCTGGAGCTCCGCGAGGAAGCCACGAGGCAGGAGGGCGTGACCCCCACCCTCGTGGGCCCCTCGTAGCTCCACCGACGTACTTCTTTCGCCTATATATACTCTTATACCCTAGAAACATCAGGGGGAGCCATGAAACCACTTTTCCACCGCCGCAACTTTCTGTATCCATGAGGTCCCATCTTGGGGCCTTTTCCGGCGATCTGCCAGAGGGGGAATCGATCGTGGAGGGCTTCTACATCAACACCATTACCCCTCCAATGAAGCATGAGTAGTTTACCACAGACCTTCGGGTCCATAGTTATTAGCTAGATGGCTTCTTCTCTCTCTTTGATTCTCAATACAAAGTTCTCCTCGATTCTCTTGGAGATCTATTCGATGTAATACTTTTTGTGGTGTGTTTGTCGAGATCCGATGAATTGTGGATTTATGAACAAGTTTATCTATGAATATTATTTGGTTCTTCTCTGAATTATTATATGCATGATTTGATATCTTTGCAAGTCTCTTCGAAACATCGATTTAGTTTGGCCTACTAGATTGATCTTTCTTGCAATAGGAGAAGTGCTTAGCTTTGGGTTCAATCTTGCGGTGTCCTTTCCCGGTGACAGTAGGGGCAGCAAGGCACGTATTGTATTGTTGCCATCGACGATAAAAAGATGGGTTTATATCATATTGCTTGAGTTTATCCCTCTACATCATGTCATCTTGCTTAAAGCGTCACTCCATTCTTATGAACTTAATACTCTAGATGCATGCTGGATAGCGGTTGGTGTGTGGAGTAATAGTAGTAGATGCAGAATCATTTCGGTCTACTTGACACGGACGTGATGCCTATATTCATGATCATTGCCTTAGATATCTTCATAACTATGCGATTTTCTATCAATTGCTCGCCAGTAATTTGTTCACCCACCGTAATACTTGCTATCTTGAGAGAAGACACTAGTGAAACCAATGGCCCCCGGGTCTTTTCCTATTATATTGAATCTCTTTTATTTACATCGCATATCGTTTACTATTTTGCAATCTTTACTTTCCAATCTATACAACAAAAATACCAAAAATATTTACTTTACTATCTTTATTAGATCCCACTTTTGCGAGTGACCGTGAAGGGATTGACAACCCCTTTATCGCGATGGTTGCAAGTGTGAAACCCCGAGACCGATGCGCCAGGTGTCAGCCAGTTATTCGTTGCTGTTGCCATGTCATTTGCTTGCGTTTGCATCTTTGCCTTGTCCTCATGTGCATTGCATCCTCATGTTTTCAAAACTTGCATCCGTCCGTAGTTGCCCCGTCCTCTCCGTTGTCCGTTCTGAGCCCAGACACACTTGCACGTGCTCGCGGCACCTCCGTTTATTTATTTTATGAGTGGCCGGAATGGGTCGAAACTTGGCGTGTGGACTTATTATAGCATAGGTAGACCGCCTGTCAAGTTTCGTCGCGTTCGGAGTTCGTTTGATACTCCAATGGCTAACCGCGTTAACCGCCGGAAGCCTTTTCTCTTATGGCCCAGCACCCCTCCTCAACAGCCCGCTCGCCCATCCCAACCACCTCCATGCTCTCGGTCATTGGATCGTGATCGTGTGGGCAAAAACCGCACCTCATTTGGACACTCCTAGCTCCCTATGCCTATATAAACAGCCCCTCCCCCGAAATTTGCGGTGCAACCCTAACCTTCTTCCACCTCGCGCCGCCGGACATGTCCATCCGCGCCGGACATGTCCAGCCAGCCACCTCACTCCGCCCAATCCGATCGCACCACGTCAGCTCCACCGCCGCCTCGACTAATCCCGCGCCGCCACCTCATCCTCTCTCTCTCTCCTCCCACCGCCGAGGCCCGCGGAGCCCATCCGGGGCCCGCGCGGGCCCGAACTGCCATCGCCGCGCCAGGCGCGTGCCAAGTCGTCCCGTCGCTCCTCCTCCCGATCTGCATCGCCCCGCCGCCATCCTCCGCCGGCTTGTCGTCGGAGCTCCTCACCGCCGGCTGCTATAACCTCGCCGGAGAACGCCACCTCCGGAGCTGAGCTCTTCGTCCCGCGCCTCGCCCCGAGCGCCCGCGCCGCCGGAGTCCTTATTGACCTCGCCGGCGACCGGATCCTGTCCTCCCGTCGCCGGAATCCCGTCATCGCCGCCCCGGGTCCCCAGCGCCGCCGCGAGTTACCGCTCCGCTCGGGAACGAGCGGGCATTGCGCCGCTCCCCTCTGCCTGGGCCGTGAGCCGAGCCGGCCCACCTCCTCGTGGCCCAACTCCAGCCACTGCTCCCTCGGACCTGCCTCCTTCGCCCCGTGGGCCTGGCCCGCAAGCTGCGGCCCAGCCGCCGCCCCACCGGCCCACGGGCCCTCTGGTGAGCACGTCTCACTTAACCCTCGCCCTGTGCGTCTTTTATTAACTTGCGCTCACTCTGGGTTTTTTTTCGAAATCTGCTAAGTCCCAGAAATTGCCTAATATAATGCCTTGTTTGAGTGACTGTAACTTTTTGCTCGTAGATTCAAATGATGCATATGATATGTCCAAATGTTCGTTGTGATATGCTCTTCATATTGTTACACTGTGGCATGCTTTTTTGAGTTCATCTTGATGGCCTAATCATCGTTGCAAGAGTGCTATATGTTTAAAACTGCTGATAACTGTAATTTTGTTGCATGCTTGTGGTGATGATAACTTTGTGCATGTTGATCCAAATGGAGTGCGTGATATGTCAAAATGTTCACTGTGAAGTGATCTACATGATGGTTGCTGAAGCATTCATGTTAGGTGTCATATTGCCATGTTAATCTCTGTTGCAAAAGTGCATGTGGCTGTTAAGTGCTGAAACTTGTTATGAGATGCTATTTTGACTTGTTCATAGCTATTGATGTGTTTGTCTTTCATGCCACATGTCAATATGTTTTAGAAGCGCAATCATGCCATCTTTGTTGTGGTGCAATCCACTTTTCAGGATATACCTTGTGGTGTTTGCAACAAGCTTGTAAAGTAGCCTACTCGCTGTTGTTGTTTTCCATGACTTGTTAAAAGCTGCTAAGTCTGAAACTGTTAAATCTGATGCTATGTTTGTTTGATGCCTCACTCAAATCCATGCATGTTTTAGTATGTCAAATGATCATGTCTTGTTGTCCATGTTATGCTCTATCCATCCATGCCTTATTTGCATATATGACCTGTTGTAGCTTATTTATATCTTGCTCTCAAGTTGCTATAAATATACCTGTCAGATTGTTATCAACATGTTTAATTTGGTGAAGCTTGTTGTTATTGATCCATGCCTCCTATGGAGTTGCTCCAATGGAGTTGTTTTATGTATGATATGTCTATTACGTGTCCATGATCTTTATATACTTAGTAGAGTTGATATGCTTGTTGTTTTGTGCCTCCGAAGGCAGTATCGTGATGATGTTTTTGCCTTCCCAGATTTTGACTAAGTCTGGATAAATTTATTGCAACTTGACATGCTTGTTTAATTGTGTTCCAGCAAGTTTTTGGGTGTGCTCTAAGTTCATGCTTGTTAAGTATCATGTCTATTTCACATCCATGCCTCTTGTTATCATGTTTGGGTGCTGTAGCATATATATACCATGCTCCAAAGTTGTTATGTGGCTGTTAACTTCAGCTTTGCATTGTAACTTGTTTTGCTCATATCTTCTAGCCCGTTGCTCCGTTTTGAGTGTGCTCTATATAAAACTTGTGTGATTTTGCATGTAGAAGCATAATATCATGTTGTTTTCATGCTTGGAGTGTGTTTATTTGTTGTTTGGATGCATCTTCCATATTTTGCCATGCTTGTCTTGTTATGCTCATATCTTCTAGGCTGTAGCTCCGAATTAAACAAACTTTATATGAAGCTTGACTAGAATTTCGAGTAGATCATCATGGTGCATGTTAACTTGCTGTTTAACAACTTGAACTTAAGGTTTGTTCAGATTTGGACCAATTTCGAAATGTGCACATGAGGACTTACCGAAATTGTTATATGTTGATTCCGGTCTTATTTAAACTTGTTGGTTTGTGTTGTTTTTGTGTGCTTCATCCCTTGCCATGAACTGCATCGTATAGGCTTGTCTTGCATCATACTCAGTTAAGCATCTTGTCATGTTCTTGAGTGGTGTGTTTACCATGTTGTGTGCTTCTTCTCGCTAGTTCATTATCCGTTGCGTTCGTGGGGATTCGTTCGTCTACACTTGGTTCGCCGTCGTGGATTCTTCTTCGTCTACTTCATGGATTTGTTCTTCTTCCTTGCGGGATCTCAGGCAATATGACCATCCCCTTGGATACCTTTACTATCATTGCCATGCTAGATGTCTCGATGCTATCATTATATCGCGCTACCCATCATTTTTGTCAGCCTCTCCTTGTTGCCATGAAACCTCTAACCTTTGACACCTTCCCAGCAAACCGTTGTTTGGCTATGTTACCCGCTTGCTCAGCCCCTCTTATAGCGTTGCTAGTTGCAGGTGAAGATGAAGATTTGGCTTGTTGGAATATCACAATATATCTTATATATATTAACACACCTATATACTTGGCAATGGGTGGAAGGCTTGGCCTTTTGCTCGGTGTTTTGTTCCACTCATGCTGCCTTAGGAGCCGATAAACCGGCGTTATGTTCCTTGATTTTGCGTTCCTTACACGGTTGGGTATATGGGAACCCCTTGACAGTTCGTCTTTGAATAAAACTCCTCCAGCAAGGCCCAACATTGGTTTCAATTTGCAACATAATAATAACTTAATTAATTAATTAAATTGCATAGGGGGTCGCATCCCCGAGGTTTCTTTCTACATACGGGGAGGGGCCAGTGCCGATGGTGTTGGTCCCAAATAGAGCAGCTTGCGGCGCCGCCCCTTGGCAACTTGGGGTATCTGGTCGCTGTAACCATAGCTCATCCGGCGTGGCCTAAGACGAGATACGCGCGGCTACTATCAGGGTGTCGGCACGCCAGGAGGTCCTGCTAGACTTGTTTTACCATTGTCGAAATATCTTGTGCACCGGGATTTCCGAGCCTGGTCGGATTGTCCCTAAGATAAGGGGTGATATTATTATTATCTCTGCTGATCATGAGAGCTTGTGATGGGCTAAGTTGGGACACCCCTGTAGGGTTATGATCTTTCGAACGCCGTGCCCGCGGTTATGTGGCAGATTGGAATTTGTTAATGTCTGATTGTAGAAAACTTGACAGAGGATCCGTAATAAAACACACAACCGTCTGAGTAACCCTGACCGTCTCTTTTCACTTTGAGAAGAGAACACGGTGGGGTTATGTTTGACACGTAGGTAGTTCGGGATCTTTAGCGATCATTACTAGTTTGCGACCGTTTGCGTAGATGCTCATCTTATTCTTGTACTCGTAAGTTAGCCACCACATTATTGCTTAGCCGCTGCTGCAACCTCACCACTTACCCTCTTCCTACCCATTAAGCTTTGCTAGTCTTGTTACCCATGGTTATGGGATTGCTGAGTCCTCGTGGCTCACAGATACTACAACAACAGTTGCAGGTACAGGTGTCTGTTGACTTGACGCAAGAGCGATGTCCTTGTGTTAGAGTTCGCTCTTCTTCTTCTTCTTCGTCAGTCTTGGGTTAGGTTCCTGGTCGGCAGCCTGGGATAGCAGATGGATGTCATTGTGCTTTTCATGTTTGCATCCGTAGTCGGATGCCTTGTATTGATGTTGTTGTATTCATGTGACTTGTATGAATTGTTGTATCCCCCATGTACGTATGTAATGGTTCGATGTAATGATATCCATCTTGCTAAGCGCCTGAAATGCGGTTGTGCCCCAATCACGTATGTGTCACGTGATCGGGATAGAATCGCATCTTGGACCTGACAAGTTGGTATCAGAGCCTCGACCGACCATAGGAGCCCCTTTAATTGATCGTAGCTTGGCCATTGTCGAGTCTAGCAAAAACCTTTTTGGAGTCTAGTTATATGGGAGAGTAGGAATTCTTTTTACTCCCTAGCCCCTTCGTCTCTCTGGTGAGGAATCTTGAAATAGGTGTTTTGAATTACTCCTCTTCTCCTTCAAATTTTTTTAGGATCGCAGTTAGATTTAGTTCGTTGCGATTTCAGCCTTTTGTCATCTGGTGCATCTCTCGTCAAGTCGATTTGACCTTCCCCGTCTTTTGCTTCAATCCTTGGTTCCTTCCATCGATGTTGTTTCCCCTTCCGAAGTTGTCTTTCTTTTTGCCCACCCGCCCACCCTTTTTCTTCTCGGAGCCGGAGCCCGTAATCGAGTATCCATCCTACTCGTGTGAATCCTTTGCATTATTTTCCTCGATTATTTCAACCGGTGAATTCTCGTCTAGTTCGTCCTTCTTTTTCTCTTTTCTTCTCCGATGAATTCTCCTCTCATTTGATATTCTTAATCTCTTTTTTCTTTCCAGTGGATTCAATTCAAGTTTTCGATGTTGATCTTATTCTTTTCCATTGCTCAAGTGCTTTCCCCTTCTCTCGTTCGCCTCTCGCCATTTAATTGTTTCAGAGTTCTGAAGACATCTCAGGAGATTCATCTGTCTTCTGATTTATTCGAGGTTGCCACCTCCTTCGAGTCTTTTAATCATTCCGGTGCATCATCTCCTTTCAATCCTTTTCAACGGTGTTTTCTCTTCGGTGGGCCCTAACCCACAGGTCTTTTCCCAGGATATTACTTGACTCTTCTAATTTCCCGGAGTGTTCCAAAATTATTTTCAATTGTGACGTAAGTATGGATTTCATCCGTCATGTGCCTTCTCCAAGATCATTTGCAAATTCTTTTCATCATTGGTTCAACCTTTCTTCTTTTAATTCTTCCGGAGTATTTCATGAATTCTTTTTCTTTGTGTTCCTCCGAAGGCCATCATTTCAGAAGATTTCTTTGCTCTCAGTTTTCAACTTCGTCCTCTAAATATTCTTCATTGATGCCTCTTCGTTCGTCTCACATTCTTCCGGTGCTTCATTCAAGCATTCGTTAATCCGTTCACGATCTCTTCGTTCTTTTTCTGAGTTCGTATTTCAATTCTTCCCGGTGGTTTGCCCCTTTCATCACTCAGTTTCAATTCTTACGATGGTTCGCTCAAGATTTCTTTTCCGGTGTTATCATATCAATCCATTCCCTTTTATTATTTCAATCCTACCCGTGGTTCAAGAAGACTTTCTCGAGTTTGTGCTATATATCTCGTTAATCTTTTTCAACGTGAATAAGTGGTATGCGAATCCATTGCTTCCCATCAACTTATTGGTGGAGGATTAGCATAACATAATTCTTATTCCTTTTTCGTCAAGTTGATTTATTCCTTCCTTCGGAGTTTATTCTTGATGAATAAATTCTAGTTCCAAGTGCCTTAATCTTTCTTTCCAGAGTTCATAGTTTCTCAGTCTTCTCGTCGGAACCCCCCCTTCTAAATCGTCGCAAGGCTTTAATCTTATTCTTTTCCCCCCTTCTTCATTGTTTTGTTACCGGAGTTCTTACGATGGTTCTTCATGATTTAAATCATTCTTCAAGTGTTCATCAAGATTCTTGTTGGAGACTCAAGCATTCTTCTTCTTGCCCTTTGATATGAAAATAATTCTTCGTATTCTTTTGAATTGGAGTTTTGCATTATTCGCTCTTCTCAGCTCAGTAATACTTTGGTTGCGGCATAATATCACCTCAAGTTTGGGATGTTTCCATAAATCCACACCAAGCTTATTCTTTTGTTGTTGACTTCTCAACAACTCTGTTCATCCTTTCTTCGCAAGGATGCTTTTAATTCATTCGTGGTGGAAGTTGTTCTTCTCTAATCCGCTCGTGTCATGCCACTCTTTTAATTCTTCCGGAGGCATTGTGTTGTTCCTCTCATCAAATATTATTACATCTCTCAAGTTATTCTTCTTTCAATTCATCTTCAACCGGTGTCCTTTTCCTTCCATTTTCAGCCGGGGTGCTGCCCGAATTACTTCGTTCAAGTTCTTTTTCTATCTCTTTTAACCGGAGTGGTTTCGAATTCATCTTGTTCCTTCAACTCGTGCTTCATATCCTTCAACCCTTTGGTTCTTGTTGTATCCCTTGTTCTTCTTTGTCTAACGAAGTGTTTGCAACTTCGTTCTCCTCCATCGTGTTCGTTCTTTCAATTGGCTCAACCCCTCAAGGTGCTTTGGCTTCACTCTTTTGTTCGAGAAGAACATTGTTCTTCCTTTTTTCCCTTCCATCTCGTTCCTAAGATCTCAGGACGAGATCTCTTGTTAGTAGGGGAGTGTTGTGACACCCCGAGACCGATGCGCCAGGTGTCAGCCAGTTATTTGTTGCCGTTGCCATGTCATCTGCTTGCGTGTGCATCTTTGCCTTGTTATCATGTGCATTGCATCCTCATGTTTTCAAAACTTGCATCCGTCCGTAGTTGTCCCGTCCTCTCCATTGTCCGTTCTGAGCCCAGACACACTTGCACGTGTCCACGGCACCTCCATTTATTTATTTTATGAGTGGCCGGAAAATGTTCTCGTAATGGGCTGAAACTTGGCGTGTGGACTTATTATAGCATAGGTAGACCGTCTGTCAAGTTTCGTCGCGTTCGGAGTTCGTTTGATATTCCAACGGCTAACCGCGTTAACCGCCGGAAGCCTTTTCTCTTATGGCCCAGCACCCCTCCTCAACAGCCCGCTAGCCCATCCCAACCACCTCCATGCTCTCGGTCGTTGGATCGTGATCGTGTGGGCGAAAACCGCACCTCATTTGGACACTCCTAGCTCCCTATGCCTATATAAACAGCCCCTCCCCCAAAATTCGCGGTGCAACCCTAACCTTCTTCCACCTCGCGCCGCCGGACATGTCCATCCGCGCCGGACATGTCCAGCCAGCCACCTCACTTCGCCCAATCCGATCGCGCCACGTCAGCTCCACCGCCGCCTCGACTAATCCCGCACCGCCACCTCACCCGCTCTCTCTCCTCCCACCGCCGCGGCCCGCGGAGCCCATCCGGGGCCCGCGCGGGCCCGAACTGCCGTGGCCGCGCCAGGCGCGTGCCCAGCCGTCCTGTCGCTCCTCCTCCCGATCTGCATCGCCCCGCTGCCATCCTCCGCCGACCAGTCGCCGGAGCTCCTCGCCGTCGGCCGCTGTAACCTCACCGGAGAACGCCACATCCGCAGCCGAGCTCTTCGTCCCGCGCCTCGCCCCGAGCGCCCCGCGCCGCCGGAGTCCTCATCGACCTCGCCGGCGACCGGATCCCGCCGGCCTCCTCCGGATCCGTGCCCCCGCCCCGTCCTCCCGTCGCCGAAATCCGTCGCCGCCGCCGCGAGTTACCGCTCCGCTCGGGAACGAGCGGGCATGGCGCCGCTCCCCTCTACCTGGGCCGTGAGCCGAGCCGACCCACCTCCTCGTGGCCCAGCTCCAGCCACTGCTCCCTCCGGCCTGCTTCCTTCGCCCCGTGGGCCTGGCCCACAAGCTGCGGCCCAGCCACCGCCCCACCGGCCCATGGGCCCTCTGGTGAGCACGTCTCACTTAACCCTCGCCCTGTGCGTCTTTTATTAACTTGCGCTCGCTCTGTTTTTTTTTCGAAATCTGCTAAGTCCAAGAAATTGCATAATATGTTGCCTTGTTTGAGTGGCTGTAACTTTTTGCTCGTAGATCCAAATGATGCATATGATATGTCCAAATGTTCGTTGTGATATGCTCTTCATATTGTTCCACTGTGGCATGCTCGTTTGAGTTCATCTTGATGCCCTAATCATCGTTTCAAGAGTGCTATATGTTTAAAACTGCTGATAACTGTAATTTTGTTGCATGCTTGTGGTGATGATAACTTTGTGCATGTTGATCCAAATGGAGTGTGTGATATGTCAAAATGTCCATTGTGAAGTGATCTACATGATGGTTGCTGAAGCATTCATGTTAGGTGTCATATTGCCATGTTAATCTCTGTTGCAAAAGTGCATGTGGTTGTTAAGTGCTGAAACTTGTTATGAGATGTTGTTTTGACTTGTTCATAGCTATTGATGTGTTTATCTTTCATGCCACATGCCAATATGTTTTAGAAGCACAATCATGCCATCTTTGTTGTGCTGCAATCCACTTTTCATGATATGCCTTGTGGTGTTTGCAACAAGCTTGTAAAGTAGCCTACTCGTTGTTGTTGTTTTCCATGACTTGTTAAAAAATGCTAAGTATGAAACTGTTAAACCTGATGCTATGTTTGCTTGATGCCTCACTCAAATCCATGCATGTTTTAGTATGTCAAATGATCATGTCTTGTTCTCCATGTTATGCTCTATCCATCCATGCCCTTATTTGCATATATGACCTGTTGTAGCTTAGTTATATCTTGCTCTCAAGTTGCTATAAATGTACCTGTCAGATTGTTATCAACATGTTTAATTTGGTGAAGCTTGTTGTTATTGATCCATGCCTCCTATGGAGTTTCTCCAGTGGAGTTGTTTGATGTATGATATGTCTATTACGTGTCCATGATCTTTATATACTTACTAGAGTTGATATGCTTGTCTTTTTGTGCCTCCGAAGGCAGCATCGTGATGATGTTTTTGCCTTCCCAGATTTTGACTAAGTCTGGATAAATTTATTGCAACTTGAGTTGCTTGTTTAATTGTGTTCCAGCAAGTTTTTGGGTGTGCTCTAAGTTCATGATTGTTAAGTATCATGTCTATTTCACATCCATGCCTCTTGTTATCATGTCTGGGTGCTGTAGCATATATATACCGTGCTCCAAAGTTGATATGCAGCTGTTAACTTCAGCTTTGCATTGTAACTTGTTTTG
This sequence comes from Secale cereale, assembly GCA_902687465.1. NCBI lineage: Eukaryota > Viridiplantae > Streptophyta > Magnoliopsida > Poales > Poaceae > Secale > Secale cereale. The sequence continues at coordinate 292,454,903 of LR738715.1, read as the reverse complement.
CTCATATCTTCTAGCCCGTTGCTCCGTTTTGAGCGTGCTCTATATGAAACTTGTGTAATTTTGCATGTAGAAGCATAATATCATGTTGTTTTCATGCTTGGAGTGTGTTTGTTTGTTGTTTGGATGCATCTTGCATATTTTGCCATGCTTGTCTTGTTATGCTCATATCTTCTAGGTCGTAGCTCCGAATTAAACAAACTTTATATGAAACTTGACTTGAATTTCGAGCAGATCATCACGGTGCATGTTAACTTGCTGTTTAACAACTTGAACTTAAGGTTTGTTCAGATCTGGACCAATTTCGAAATGTGCATGTGAGGACTTACCAAAATTGTTATATGTTGATTCCGGCCTCATTTAAACTTGTTGGTTTGTGTTGTTCTTGTGTGCTTCATCCCTTGCCATGAATTGCATCATATAGGCTTGTCTTGCATCATACTCGGTTAAGCATCTTGTCATGTTCTTGAGTGGTGTGTTTATCATGTTCTGTGCTTCTTCTCGCTAGTTCATTATCCGTTGCGTTCGTGAGGATTCGTTCGTCTACACTTGGTTCGTCTTCGTGGATTCTTCTTCGTCTACTTCATGGATTCATTCTTCTTCCTTGCGGGATCTCAGGCAAGATGACCATCCCCTTGGATACTTTTACTATCATTGCCATGCTAGATGTCTCGATGCTATCGTTATATGTCGCGCTACCCATCATTTTTGTCAGCCTCTCCTTGTTGCCATGAAACCTCTAACCTTTGACACCTTCCCAGCAAATCGTTGTTTGGCTATGTTACCCGCTTGCTCAGCCCCTCTTATAGCGTTGCTAGTTCCAGGTGAAGATGAAGATTGCTCCATGTTGGAGCTTGGCTTGTTGGAATATCACAATATATCTTATATATATTAACACACCTATATACCTGGCAATGGGTGGAAGGCTTGGCCTTTTGCTCGGTGTTTTGTTCCACTCATGCCGCCTTAGGAGCCGATAAACCGGTGTTATGTTCCTTGATTTTGCGTTCCTTACACAGTTGGGTATATGGGGACCCCTTGTGTCGATGTACAAAAAGGGGGGTACCCTTTTTGTACCCCTATGACTGTGCACGGGCAGTCTGAGCCACGGGCACCGCCACACCAAGCAAGGCAAGGGAGGTAAGCCAGGGTAAGACCGAAGCTCAAGAGAACTGGAGCAACACCAAAGAACAAGACCACAAAGAGCAAAGGGACGAAGCGGGTTTGTAATGCCCTAGATGTAACACTTTCCAATTATGGCAATATATGAAACTTTGACTTAGTCAATTCCATTCTGGGCTCTTCTTCATTTCGGGTTTCTTCGTTTTGTCGTGTGCGTGTGTTCATTTCATCCATGTCATGTTGTCATGTGCATTGCATTGCATTTGTGTTGTCACTTGCATCCGGTCCCATTCGTCTCTTCCCGTTGTCCGTTTCGAGTTCCGACACTCACACACGTGCCCGTGGTAACCCCGAGTCCTTCTTTCGTGTGTGGACGTGTAACGTTTCCGAAATGACATGAGACTTGTCGTGCGTTGTTGTTTTGGTACGTGTAGGCCGCATGTCAAGTTTCGTCGCGTTTGGAGTTCATTTGGTACTCCAACGGTTAACCTAGTGGGCTAAAAGAACCTCTTCTTTAAGGCCCAAGACCCCCTCCACAACAGCCCTCAAACCCAGCACAACCCTTCCCATCATCTCGGTCGTCGAATCGTGATCGTGTGGCCGAAAACCGCACCCCATTTGGAGTCTCCTAGCTCCATATGCCTATAAATTAGTCCCCCACGTCCATTTCGGGCAAAAAAAACCTAGATCCGTCTCCCTCTCCGCGCCGGACACGTCCGGACGCCGACGGACGCGTCCAGCTGCCACGCCCGGCCAATCCCTGCGCGCCACGTGGCTTCCCCGCCGCCGGCTCCTCCACCGCGCCGACCGGGCCCGCCGCGGCCCGGATCGGGCCCGCCCGGCCTGCGCGCGCCTCCGCTCCGTGCGTCTCCGCCCGCTTCCACCACCTACGCCTCCGGCGGATCCCGCCGCCGCCGGCCGTCCCCGCCGCCGCGCCCCTCGATCGTGAGCTCCGCGCCGCCGTTTGCACCTCGCTGCCGACGGCGCTCTTATTGTCGCGGGCCGCCGCCTCGGCCGCTCCCGTCACCGCCGGTGCCGGGCCCCTCGCCGGCCGGCACTGCCCTCGCCGTCGCCGGAGGACCTCCGCGCCGCCGCCCGGTCGTCTGCTCCGGTGAGCAGCCGTCGCCCTCGATTCGGATCTGGTCACCGGAACCAGATCCACCAATCCTCGCATCCAAACGCCTCCGCCCGCCGCCCGGATCCCTCCGTCTCGGGATCTCCTCGTCCACCTTTCCTTGAGGTTGTTTTTTTTTCACCAAGTCCCTGGAATTGCATATTTTATTAACATCTTTGCATGGCTGTAACTTTTAGTGTGCTTGTCCAAATTGTGCATATGATATATCAAAATGATCGTGGTGATGTGCTCTACATTTTGTTCCATTGTGGCATGCTTGTTTGAGTTCATCTAGAGGTCCTAATCTTCGTGACAAGAGTGCTACTTGTTATAAACTGTTGTTACTTGTTATTTTTATGCCATGTTTGAGATGTGATAACTTGGTGCGTGTTTATCCAAATGAAGCAAATGATATGTCAAAATGTTCATTGTGAAATGCTCTACATGATGGTTGCTGTAGCATTCATGTTAGGGTTCATGTTGCCATGTTAATCTCTGTTGCAAAAGTGCATGTGGATGTTAACTTATGAAACATGTTATGAGATGCTGATTTGAAGTGCTTGTTGCTATTGATGTGTTTGTCCCCATGTCACATGTCAATATGTTTTAGAATCTCCATCATATGGTCTTTGCTGTGGTGCAAACCATTTTCCATGAAATGCCTTGAGGTGACTTAAACATGCTTGCAAACATGCCATGCCAACATAACTGTTTATACTTAGTGAAAATTCTGCTAAGTCTGAAATCTGTTATAACCTGATGCTATGTTTGCTTGATGCCCTAGTCAAACTCATGCATGTTTTGGGGTGGTCATTGATCATTCCTTGTTTTCCATGTTATTGTCTATCCATCTATGCCCTTACTTGCACATATGGCTTGATGTAGCTTATTTATTTCATGCTCTCAAGTTGCTATAAAATATAACTGTCAGGTTTTTAATAGCATGATCAATTTGGTGTAGCTTGTTGCTATTGATCCATGCCTCCTATGGAGTTGCTCCAATGGAGTTGTTTGTTGTAGGATATGTCTACTTCATGTCCATGCTTATTTTCATCATGTTTGGGTGCTGTAGAGTATATATTTCTTGCCCCAAAGTTGAATGTGGTTGTTAATTTCAGTTTTGCATTGTATATTTTTTCGTGTGTATGTGTTGAACCGTTGCTCCGTTTTGAGCGTGCCCTATATGAAAATTGTGTGATTTTGCATGTAGAATCATAATATCATGTTGTTTACATGTTTGGAGTGTGTTTTCTTGATGTTTGGGTGCATCTTGCACCGTTGACATGTTTGTCTTGTTTTGCTCATATCTTCTAGACCGTAGCTCCGAATTAAACAAACTTTATATAAAACTTGACTAGAATTTCGTGTAGATCATCATGGTGCATGTTAACTTGCTGTTTAACAACTTTAACTTAAGGTTTGTTCAGATTTGGACCAATTTCAACATATGCATATGAGGACTTACCGGATTTGATATATGTTGATTTCGGCCTCATTTAAACTTGTTGTTTTGTGTTGTTCTTGTGTGCTTCATTCATTGCCATGAAATGCATCATACTTGCATCATGTTGATTGTGCATTGCACCTTGTTTGATATCGTGCCCTGTTGTGTTCTTCTGTTGAGTAGATCCGGAAGCCGAGACTGGGTGCGAGGTTCCTACCGAGGTTGAGTACGAGGAGCCGTCTTACGATCCCATCGACGAATCGACAGGCAAGATGACCTGACCCAGATATCATTACTATCTTTGCCTATTGCTAGATGTCTCGCTCTTTAGCTCATTGCCTCGATGCCCATGTTTGTTTGGCAGCCTCCTATTGTAACCATGAATCTCTCTAACCACCCAACCTAGCAAACCTTTGTTTGGCTACGTAAGCTTCGCTCAGCCCCTCTTATAGCATTGCTAGTTGCTGGAGAAGATTTGAAGATTCTTGCTGCATGTTGAAGTTATTGTTGGGATATCACACTATATAAATTCTTAAACTAAAACCATCTATATATTGGTAATGGGTGGAAGGCTAAGCCTCTTGCTTGGTGTTTTGTTCCACTCATGCCACCCTAGGAACCGTATAAACCGGTGTTATGGTCCTTGATTATGCGTCCCTAACATGGTTGGGGTTTAAGGGCCCCCTTGATAACCCGCTTAGTGCTAAAGCTTTTCCAGCAAGTCCCAACATTGGTACTACATTTGCCTAACAACTAAAACTTGCATAGGGAGTTATAAACCCTCTTCTTAATCAACAACCCGGGCCAGTGCTCCACATGAGTGTTGGTCGAAACTGAGCAGACTGCGGGGCCACCTCAAGGAAACTCGTGGGCTGGTAAAAACCTGTAGGATGACTTATCTGGTCGTGGCCTGAGACGGGATACGCGCGGCTACTATCAGGGTGTCGGCATGCCAGGAGGATTTGCTGGATTAGTTTTACCTTAGTCGGAATATCTTGAGCACGGGATTCCAAGAATACTCGGGTCTTCCCACCTTGGAGTTGCGACTCCGCAGATCGTGAGCTTGTGATGGGCTAAGTTGGGACACCCCTGCAGGGTTTGATCTTTCGAAAGCCGTGCCCGCGGTTATGTGGCAGATGGGAATTTGTTAATATCCGGTTGTAGAAAACTTGGCACCATGTTCAGAATACACTACCAGCGTGAGTAACCATGACGGTCATTTTCCGAAACGGGTTCGGGAAGTGAACACGGTGGGGTTATGTTTGATGTGCTTAGATAGGATCACTTCGTGATCATTTTGATGCTCGTGGCACTTCTCTTCTCGCTCTAAACACGTAAGCTAGTGCTAGTGCAGCTGCAACCTTTATTTTCTTCAGCCTTGTTCCACACCCAAGGCTTAGATAGTTTTGCTACCCGGGAACGGGATTGCTGAGTCCTCCGTGGCTCACAGATTCAACACAACACCAGATGCAGGTACTATGGTGAACTACACAGGTGACGGCACAGAGTTGTACTGGGAGTTCGATGAAGAACGTGAGCGATACTATGTGCACAATCCCGATGATCAGTAGTGGCTTCTACTAGGGGCGATTCGGACCTTGTGGCTATATTTATTTGGTATCTTTCATTTGGATCTTCGTCCGTAGTCGGACTGTGATGTTATTTGGATGATGATTGCTTATGTAATGAATTGTGTGACGTGGCGAGTGTAAGCCAACTACTCTTTCGCAATTTCATCCCTATTTTTACATGAGTCGTGCAAAGATACCATACTTGAGATCATTCTAGTATGAGCTTATACCTTTAAGTCGTGCCTCGACACGTAGGAGGTATAATCTCATACTGGGCATTACAGGGTTCCCCCGGCAAGATCCTTGTCGGGAGGCAGTTTTAGCAGCCCCGTCAAGATCCTTGTCGGGGCCGGCTTTAGCAGCCCCGGCAAGGCCCTTGCCGTGGCAACTCGCCCCACGCCTACGGAGCAAATCACCCTTGAGTCCACTGCCCCCATGGGGCAAGGATTCGGGAGACATCCCCGTGGTGGCATGCAGATCTTTGTGAAGACATTCAAGATCAGATACGCACTAAGAAGACGACGACCCTTGGCGGGATCCCAACCAAGGAAGACCACAAGACCTCCGGCAAGCACCTTTCGGGGATGGCAGCAAGCGCCGCGGCAAGACCCTTGCCGGGGCCCCGGAAAGGCCCTTGCCGAGAACATCCGCAGGGCCACCATTAGGCCCACGCCGACTAAACTTCCACCGCCTTATGCAGCTGCCGACCCAACCAGCTGGGCAGGTACCTGCATGGCGACATGCAGATCTTCGTGAAGACCCACCATTGCGCCACCTCAGCTGCCTGCCTACCTACATGGCATCTTAGGCATCGCTGGCCAGGGCGCGTTTCGACACAAGAAGGAGCAGCAACGGACAAGACAGATCTCTCCCCCATCCCCGATAAAGCAAGGACACCTAAGCAAGACGCATTAAATGCGCCTTGTCATGTAATGCGAGGGATAAACTCGCATCACTATACCCTTTCCACCTCCTGTGTGCCACTGTGGCAACCCCTTTTTCTATAAAAGGAGGCCCGAGGCGACCAGGAGGAGGATTCGGCTTTTTGGAGCTCCTCACGCCCCATAGCTAGCTGAAGAACACAGATATACAATCCACCAAAGCAGGAGTAGGGTTTTACGGATCCTCGCGGCCCGAACCTGGATAAACGAACCGTGGGCTATCTGTTTGATCCGCTCTTCTCTCAACACCGTGCCCCGCTAACCGTAGTAGGGATTCTTGTGATCCCATAGGTGTCGTTCCCACCGACATCTTTGGCGCGCCAGGTAGGGGGTGCAGTTGTGAGAATCGGCTCTAGCAGTTAGCCCAGCACTCCTTCGTCGTCGTGGCTCTTTGAGAAGGAAGGAGGCCGGAAGATCAGCACTCGAACGACTGCAAACAGGAGCTAAGTTACATTGAACCCCGGATTTCCATTCGATTATATAAAGTTATTATCCTCGGAGCTGTCGTTCTTTGTACAGAAAGAAACATGTACGTAAATGGGGCCCTTCACGATTGGCAATGCCTTTGTTCTGTTTCAAGTCCGCTCAATGGTAAAAATGGCTGGGTTGGAAACGGTAGGGTAGCCTTCCACAATTGGCAAGGCTCTCGACTCTGACTCGAGTCAAACTCGACAGTTCGAGCGGCTGCGTTAAGGGTGGTAAGGTGGCTCACCCGATAGCACGTTCACCCGGCAGGCCAATGGGGACCCGTCCCCAAAACGCCGCCCTGGGTTTCCGCGTCGGCATGCCTACCCAGCTAGCGTAGGGTGGATGTACAAAGAGGCAACAGACAGGGAAATAGCATGCATAATACCAAAAATACTTCAAAGTTATGTTACATCACATCATTGTTGTGGTTCTAACTAAAGATAAAACTTGTCTTGGTCGGGAACCCGCATCGGCGAAGAAGAACGGGATGCCTAATCCCGGCGCCGGCCTTCCACCCTCTTGATTTCGTTGATGCAGCTGATGACGGGCTTGATGCGCTCCTTGAGCACCGTGAGGTCAGTACCATCCGGCAAGCTGTCTATCGCGGCTTCGAAGTCAAGGTCGGGATTCCAGTACGCCATCTTGGTGAGGACATTGGTCACGACCCCCCGGCAAAGTCGCCGGGCCTCCCCGGCCAATGTGGCCGCTCTGTTGGAGTGAAGAGAAGCCAAGGCTCCAAGGACGCCCTCGAAGAACTGGGTCAGCTTGGCGTTGATGGTCCCGCTGAGCTCAGGGGCATACCTCACGTTTGGCATCCCCATGATGGCCAACTGCGAGGTGACCCTACCGGCGACGTCCTCCAGGTGGCTTATCCATCTGTTCTCGCCCGCCACATATTCCTGGTGGGAGGCGGCCTCGTTCGCCCGCAGCTGCTTCTCCTCCTCCAGGCTCCTGGTCAAGGTCTCCACCCGAGCCGTGCTCTCCGACAATATCTTCTCGAGATTCTCCAGCTTCAGCTTGAGATCTCTGATGGAGTTTTGCGCCTCGGAGAGCTCCCCAGCCCTGCTGATGACCGCTCCTTGTGCCTCTACCAAGGCGCAGTTGAGCGTGCTCTTCTCGTTGGACAGCCTGAGGGCATGTTCCTTCAGCTTGTCCCGCTCTACCTCCAACTCCTTCACCTTGTCGGCATGGGCCAGAGCCTGGGCATCGAGTGCCTCTTTGTGCCTCTGCTCCAGCTCGCGAGTCCGCCGCACGGCAAGGGCCTCGAGCTCCTCATCCTTGTCGCGGAGCGTTGCAGCAAGCTTCGCCTCACGCGCGGAGAGGTCTTCTTCCTGGGAATCCAATGCAGCTTGATGCTGGTTCCGGGCGGCCTCGACCGCGGCAGCCAAATTCGCTGCCTCTTCCTGGGCCTTCTCGATGTCAGCCATCTTCATGGTGAGCTCTACATCGCGCTTGGCCAATTCCCCCTGAAAGGCCCTCTGCTCCTCGCGAGTTTGGTGAAACCAGGCCTGCATCTCAGCAATGCGCGCCTTGAAGTCCACCTCCGCCTTGTCCACCGTTGCCATCCTGGACTTAACCTTGTCCAGACGGGAACGGTAGAGCACATGGAGCTTTCGGAAATTGGCCTCCATAGCATGAAAAAGTTGCTCTTCTGGAGAACCATCGCCGCCAACGCCCGGTTCATCGACCACCTCGAGCCCGGTGGCGGCGAGCACCTCGCTGTCGAAGACTTTCCCTCTGGCGGGCGCTCGAGAACTTGACGCCCCTGGAAGATGGACGAAAAGATCGTCGCCCACCTTCAGATATCTGCCGGGGCCCGAGGTTGTGGAGGAAGGAGGCTGTTCATCAACCACCTCTTCCTCGGATGTGGCCTTGCCGGCCTCCCCGGCAGGCCCACCGCTGGCACCCTCGGCAGAAGCCTCGCCGGTCGCCTTGGCGGCCCCCACAGCGGTGTCCTCGGCAGCATCCTTGGCGGCCTCATTGGCGGTGGCCTCGTCGGCATCCTTGGCGGCCTCCTCGGCGGCAATCCTATTGGCCTCCGCCGCGGCCTCCTCAGCAATATTCCCAACAATAGTATCCACGTCCTCCATATCTGTTAAAGGAGGGCCTGGGCAGTAATGGGAGCAATGAAACCAAGAAAAAGAATAAGGGAAAAACAGAGACGGAGGACAGGCAACTCACCAGTGCCAGGCTGTGAAGCAGAAGTCCCCTCCCCGCCAGTATTTGGCGCCGTGGTAGAGTCACCAGTGCCCAAGTTCCCCTCTTCATCCATGGGTGTGGGCTCCGTGCTTGGTGCCCTTGCCGGAGACGCCCCTCGCGGCGGCGTAGTCGATGGGGGTGGTGTGTTGGGGGTAGCCCTCTGCGGCTCCTCCTGCTGCCGCTCCCTTCCTACAAACCCGACAAGGTCAACACCATAGCATCGAACACCTACCACATGTCAAGTAAGAGGAGGGTGACGAACTTACGATGGGGGTTGTGCCGGGGGCTGCTGTTCGGGCTGCTCGACACCACCAGTGGCATCTCTGAAGCCCCAGCCGAGGGCTGGCTGCTCGCCGAGGCCTTCGCCCTCTTCACCCTCTGGGCCAACGTCTCTGCATCCCTGCAAAAGCAAAAACGGATCAAGATGAGTGACTTAATTCAGGGGAATGGAAATGGCAGTAAGGAACGGAGTACTTACTCATCATCCATCTCCTCCTCTTCCACCACTTTCCTTTTCCTCTTCGGGCTGAGAGGCCCAAGATCAGAAGGAAGCTCCGCGTTAACATCCAAGTCGACATCTGCCGGAGGAGGCGAAGAAGGCGGGGTTTGTGCGCACCCAGATGGGGAAGGGGTTGTTGCCTTCTTATTCTCAGCGGCCTTCGTCAGCCTCCTCGTTGTCGTGGCCCTCGTGTGACGCCCGGACCCCTCCAGGGCCAATTGAGGCCGCGTAGCCCTGCCGGGCTGGACCGGCTCGCCGGAACTATCCCGCCGCAGGACTCGCCCTCTTCCCTTGGCTGGCGTCGAGCCCGCCGCCACATCCTCCTCCGACGACGACTCGTCGGCCGCATCTTCGACAAGCGGAGCTCCGGTGCCGGTGCTGCTAGCCTCCCCGGCGGCCGCCGCCCACCGGGTGAGCTCCTCCTCCTCCGCAGCCGTTGCGGCCTTGTCCTCCACACCCCCGGCACTGCCGTCCTCCATGGCAAGCTGTGTTTCCCTCGCCCTAGTGGCGATGTAGTCCAGCTCTGCCTGGGTGGTGTCCATGACAAGCCACCGCTCGGCGTCATCATTGACATATACCTCAGTCAGGGTGTCAAAGAATTGCTGCACATCCACGTCCGTCGGCTCCTTCCAGCTCGGGACAGGGCTGTGCGCGTTACAATCCGGCATCATAGCGATGATCTCGGACTGACGTGAATTATTGCACAACGGGACCACCCCTGCTGGCAACTTGAAAAACGGTCCCTTGAGGGCCTTGCCGGCCTTTGCGGCAGCCCTCGCGGCCTTGCCGGTCCGTTTGACCTCGCCATCACGACCCACATCAAGCTGAAAAAGCCGCTGGCAGAAATGGGCATGTGCCATCACCGTGAAATTGTGGTCGAGGCCAGGACGGAGTCGCATAATGTCAGCCGGATTCGTAAAGAGCCAGGCTGGCTTCCCCTTGTTGTGCAATGGGGCGATCCGACTGCGAATACAGTCCGCCCCGATCATCTCAAGGGTGAGTCCAGCCTTGGTGAGCCGGAGAATCCTGGTAGTGGCGACAGTGAGCCTCCCGTCGGCGACATCGACATCGCTCCAATCACTGCCACGGACCAGCGGCACTCGGCGGACCTTGCAGAATTTTGGTGGGTCTTCGTCTTCATCCAGCACCACCGGCCACGCCATTCATCCCACCTCTCCTTCACGGCACCGTCTGGGTATGCCCCCTTGGATCTTGGGATCCAGGTGATGCATCCAGAGACGACACCTCCCGGCTGGATCCGAGGGGAGAAATAATGGCGGAAAAGCGCCGTGTTGGGCTGCACCCCGATGAAGCCTTCGCAAAGGTGCGCAAAGAAAGCCATGCACGCCACCGCATTCGGAGTAAAATCCAAGAGGCGAAAGTCGAAGGTATGCATAATGTCATAGAAGAAATCAGAAAAAGGGGGACATAACCCGCAAGAAAGATAATCGACGAAAAAGGGATGCCGATTTGGGCCAGGATCGACGCAAGCGGCAGGAATGACGCGTGTCGCCGTATGTCCCGAATTCTATCCCCCCGTCTTCACTCCCCATAGAGGCTTGAAGGAGGCCCGGAGCTCGTGGACATCAACCGTCGAGGGGAAGAAGAAGGCGGACTTCGTCCGGTCCCCCAATAGCGCTCTCCGGCGGCTCCACAGTCCCAGCGCCCTTGGCCACCCCCTTGCTCTTGACGGATTTGGACGCCATGGCGGCTAAGAAAGTTAGAGGACTGAGAGAGGGGGATGGCGAAGCAACGACGGCAGGCGACGATGGAGGCTTAAGAAGGAAGGAAGAGAGGAAATGGCGGCTCTGAGATTGGAGAAGGCACGAGGAAAGAGGGGAAAGTGAGCAGCGCGCCCACGGTTATTCCTTCTTATGGGGGAAAACGCGGGCCGCCTCCTTTCACATTAACTGTGATGTGACGCATGCCTGCGGGAACCAACCCCATGCATGCCGCCCACGTCACGCATACCCCTCCACACCGCGCCGCGCGCGCGGATCGTGGTAGGCGCGGCGCGCGAAAAATCTTACCACGGTAAAAACCGTCCCGCCTGCCCGCGCACCGTTCTGGGCCTAGCCCAACAACGTGTCGCACTTATGTGTGGCCCAGGCCCGGGGGCTCCTGTCAGTGTACAAAAAGGGGGTACACTTTTTGTACTCCTATGACTGTGCACGGGCAGTCTGAGCCACGGGCACCGCCACACCAAGCAAGGCAAGGGAGGTAAGCCAGGGTAAGACCAAAGCTCAAGAGAACTGGAGCAACACCAAAGAACAAGACCACAAAGAGCAAAGGGATGAAGCGGGTTCCCCAGCAAGATCCTTGCCGGGAGCTAGTTTTAGCAGCCCCGGCAAGATCCTTGCCGGGGCCGGCTTTAGCAGCCCCGGCAAGGCCCTTGCTGCGGCAACTCGCCCCGCGCCTACGGAGCAAATCACCCTTGAGTCCACTGTCCCCATGGGGCAAGGATTCGGGAGACATCCCCGTGGTGGCATGCAGATCTTTGTAAAGACATTCAAGATCAGATACGCACTAAGAAGACCACGACCCTTGGCGGGATCCCAGCCAAGGAAGACCACAAGACCTCCGGCAAGCACCTTGCCGGGGATGGCAGCAGGCGCCGCGGCAAGACCCTTGTCGGGGCCCCGGCAAGGCCCTTGCCGAGGACATCCGCAGGGCCACCATCAGGCCCACGCCGACTAAACTTCCACCGCCTTATGCAGCTGCCGACCCAACCAGCTGGGCAGGCACCTGTGTGGCGGCATGCAGATCTTCGTGAAGACCCACCATTGCGCCACCTCAGCTGCCTGCCTACCTACATGGCATCTCAGGCATCGCTGGCCAGGGCGCGTGTCGACACAAGAAGGAGTGCTGACGGACAAGACAGATCTCTCCCCCGTCCCCGATAAAGCATGGACACCTAAGCAAGACGCATTAAATGCGCCTTGTCATGTAATGCGAGGGGTAAACTCGCATCACCGTACCCTTTCCACCTCCTGTGTGCCACTGTGGCAACCCCTTTTTCTATAAAAGGAGGCCCGAGGCGACCAGGAGGAGGATTCGGCTTTTTGGAGCTCCTCACGCCCCATGGCTAGCTGAAGAACACACATATACAATCCACCAAAGCAGGAGTAGGGTTTTACGCATCCTCGCAGCCCGAACCTGGATAAACGTATCGTGTGCTATCTGTTTGATCCGCTCTTCTCTCAACCCCACGCCCCGCTAACCGTAGTAGGGATTCTTGTGATCCCATAGGTGTCGTTCCCACCGACACCTTCACAGTTCGTCTTTGAATAAAACTCCTCTAGCAAGGCCCAACATTGGTTTTAATTTGCAACATAATAATAACTTAATTAATTAATTATATTGCATAGGGGGTCGCGTCCCCGAGGTTTCTTTCTACATAAAGGGAGGGGCAAGTGCCGATGGTGTTGGTCCCAAATAAAGCAGCTTGCGGCGCCGCCCCTTGGCAACTTGGGGTATCTGGTCGCTGTAACCATAGCTCATCCGGACATGGCCTGAGACGAGATACGCACGGCTACTATCAGGGTGTCGGCACGCCGGGAGGTCTTGCTGGACTTGTTTTACCATTGTCGAAATGTCTTGTGCACCGGGATTTCCGAGCCTGATCGGATTGTCCCTAAGATAAGGGGTAATATTATTATTATCTCTACTGATCGTGAGATCTTGTGATGGGCTAAGTTGGGACACCCCTGCAGGGTTATGATCTTTCAAAATCCATGCCCGCGGTTATGTGGCAGATTGGAATTTGTTAATGTCCGGTTGTAGAAAACTTGACAGAGGATCCGTAATAAAACACACAACCGTGTGAGTAACCATGACCGTCTCTTTTCACTTTGAGAAGAGAACACGGTGGGGTTATGTTTGACACGTAGGTAGTTCACGATCTTTAGCGATCATTACTAGTTTGCGACCATTTGCGTAGATGCTCATCTTTTTCTTGTACTCGTAAGTTAGCCACCACATTATTTCTTAGCCGATGCTGCAACCTCACCACTTACCCTCTTCCTACCCATTAAGCTTTGCTAGTCTTGTTACCCATGGTTATGGGATTGTTGAGTCCTCGTGGCTCACAGATACTACAACAATAGTTGCAGGTACAGGTGTCCGTTGACTTGACGCGAGAGCGATGTCCTTGTGTTGGAGTTCGTTCTTCTTCTTCTTCTTCTTTGTCAGTCTTGGGTTAGGTTCCTGGTCGGCAGCCTAGGATAGCAGATGGATGTCGTTGTGCTTTTCATGTTTGCATCCGTAGTCAGATGCCTTGTATTGATGTTGTTGTATTCATGTGACTTGTATTAATTGTTGTATCCCCCATGTACGTATGTAATGGTTCGATGTAATTATATTCATCTTGCTAAGCGCCTGAAATGCGGTTGTGCCCCAATCATGTTTGTGTCACGTGGTTGGGATAGAATCGCATCTTGGGCCTGACAGCAAGGTTCTTGATTGTTTGTGCAGGTACTAGGTGACTTGTGCGCTGTCTCCTACTGGATTGATACCTTGGTTCTCAAAACTGAGGGAAATACTTACGCTACTTTGCTACATCACCCTTTCCTCTTCATGGTAAAACAAACGCATGCTCAAGAGGTAGCAGTATTCGGCTCAAAGTGCTATATTCTTAATAAGCATCATCGTTCGAAGTTTGCTCCTAAATCTCATGAAGGTTTCCTACTCGATTATGGCTCAAACTCTCGCACTTACCATGTCTACAACAGTTTCACCTGAAAGGTTGAAGAGACGGTAGATGTGAAGTTTGATAAATCTAACGGCTTGCAAGTAGAGCAATTGCCAATTGATGTAGGTGACAAACATCCTTCGGAAGAAATCCAAGACTTGTCTATTAGCAAGATCCATCCAACGGAGGTGAAGGAGAGTACCTCATCCGCCCAAGTGGAAGCTTCTACCTGACGACAAGGTGAACCAAGAGTTGACACGGAGGCATCCACAAGTGGGACACGCCAAGATGAAGAAAACGAGGAAGTACACCAAGATGAACCTAATCAACCTCCTTCTCCACCTCAACAAGAGAACGACAACACCAACAACGAAGAAGTCCAAGAGGAAGAACAAGATGATGAAGAGGATGTTCCACCCCGACCCAAACAAAAGCTCTCATGAGTTAGAGAATGAATTGCTAGAGATCACCCCATAGAACAAATCTACAATGACATCCAAACCGGGAGAATCACTCACTCTAAATCTTGTTTAGCTAACTTTTGTGAACATTACTCTTTCATATCTAACCTTGAACCTATGAAGGTTGAAGATGCTTTTGAAGGCCCGGATTGGGTGAATTCTATGCACGAAGAACTACATAACTTTGAGAGAAACCAAGTTTGGACATTGGTTGAGAAGCCTGACGACGATCACAAGGTCATTGGAACCAAATGGGTGTTTCAAAATAAGCAAGATCAAGATGGAAAAGTTGTGCGCAACAAGGCTCGTCTCGTCGCCCAAGGCTACACTCAAGTCGAAGGTATGGATTACGGTGAGACATATGCTCCCGTTGCCAGACTTGAGTCCATACACATCTTACTTGGTTATGCCAATCACCATGATATAACTTTATACCAAATGGACATTAAAAGTGCTTTTCTCAACGGTGAAATTGAGGGGGAATTTTATGTTAAACAACCTCCCAGCTTTGTTAATCCCAAAAAACCTAATCATGTTTACAAGCTCCACAAAGCTCTTTATGGTCTTAAACAAGCTCCTAGAGTGTGGTATAAATGTTTGACCAAGTTTCTTATTCAAAAAGGCTTTGAAATTGGGAAAATTGACCCAACACTTTTTACTAAAAGGGTTAATGGAGAAATATTTGTGTGCCAAATTTATGTTGATGATATTATATTTCGTTCGACTAACCCCCATTTTGGTGAAAAGTTTGGAAGGCTAATGTCAGAGAAGTTTGAGAAGTCTATGATGAGTGAACTCAAGTTCTTTCTTGGTTTGCAAATCAAGAAAACTAAGAAGGGTACCTTTGTCTCTCAAACAAAGTACACCAAGGACTTATTCAAGAAGTTCAACATGCAAGAATGCAAAGGTATGAATACACCCATGCCTACTAGTGGACATCTTGACTTGACTAAGGATGGCGAACCGGTTGTCCAAAAGGTTTACCGCTCTATGATTGGTTCATTGTTATATCTATCTGCCTCCCGTCCCGACAATATGCTAAGTGTGTGCATGTGTGCACGATATCAAGCGGCCCCCAAAGAATGTCATCTTAAGGCTGTGAAAAGGATAGTGAGATACTTAATTCATACACCAAATTTTGGCATTTGGTATCCTAAGAAGTCCTCTTTTGATCTTGTTGGCTACTCCGACTCGGACTATGCCGGTGATAAGGTTGATATAAAGTCCACTTTGGGTACTTGTCAATTTCTTGGTAGATCTCTTGTGTCTTGGTCCTCCAAGAAACAAAACTCGGTATCCTTATCCACCGCCAAAGCGGAATACATTGCCGCCGGTTCATGTTGTGCTCAATTACTTTGGATGACCCAAACTCTTAAAGACTATGCGGTCTATGTGAAACATGTTCCATTGCTCTGTGACAATGAAAGTGCTATTAAGATTGCTCATAATCCCGTGCAACATTCTCAAACTAAGCATATTGAAGTTCGTCATCATTTCATTCGAGATCATGTTGCTAAAGGAGACATCAATCTTAAACATGTTCGTACCAATAAGCAATTGGTGCATATATTTACCAAACCACTTGATGAGAAAGTATTTTGTCGTTTGAGAGGTGAATTGAACATCATTGATGCCTCAAACTTGGAGTAGTAACTCCATTTGGACACGTGCAAGGCATGAGCCTTTGACTAATCCTTGAATATTTCTCTTATGATGATGATCATATGTCTTGTATATACTTGTACCCTTGCATGTTCTAACCCTTGTAGGTACTTGGATAAGCCCAACTCTATGAGATTGCAACTCACTCATTTCTTGAGCGATCTCTACATCACCAAGTCTCTACAATATGGTGGTTGAATTCAAGGAAGCATGAAACCCATCAACATATCCTTTGGCAATTTCTATATATCAAATTTCATTTGGTATCAAACTTCATGATTGTCATTTTAGATACACAAGTGCTCTTCCTTACAAAACTAACCCATGTAGGTAGATGAACTCAAACTACAAGTGGTGCTCCCAATTCTTGATGAGCTACATCAACCTTGAGCATCCCACACAAGTTCAACTACATGATCAAGCTCAACACCACCACCCAAGGTATGTCATTCCATCTTAGAGAAGCTTTACCCCAAGTCATGAGTCAAAGCAGCTCAACAAGATGTGAATACATCAAAATGCTTAAACGAAAAATGGCAACCCCATTTTGAGCTTAAACGATGAGTATGACCTATGATCAAGTGTCTTCACTTGACTCCTAAGTCAATATACTCTAACATAGGTGACTTTATCGCCAACCAATTCTAGATGAAGTTCTCTAGTGTTTATTTATGCTCTTGCATTTGTCTCATGCATACATGTTTCCCCTTTCAAAAAAAACTTCATCTAGATTTCTTTTCTTTTTCCCTGCATCCAATTCATTGCAAATCTTTTAGTTAATTCCTTGCAAATCTTTGTGAGATTTTATTTGCCTAGTGAGCTGAGATGAAAATTGTTCTCTCTGCGTTGAACTCGGACACACCGATTTGCCTCTTTCGGTCAAAGCGAACCACCTCGGTGCCACCGAAGAAAACAACTCGGTGTTACCGATTTCAATACTGAGGAGATACTTTGTCATTTGCATCCTGCATATTTGTTACAGCTCCACTCAATGATTCTTATCCTCTATCAGCATCACATTCTACATATTGCTTTGTAATGTGACTCAAGGACCAAACCTACTTAACTCATAATCCAGAAGAGCCCTTCTTGGAAATTGGTGTCAAAGGGGGAGAGAGAGATCACATTAAAGCTTACTTACACCAAAGGGAGAGAGAGATCCTAGAGAGAGAAATTTCTTAGTCCTCTCGGATGCTTGGTATTAAAATATGAGAGAAGTCACATGTCTTCTAGAGGGGAAATACATGTGAGTATTTGCTATGATTATTTATCTTGCTCTGATTTTCTTTTCCCTATCTTCTCCCATTATCAAATATAAGATTCAGGGGGAGAAAGACATCTAAGGGAAGGAAATCTTCGAATTCATTGCATATCTTTCTGGGGACATGTCTATACTTCAATAGAGTACCTAGTACTTACTCACTACATGGCATCCCAATCTTGATACTCTTGTGGTTTGTTGTTTGCTCTGTTTAGTAGATGTTTCTGTGTTATCTAATCTTGTTTACTCAGGTTCATCTCTTCCAAAGCTAGCTCAAGACCACAAGATAAGTATATGCATCACACTCATGTGCATAATGATCTCTTGCTAATGTACATATTGTGTGCAAGAAGGACTCATGAACATGAAGGTACATTTCCTATATCCATTTGCTCTGATGCATACAGCCAAGATAAATGTAACTCATTGTTTGCTCTGACATGCTTATGCATTCACTTGCATCTATATTCCATATTCACATGATTGCATACAAGTAGGGGGAGTCTATGAATGTTACATGTCTTTCCAAAGCTTTACTTGCTATTCTCTATATCTTTATCTAAAGCTTTGATGTATGTTGTCATCAATTACCAAAAAGGGGGGAGATTGAAAGCACAAGTGCTCCCTTGGTGATTTTGGTAATTAATGTCAACATATCTCTTGTTGGACTAATACTTTTACCTAGTATGTTTCAAATGAGTTCAACAGTGGAGTGGCATGGACAAGAGGATGTGGAACCCCTTCAAGATGATAAGGACAGAAGATTGGCAAAAGCTCAAAGCTCAAGACTCTACATTTTCTATTTTAGTAATCCAAGATCACATTGAGTCCATAGGAAAGCCAATACTATTAAAAGGGGATGAGGTGTTGCTTAATGGCCTGCTTGCTCAAAGTGCTTAGTGATATGCTCCAAAGCCCTCGACCACTTTCTCATATCCACATATGTCCCAAACCAAAAGTCAAACTCGGCCCCACCGATTTGATATATCTGGCTCCACCGAGTTCATTTAACATAGCCACTGCCAGAAACCCTAATCAGTTCGGTCTCACTGATGGGATCTCGGTCTCATCGAGATGGGCTTGCAAACTCTCTGTTGCCTATTGTGATTATTTAGGTCCCATCGAGATATGCAATCGGTCCCACCGAGTTTGCCTGACCAACTCTTTGTTTTACTTATTACCAAAATAGGTCCCACCGAGTTTGTGTAATCGGTCAAACCGAGTTGAGGTTTTACCCTAATCCTAGCACATCGGTCCCACCGAGTTGATCATGTCGGTCCGAGCAAAAGGCCTAATGTTCACATTTTGAATTGAATCGGTCCGACCGAGTTTCATGATTCGATCCCACCGAGTTTGGTGAATTGTGTGTAACGGCTAGATTTTGTGTGGAGGCTATATATACACCTCCACCCACTCTTCATTCAGAGAGAAAGCCATCAGAACGTGCCTACACTTCCAGCATACATTTTCTAAGAGAGAACCACCTACTCATGTGTTGAGACCAAGATATTCCAATCCAACCACAAGAATCTTGACCTCTAGCCTTCCCCAAGTTGCTTTCCACTCAAATCATCTTTCCACCGAATCCAAATCTGTGAGAGAGTTGAGTGTTGGGGAGACTATCATTTGAAGCACAAGAGCAAGGAGTTCATCATCAACACACCATCTATTATCTTTTGGAAAGTGGTGTCTCCTAGATTGGTTAGGTGTCACTTGGGAGCCTCCGACAAGATTGTGGAGTTGAACCAAGGAGTTTGTAAGGTGTAATGCCCCGGATGTAATACTTTCCCTTTTGGGCAATATATGATATCTTTGGCTTCATCAATTCCATTCCGGGTTCTTCGTCTTTTGGGTTTTCGTCGTTTTGTCGTGTTGCGTGTGTGCATTCATCCATATCATGTAGTCTATGCATCGCATTGCTTTTGTGTTGTCGTTTGCATCCGGTCCGACTCGTTTCTTCCCATTGTCCGTTTCGAGTTCCGGAGCTCCCTCACGTGTCCGTGGCATCACCGAGGCCTACTTTGGTGTTTGGCCGTGTAACGTTTCCGGTTTGGCGTGAGACTTGTTGTGTGTTGTTGTTTTGGTGTGTGTAACCCGCCTGTCAAATCTCGTCGCGTTTGGAGTTCGTTTGCTACTCCAACAGTTATTCTCGTGGGCTGAAAGTACCCCCTCTTTGAGGCCCAAGACACCCCTCCAACAGCCCACCAAACCAACCCAAACCCCTCCCTTCATCTAGGCCATCTAATTGTGAGCATGTGGCTGAAAACCTCACCTCATTTGGACAACCCTAGCTCCTTGTGCCTATATAAACGTCCATCTCCCCCAAAATTTGCGTCCAGAAAACCCTATGCTTCCACAGTGCGCCGCCGGTGCTTCCACCGTTGATCCGCGGTGCTTCCACCGTTGAAAATCCGTGCTTCCGACGTCCCAGGAAACCATGCTTCCGAGAGTCTCCACCGTGCTTCCGTAGTTCTGCGGCCGTGCTTCCGTTCCGACGTGTGGGCCCCGCAGGGCCTTCTTCAACCTCCGGTCGTCTTCTTCTCCTGCTCCGGCCGCCGCCCCGCCGGAGCTCGCCACCGCGCCGGCCGCACCTCTCCGCCGGCCCTTCTCCTCCACCGCCGCCGCCCAGGCTTCACCTCCGGCCAGATTCGGCGAGAGGCCGCCGGATCCAGCCGGCCCCGATCTCCCCCGGCCGCTCCCCGCAGATCCCTTCGCGCCAGCCGCCGCCGGCTCCCTCCAGGCGTCGAGCGCCTCCAGCGCCCAGCCGCGCGAGCCCTCGCTCGCCTCCTCGAGCGCCTCCAGCGCCCGGCCGGGCCCCGACCGCCTCCAGGCCACAAGGTCGCAGCCGGCCCACTTCGTCGCGACCAGCGCCAGGCCAGCGCCAGCCGGCCTCGCCCAGTTCCCTCCAGGCGCCTCCACCCACCGCTGGGCCGGCCCACTCCAGCGCCCCCGCCGGCCTCCCTCGCTGGGCCGACGCGCCCAGAGGCCCAGCCGCCTCCTCTCCACTCCGCGGATCTAGGCCAGGCCCGAGGTGAGCCAGCCCCTCTAAATCTCGCCCGTGCACCGTTTAATAATCTAGCGCCCGTGTGTTTTTTTTTCCTAGTAAAATATGCTAAGTCCCTGATAGTTTTAGGTGTCTGATGCTGTTTTGCAACGTGGATAACTTTTTGTGTGTTGGTCCGATTTGAGCAAATGATATGTCAAAATGATCGTGGAGACTTGTACTACGTTTTGTTCCATTGTGCCATGCATGTTTGAGGTCATCTAGATGTCTTAATCTTCCTGAGAAGAGTGCTACTTGCTATAAACTGCTGTTAGTTGTTGTTTTCATGCCATCTTTGCAATGCGATAACTTGGTGCATGTTTATCCAAATGATGCAAATGAGATGTCCACGTGTTCATCATGAAATGCTCTACATGTTGATTGCTTTAGCTTGCATGATAGATTTCATCTTGCCATGTTTATCTCCTTTGCAAAGTGCTATGTGGCTGTTATGTCGTTAAACTTGTTACGAGATGCCTCGTAGAGGAGCTCGTTGCTATTGATGTGTTTGTCCCCTTGATGCATGCTTAGGTGTTTTGGTTTCACCATCATGTGTACTTTGCTGTGGTGCAAACCACTTGTCTTTTTTAGTTTTGAGGTGACTTAAACTTGCTCTCAAAGATGCCATGATGAAACTGCTGTTTAACACTTAGTGAAATTTCACAAAGTCTGGAATCTGTAATATCCAGATGCCATGTTTGCTTGTTGTTCTAGGCAAATCCATGATAGTTTTGGGGTGACTCTTGATGATTCCTTGTTGTATAAGTTGTTGGCTATCCATTCATGCTCTCACACGCTTATTTGAGTGGCTGTAGCATATTTAAATCTAGCTCCCAAGTTGCAACAAATTACTGCTGTCAGATTTTTGTTGTCAAGTTCAATATGTCATAGCTTGTTGCTATTGATCCATGGCTCCTTTGGGGGTGCTCCAATGGAATTGTTTGCTGTAGGATATGTCTAGTTTATGTCCATGTTCATTGCCATGATGTTTGAGTGATGTAGACCATTTATCTCTTGCTCCGAAGTTGCTATGCGGCTGTTATTTTTCAGCTTGTGCATGTTTATTGTTTCGGGTGTAACTTTTAGCCCGTTGCTCCGTTTTGAGCAAGTCCTATATGTAACTTGTGTGTTTTTGCATGTAGATTCATAATACCCTATTGTTATCATGTTTTGAAGCATTTTGCTTGATGCATATTGTTGTGTTGTAACACTGTGCTTCCTAAGTAGACTTTCTGTGCTTCCATAGTGCATCTGTTTTGCTTCCATAGTGCATCAGTCATGCATCCAGTAATTTTCTGCGCATTGCATCTTGTTTGATTCGTTGCCTTGTATTCTTGTGTTTGAGTAGAGCCGAAAGCTGAGACCGAGTACGAGTACGAGCACGAGGTTACTACCGAGGTTGAGAACGAGGACCCCTCTTACGATCCCATCGACAACTCTTCAGGCAAGATGACCGAACCCCGATAACATTATTATCTTTGCCTATTGCTAGAAGTCTCGATCTATAGTTTTGCCTCGATGCCCATGTTTTCCTGTCAGCCTCCTATTGTAACCATGAACCTATTTAACCACCCTACCTATGCAAACCTTTGATTGGCTATAAGTACGCTTCGCTCGGCCCCTCTTATAGCATTGTTAGTTGCAGGTGAAGATTGAAGATTCTTGCTTCTTGTTGAAGCTTGTTGGGATATCACACTATATTAATTATTAAATGAAATCATCTATATATTGGTAATGGGTGGAAGGCTAAGCCTTTTGCTTGGTGTTTTGTTCCACTCATGCCGCCCTAGGAACCGTATAAACCGGTGTTATGTTCCTTGATTATGCGTTCCTCACACGGTTGGGGTTATGGGACCCCCTCGATAAACCGCTAGGTGCTAAGTCTTTTCCAGCAAGTCCCAACATTGGTACTATTCGCCTAAACAACTAAAAACTTACCGAGGGAGTAATTAACCCGAGGTTTAATTAATTCAACCCTCCTGGGCCAGTGCTCGTTTTGAGTGTTGGTCCAAACTAGAGCCACTTGCGGTGCCACCCAGTTCGCTGGGATCTTCGGTATCTGTACGTAGCGCTCATCCGGTCGTGGCCTGAGACTAGATACGTGCGGCTACTATTAGGGTGTCGGCACGCCGGGAGGATTTGCTGGATTAGCCTTACCTTAGTCGGAGTATCTTGAGCTCGGGATTCCGAGGATACTCGGGCCTTCCCACCTTGGAGTTGCGACTCCGCGGATCGTGGGCTTGTCATGGGCCAAGTTGGAACACCCCTGCAGGGTTATGAACTTTCGAAAGCCGTGCCCGCGGTTATGTGGCAGATGGGAGCTTGTTAATATCCGGTTGTAAAAAACTTGACACCATGTTCCAATACACTACCAGGGTGAGTACTGTGACGGTCATTTTCCGAAAGGGATTCGGGAAGTGAACACGATGGGGTTATGTTTGACTTGCTTTAGTTAGGATCACTTCGTGATCATCTCTCGACCGAGGCACCTTCTCTTCTCGCTCTCTTTTACGTAAGCTAGTGCTAGTGCTGCTGCAGACTCTTGTTTTATCTTCAGCCTTGTTCCTCATCCAAGGCTGGGATAGTCGTGTTACCCGGGAACGGGATTGCTGAGTCCTCTGTGGCTCACAGTTACTTCAACACCCCATATGCAGGTATGATGGTGAGCTACACAGGCGATGGCACTGAGCTAGACTGGGAGTACGACGAGGAGCGTAGCCGTTACTATGTGAACTATCCGGTTGATCAGTAGAGCTTCTACTAGGATTCGATCTAGACCTGTGGTTTAATGTTATGTTTGGTATCTTGTCATTTGGATCTTTACCCTTAGATGGGCTGTGATGTTTATCTGAATGATGTTTGAACATGTAATGAATTTGTGTGATGCGGCGAGTGTAAGCCAACTATCTTTTCAGTTTTCCATCCCTATTTTTACATGAGATGTGCAAAGGTACCAAACTTGCGATCATTCCAGAATGGGCTTATATCTTTAAGTCGTGCCTCGACACGTAGGAGATATAGTCCCATCCTGGGCATTACAAGTTGGTATTCAGAGCCTTCTCCGACCTAGAAGCCCCCGCTGATTGATCGAATCGTTGACGGTCGAGTCTAGGCACACACTGAAAATGTTTTGAGTCCTATATTTATATCGGAGAGTAGGATTCCTTTGCTCCTCATCTCTTTTCATTCTGGTGAGGACTCCGGACGACTACTCTTGCCTCTTCTACTTTCAAAAATTGTACCAAATTATTTTTAGGAATCTCGCGAGTATTGTTTGGATTGTTTCGATGTCCTTGTGACGAGAATATTGTTCTCGATGCCTCCTGACATTAGGGGTTGTGGCAGTGTCCCGGGGAGTTGAGCTTCGGGGTATTGTCGTCACAAGCATATCGCGACAGTACTAGAATACTTAAGACGGTCGACATCGAAAACTCTCCTATACGGTTAGTGGCAAGATAACCCCGACATCACCCAGTACTGGGGAGGTAGTTCGGGGGTATTGCCATAGCTTTGTATAGTGGATGCTTTTCGAAGGTCCGAGGTAGACGGTTTCCGAGAACAACTGGTTATGTGTTGAAGGATGGATACAGCTGGATGTAGGTTTAGAGTTGATTGTGCGGTGCTTCCCCTGTATCCCCAACACCTGATTGCATAACTGGAAACTTTCGGAAATTAATAGGTGGGTTTATCCAGTAGATCGTAGGCATTCTTCCAACGAATGCAGGTTAGCGAGTTCGGGGTTCTACATTGAGTGAAGTGGTTTTATGGCCGATGTTCCGATCGGGAGTTGCATCTTAAAAGGTCCTTGGCTATGCTGATCCGGGGATTGCAAAACCCTTTCGTAACGCGTTCCATAATCTTACAGCACAAAGATGTCGAACGAAGCTCCTATCTTGTGTTTGTTCCATCTGTACCTTGTGTTTTTCTTATTTACCTTTTGTCTCCCAGTGGCTTCTCGTGAAGATTGTTGTTGTCATTAAGCTGAGAATTTCATTCGTTCCTCTTGTTCGAATGATTCTTGTGAAGACTATGTTGCATTTCTATCCGTTGTTTCAGCTTTTACCTTCTTTTAATCAAATTGTTGATTGGTGGTCATCTCTTTCAGGATGGCTCCGAAACGGGTTCCCAACGCTAACCCAGAGGGTGAAGAGGTTCCAGACCATCCTCCTTCCCCTCCTCCTCCGTCTGAGGCTTGGAGAGCGATTATGCAGACTACAAATCAGAACACCCAGATGTTGATGCAGATGATGCAGCAGATGCAAGCAAATCAAGCAAATCAGGGTGCTCCAGGGAACCAAGGCAATTTCTTCAACCAACAGCACCATGCTACTCTCAACCAGTTCTTGGCTAATCAACCAAAGCCTTTCAGTTACTGTGTCGACCCTCTCGATGCTGAAGATTGGATAACCGATATCAAGAAGCATTTTGAGTGCAGCAACATAAGGCCTGAGGACTATGTGAAGTTTGCAGCCTTCCAACTCAAGGACCAAGCAGCTGACTGGTGGCAGCAGTACAAAGACTCCAGAGAAGGGCGTGTGATCTCTTGGGATGATTTCTGCAAGGACTTTCGCTCTCACCACATTCCAACAAGTGTCATCGAGGGTATGCATGAGCAATTCCGCAACCTGAAGCAAGGATCTATGACTGTCTACCAGTATAATGTCAAGTTCCAAAACCTCGCCCGCTATGCCAAGCAAGACATACCAGATGCCAAGAGCAAGATCTATTAGTTCCGTGGAGGTCTCAAGGATGAACTTCAACTTGCTCTCACCTTGTTCGAGCCTGATGAGTTCGACAAATTCTATAACATGGCGCTTAAGCAAGAGGCAGCCCAGCTCAAGATGGAGGCTTCCAAAAAGAGGATTCGAGATGCCGTTCACTCCTCCTCATCTTCTCAAGTCGTCGCGAAGCAACAGAAATTTTGGCTTCCTCCTCCTCCAGTGATCCGAGCTCCCTACAACAACAATAAGAACTCTGGTGGACGTGGTTTCTCCCACCCACCCAACCCGAGCAACCATTCGAAGAATCAGTTTCAGTCTCAAGGTTCCAAGTCAAGTGGTTCTCATTTCCGTCCTCTCTCAGAAGTGGTCTGCAACAAGTGCGGCCAGAAGGGTCATTATGCTAACAGATGTCCGAACCCAAAGCGTCTTTCGCCTCCTCCACCTGTCAGCACAGCTATTGTCAAGCATAATCCAAAGTCTGCAAGGGTGAATCTGATGAATGCAGCGCAAGCGGAGAATTCTTCTGATGTGATTTTGGGTAACCTCTCAGTTAACTCTTTTCCTGCAAGAGTTTTGTTTGATTCGGGTGCTTCGTTGTCCTTCATTTCAAGACCTTTTGTTGCTAAGCATGAATTGGCTTTGGAGAGTATTCCTAGACCTTTGAAGATTATTTCTTCGGGTTTGCAAATGACTTCCAACTCAGTTGCTCCGAATGTATCTATTCGCATGGGTGATTATCGCTTTCTGGCTAATCCGGTGGTTCTCGGCAACTCCGACATTGACCTCATCCTCGGGATGGACTGGCTTTCTCAGCATGATGCTCAAATTGACTGTGCACAGAAGGAAGTCAAGATTACTCATTCCGATGAAGATGTGATTATCTTTGCCTCCAGGGATAACAGAATCAGGCTTTTCTCTCTCAATGACAAGGGCGAGATGAATGCCATATCTCAAATTCCGGTGGCAAACGAATACGAAGACGTCTTTCCTGAAGAACTTCCAGGCATGCCCCCACACCGTCAAGTGGAATTCGTCATTGAACTCGAGCCGGGTACTGAGCCAGCATGCCGGCGTCCGTACAAGCTCTCTCCTAAAGAGTTGAAGGAATTGAAGAAACAGCTTGATGAACAGGAGCGTATGGGTCTGATCAGGCCTAGTACGTCTCCTTGGGGCTGTGGTGTCTTATTTGTCAAGAAGAAGGATGGCACGGAGCGCCTTTGCGTCGATTACCGGCCATTGAACAAGAAGACAATAAAGAACAAGTATCCGCTCCCCAACATCAACGAACTGTTCGAGCAGCTCAAAGGAGCTAGAGTGTTCTCTAAGCTCGATCTCAGAATGGGCTATCACCAGATTCGCATTCGAGAAGAAGATATCCCCAAGACTGCCTTCAGAACGAGCTACGGCTCCTATGAGTATACAGTCATGTCTTTTGGTCTCGCTAATGCTCCACCTACCTTCTCGAGAATGATGCACTACATTTTCAACCCCTACACCGGCGAGTTTGTGCTTGTGTATCTGGATGATATTTTGGTATTTTCCAAGAATGAAGAGGATCACGAAAAGCACCTCCGTCTCGTTCTCGACAGACTCCGTGAACATAAGTTCTATGCCAAGTTCTCCAAGTGCGAATTTTGGCTCGATAAGGTCTTATATCTGGGCCATATCATCTCCGCTGATGGTATTGCGGTAAACCCCGAGAAAGTTGAAGCAATTGTCAACTGGGAAGCTCCTCAGAACGTCAAGCAACTCCGAAGCTTTCTTGGACTTGCCAGCTATTGCAGAAGATTCGTTGAGAACTTCTCCAAGATTGCCAAGCCTCTCTCCAACTTGCTGCAGAAGAATGTCAAGTACTACTGGTCTCCAGATTGTGAAGTGGCATTCAAAACTCTCAAAGAAAAGCTCGTCTCTGCTCCAGTTCTTACTCCTCCAGATGAGTCCAAGCCCTACGAAGTATTCTGTGATGCTTCTCTTCAAGGACTTGGTGGTGTGCTTATGCAGGACAAGAGAATTGTGGCATACACTTCTCGTCAGCTGAAGCCAAGTGAGAAGAACTACCCCACACATGATCTCGAACTAGCAGCTGTGGTACATGCTTCGATTACGTGGAGACACCTTCTATTGGGCAGAAAAGTCGACATCTTCACTGATAACAAGAGCTTGAAGTACATCTTCACACAGCCGAATCTGAACCTCCGCCAGACTCGTTGGGTCGAAATGATCCAAGAGTATGATCCCAGCATCGAATACACACCTGGCAAGGCGAATGTGATTGCAGATGCTTTGAGCAGAAAGGCATATTGCAACAACCTTCTTATCAAGCCGTTCCAGTCTGAGCTTTGTGAAGCATTCAGGAAGCTTAACCTCCAAGTTGTTCCGCAAGGTTTTCTTGCAAATCTTCAAGTTGCTCCTACCTTGGAAGATCAGATCCGTGAGGCCCAACTCAGTGATGCTATGGTGCAGAAAGTGAAACATGGTATTGCAAAGGGTACTCCCAAATACAAGTGCTGTCGCGTTGATGAGAGAGATACCTTGTTCTTTGAGGACAGACTTGTGGTTCCCAAAGGTGATCTCAGGAAGCTCATAATGAACGAAGCACATGATTCCCTCCTTTCCATTCATCCTGGCAGTTCCAAGATGTACCAAGACCTCAAGCAATCTTACTGGTGGACACGCATGAAAAGGGAGAATGCCCAATTCATGAATGAATGTGATGTCTGCAGAAGAGTGAAGGCAGAGCATCAACGTCCAGCCGGTCTTCTCCAACCTCTTCCTATTCCTGAGTGGAAATTCGACCACATTGAAATGGATTTTGTCACTGGCTTTCCTAAGTCCAAGAGAGGGAATGATTCTATCTTCGTGGTGATTGACAAGCTTACCAAAGTCGCTCACTTCCTTCCAGTCAAAGAATCCATCAATGCAGCTCAACTGGCAGAATTGTACACTTCCAGAATTGTGTCCTTACATGGCATCCCTCAAGTTATCTCCTCAGACCGTGGAAGTTTGTTCACTTCTAAGTTCTGGGACTCCTTTCAGTCTGCCATGGGCACTAAGATCAGGTTCAGCATTGCTTTTCACCCTCAGACTAGTGGTCAAGTCGAGAGAGTGAATCAGATTCTAAAAGACATGCTCAGAGCCTGTGTCATATCTTTTGGCATGAAATGGGAAGATTGCCTTCCATTTGCTGAGTTCTCTTACAACAACAGCTTCCAAGCAAGTGCCGGCAAAGCTCCGTTTGAAATCCTCTATGGCAGAAAGTGCCGTACCCCTCTCAACTGGTCCGAGACTGGTGAACGTCAACTTCTTGGCAATGACTTGATCTCAGAAGCCGAAGAAATGTGCAAAGTCATATGTGAGAATCTCAAGGCCGCTCAGTCGCGTCAGAAGAGCTACTATGACGGCAAGCATCGTGATTTGGCCTTCAACATTGGGGATCATGTTTATCTTCGTGTTTCTCCTATGAAAGGAACCCAAAGATTCGGTATCAAAGGAAAGCTTGCTCCTAGATACGTCGGGCCTTTCAAGATCCTTGGCAAAAGAGGCGATCTAGCCTATCAACTTGAGCTCCCTTCCAACTTCGCCAATGTTCATGATGTGTTTCATGTGTCTCAACTCCACAAGTGCTTCAAGACTCCTGAACGCATGATTCCGTTTGAAGAGATTGATCTTCAACAAGATTTGTCTTACCGAGAGCATCCCGTTGCTATTCTCGAAGAAACCGAGCGCAAGACTCGCAACAAGTCCATCAAATTCTTGAAAGTCAAGTGGTCACACCATACCGACCGAGAAGCTACGTGGGAACGAGAAGATCACCTTCGTTCCGAGTACCCTTCCTTCTTCCAGTCCTAGATCTCGGGACGAGATCTTTTTGTAGTAGAGGAGAGTTTGTAATGCCCCGGATGTAATACTTTCCCTTTTGGGCAATATATGATATCTTTGGCTTCATCAATTCCATTCCGGGTTCTTCGTCTTTTGGGTTTTCGTCGTTTTGTCGTGTTGCGTGTGTGCATTCATCCATATCATGTAGTCTGTGCATCGCATTGCTTTTGTGTTGTCGTTTGCATCCGGTCCGACTCGTTTCTTCCCGTTGTCCGTTTCGAGTTCTGGAGCTCCCTCATGTGTCCGTGGCATCACCGAGGCCTACTTTGGTGTTTGGCCGTGTAACGTTTCCGGTTTGGCGTGAGACTTGTCGTGTGTTGTTTTTTTGGTGTGTGTAACCCGCTTGTCAAATCTCGTCGCGTTTGGAGTTCGTTTGCTACTCCAACAGTTATTCTCGTGTGCTGAAAGTACCCCCTCTTTGAGGCCCAAGACACCCCTCCAGCAGCCCACCAAACAAACCCAAACCCCTCCCTTCATCTAGGCCATCTAATTGTGATCATGTGGCTGAAAACCTCACCTCATTTGGACAACCCTAGCTCCTTGTGCCTATATAAACGTCCATCTCCCCCAAAATTTGCGTCCAGAAAACCCTATGCTTCCACAGTGCGCCGCCGGTGCTTCCACCGTTGATCCGCGGTGCTTCCACCGTTGAAAATCTGTGCTTCCGACGTCCCAGGAAACCATGCTTCCGAGAGTCTCCACCGTGCTTCCGTAGTTCTGCGACCGTGCTTCCGTTCCGACGTGTGGGCCCCGCAGGGCCTTCTTCAACCTCCAGCCGTCTTCTTCTCCTGCTCCGGCCGCCGCCCCGCCGGAGCTCGCCACCGCGCCGGCCGCACCTCTTCGCCGGCCCTTCTCCTCCACCGCCGCCGCCCAGGCTTCACCTCCGGCCAGATCCGGCGAGGGGCCGCCGGATCCAGCCGGCCCCGATCTCCCCCGGCCGCTCCTCGCAGATCCCTTCGCGCCAGCCGCCGCCGGCTCCCTCCAGGCGTCGAGCGCCTCCAGCGCCCAGCCGCGCGAGCCCTCGCTCGCCTCCTCGAGTGCCTCCAGCGCCCGGCCGGGCCCCGACCGCCTCCAGGCCACAAGGCCGCAGCCGGCCCGAATGCCGCAGCCGGCCCACTTCGCCGCGACCAGCGCCAGCTGGCCTCGCCCGGTTCCCTCCAGGCGCCTCCACCCACCGCTGGGCCGGCCCACTCCAGCGCCCCCGCCGGCCTCCCTCGCTGGGCCGACGCGCCCAGAGGCCCAGCCGCCTCCTCTCCACTGTGCAGATTTGGGCCAGGCCCGAGGTGAGCCAGCCCCTCTAAATCTCGCCCCTGCACCGTTTAATAATCTAGCGCCCGTGTGTTTTTTTTCCTAGTAAAATCTGCTAAGTCCCTGATAGTTTTAGGTGTCTCATGCTGTTTTGCAACGTGGATAACTTTTTGTGTGTTGGTCCGATTTGAGCAAATGATATGTCAAAATGATCGTGGAGACTTGTACTACGTTTTGCTCCATTGTGCCATGCATGTTTGAGGTCATCTAGATGTCTTAATCTTCATGAGAAGAGTGCTACTTGCTATAAACTGCTGTTAGTTGTTGTTTTCATGCCATCTTTGCAATGTGATAACTTGGTGCATGTTTATCCAAATGATGCAAATGAGATGTCCACGTGTTCATCATGAAATGCTCTACATGTTGATTGCTTTACCTTGCATGATAGATTTCATCTTGCCATGTTTATCTCCTTTGCAAAGTGCTATGTGGCTGTTATGTCGTTAAACTTGTTACGAGATGCCTCGTAGAGGAGCTCGTTGCTATTGGTGTGTTTGTCCCCTTGATGCATGCTTAGGTGTTTTGGTTTCACCATCATGTGTACTTTGTTGTGGTGCAAACCACTTGTCTTTTTTAGTTTTGAGGTGACTTAAACTTGCTCTCAAAAATGCCATGATGAAACTGATGTTTAACACTTAGTGAAATTTCACTAAGTCTGGAATCTGTAATATCCAGATGCCATGTTTGCTTGTTGTTCTAGGCAAATCCATGATAGTTTTGGGGTGACTCTTGATGATTCCTTGTTGTATAAGTTGCTGGCTATACATTCATGCTCTCACATGCTTATTTGAGTGGCTGTAGCATATTTAAATCTTGCTCCCAAGTTGCAACAAATTACTGCTGTCAGATTTTTGTTGTCAAGTTCAATATGTCATAGCTTGTTGCTATTGATCCATGGCTCCTTTGGGGGTGCTCCAATGGAATTGTTTGCTGTAGGATATGTCTAGTTTATGTCCATGTTCATTGCCATGATGTTTGAGTGTTGTAGACCATTTATCTTTTGCTCCAAAGTTGCTATGCGGCTGTTATTTTTCAGCTTGTGCATGTTTATTGTTTCGGGTGTAACTTTTAGCCCGTTGCTCCGTTTTGAGCAAGTCCTATATGTAACTTGTGTGTTTTTGCATGTAGATTCATAATACCCTATTGTTATCATGTTTTGAAGCATTTTGCTTGATGCATATTGTTGTGCTGTAACACTGTGCTTCCTAAGTAGACTTTCTGTGCTTCCATAGTGCATCTGTTTTGCTTCCATAGTGCATCAGTCATGCATCCAGTAATTTTCTGCGCATTGCATCTTGTTTGATTCGTTGCCTTGTGTTCTTGTGTTTGAGTAGAGCCGGAAACTGAGACCGAGTACGAGTACGAGCACGAGGTTACTACCGAGGTTGAGAACGAGGACCCCTATTACGATCCCATCGACAACTCTTCAGGCAAGATGACCGAACCCCGATAACATTACTATCTTTGCCTATTGCTAGAAGTCTTGATCTATAGTTTTGCCTCGATGCCCATGTTTTCCTGTCAGCCTCCTATTGTAACCATGAACCTGTTTAACCACCCTACCTATGCAAACCATTGATTGGCTATAAGTACGCTTCGCTCGGCCCCTCTTATAGCATTGTTAGTTGCAGGTGAAGATTGAAGATTCTTGCTTCTTGTTGAAGCTTGTTGGGATATCACACTATATTAATTATTAAATGAAATCATCTATATATTGGTAATGGGTGGAAGGCTAAGCCTTTTGCTTGGTGTTTTGTTCCACTCATGCCGCCCTAGGAACCGTATAAACCGGTGTTATGTTCCTTGATTATGCGTTCCTCACACGGTTGGGGTTATGGGACCCCCTCGATAAACCGCTAGGTGCTAAGTCTTTTCCAGCAAGTCCCAACATTGGTACTATTCGCCTAAAAAACTAAAAACTTACCGAGGGAGTAATTAACCCGAGGTTTAATTAATTCAACCCCCCTGGGCCAGTGCTCGTTTTGAGTGTTGGTCCAAACTAGAGCCACTTGCGGTGCCACCCAGTTCGCTGGGATCTTCGGTATCTGTACGTAGCGCTCATCGGTCGTGGCCTGAGACTAGATACGCGCGGCTACTATCAGGGTGTCGGCACGCCAGGAGGATTTGCTGGATTAGCCTTACCTTAGTCGGAGTATCTTGAGCACGGGATTCCGAGGATACTCGGGCCTTCCCACCTTGGAGTTGCGACTCCGCGGATCGTGGGCTTGTCATGGGCCAAGTTGGAACACCCCTGCAGGGTTATGACCTTTCGAAAGCCGTGCCCGCGGTTATGTGGCAGATGGGAGCTTATTAATATCCGGTTGTAGAAAACTTGACACCATGTTCCAATACACTACCAGCGTGAGTACCGTGACGGTCATTTTCCGAAAGGGATTCGGGAAGTGAACACGGTGGGGTTATGTTTGACTTGCTTTAGTTAGGATCACTTCATGATCATCTCTCGACCGAGGCACCTTCTCTTCTCGCTCTCTTTTACGTAAGCTAGTGCTAGTGCTGCTGCAGACTCTTGTTTTATCTTCAGCCTTGTTCCTCACCCAAGGCTGGGATAGTCGTGTTACCCGCGAACGGGATTGCTGAATCCTCTATGGCTCACAGTTACTTCAACACCCCAGATGCAGGTACGATGGTGAGCTACACAGGCGATGGCACTGAGCTAGACTGGGAGTACGACGAGGAGCGTAGCCGTTACTATGTGAACTATCCGGTTAATCAGTAGAGCTTCTACTAGGATTCGATCTAGACCTGTGGTTTAATGTTATGTTTGGTATCTTGTCATTTGGATCTTTACCCTTAGATGGGCTGTGATGTTTATCTGAATGATGTTTGAACATGTAATGAATTTGTGTGACATGGCGAGTGTAAGCCAACTATCTTTTCAGTTTTCCATCCCTATTTTTACATGAGATGTGCAAAGGTACCAAACTTGCGATCATTCCAGAATGGGCTTATATCTTTAAGTCGTGCCTCGACACGTAGGAGATATAGTCCCATCCTGGGCATTACATAAGGGCAAAGAGATCGCCTACTTCGTGAAGATCTACCCTAGTGAGGCAAGTCCTTCGTGGGCGATGGCCATGGTGGGATAGACAAGGTTGCTTCTTCATGGACCCTTCGTGGGTGGAGCCCTCCGTGGACTCGCGCAGCCGTTACCCTTCGTGGGTTGAAGTCTCCACCAATGTGGATGTACGATAGCACCATCTATCGGAACCACGCCAAAAATCTCCGTGTCTCCAATTGCGTTTGCACACTCCAATCACATCCCTTAACTTTCTTGCAACTTGCATGCTTTACTTTCTGCTGCTCATATACTCTTGGCATGCTTGCTCGAAATGTATTGTGAATGTTTGAAATTATGCTAAAAACTCTACCTCAACTCAAAGATCTTAAAAACTGCTACTTTTCTTGCTGAGTGTCTAATCACCCCCCCCCCCTCCTTCTAGACACCTCTTCTTCTATCCTTTCACACTTTGCTTGCTTGATTACGTTTCGACAGAGCCACTCACCCAAAGTCGATCTCCAGCTCCATTACTGTATTAAAAGACAGGTGATAAAGTTTCACGTCAGATTTTTGGACTTTGCAGGCAACTGAGGCACAAATCTTGAAGCAAGGGAGGCCATCATGTCAACGCAAGAATTCATTCGGCAAAAAAATCCAACGTCACGAACGCTCTCCTTTCCCCCACCGCATGTATCTTATCCACAGTTCTCTCACATCGTGTCGCCTACTCCCCAACCACAACGCCGGCTCCATTGCATCTCCCCTCTCCTTGCTGCGGGATATGAAAGAAGAGAGAGTGGTGTTGGGCGGCTAGCAAAGCATAACGGCGGCGATGCCCTTTTGGGTCGGCCCATGTGCGAGGTGGGGTGCCTTTTTTCGTATTTTATTTCTTTTGTTGTTTTTCTTATTTGCTTCTTTAATCAAATTCTGGATTTCCGTAAAATTTTCATGATTTTGAAAATAAATGGTCACAAATTTGAAAACATCCTAAAATTTATTGAATCTTCATGAATTTAAAATGCTCATGCATTTCAGAAAATGTTCACAAATTTGAAAAAAAAATGTACAAATTTCGGGGAAAACTATAATTTTGAAACAATCTTCATGAATTTCATGAAACGTTCGCTGATTCAAAACATGTTTGTGAATTTATAAAAATGAATATTTGTTGTATTTTATGAACACATTTTGAATTTAATGAATTTTTTAACTGGATGAACATTTTCTGAATTCTATGAACACATTTTGAAATTAATCAACATTTTTGAAAAATATGATGACATTTTTTCAAATGTGATGAACATTTTCGAAATATATTCTCAAATTTGTAAAAAAAAAATCGTGAAATAAAAAATAAAGGAGAGATGAAAATTAAAAACCATGGGAAAGGATAAAAATTGAACATAATTGAATTGAGAATAGAAAAACCAAAACGAAAAAAAACAAAAGGAAAAAGATTTAAAAAAGGGTCCAAAACCGTAAGCGGAAGAGGGATCATGCGTTGGGCCGGCTCAATTCACTGTTTTGTCAGACATCCATGCCTGGTGGAAGTGGAGTAGTCCAGAAGCCCAGCCTGTTGAAATATATTGTCCGTCTCTCCTCATCAGTTTAGACTTTTGTATGAGTTGGCTGGAGCATGAATTCAATATGATATCCGAGCGAGGAGGTCTTGTCTTTAAGACCCTGCCAACGCATTATTAAAAAATAATTTTGCGTTATAAATAAATCCCACGTCTAATGACTAAATAAGCTTAAGGGCTGAGTAAGCCTAGACGTGGAGGTGTTAAAATATATTACCCGCCATTTTTTATTCATTCAGATTTTTGGATGAGTTGACTACAGGGTAGATTCAATATGGCCCACCGAAAACCAGTACAGTATGTGCAGGGACGAATCCAAGGGGGGACGAGGGGGGGCGAGACCCCCCTTAACGATCTCGTTTTACTCGGTAGCGATTAGCAGGCTGGCAGAAAAAATGAATATTTAGCTAATATCGCCCCCCTAGGCCGTGACCACCTAAAGCCCAACCAAATCACAAAGCCCATCCTTAACACGCTGCAGGAAATAGCCCAGCACGATGGTCAGATCGTTTGACTTTCCATCGTCCGATGATGCTTGTCGCCAAAGTCTAGCTATCTAGGGTAGTTCCTTTCAATCTGAGTCCATGGCCAACGCCGTTTCAATCTAAGCTCTAGGGCAGTTCATGACCAGCACCGTTTCAATTTGAGCGGAGAATCCGTACTAGGACCAGATCGCCTCTAACGCAAACGAGGACTATCTTGCGCGGCCGCGCGGCCGGCCGGTCACGGAACCAGTTGAGAGAAGCGGCGACCAAGGAAAGGGTTAGGTTAGTCTGTTTCTCCCTCATTGGTTTGTCCTTGCTTCTGTTTTTTAAATCAGATTAATGGATGCCTTCAGTACTACATAATTCGAATGGTAGTAATTGTATAAAAGTAAAATATTGGGGATATATCCCTGTACCCATGGGACAAGCTTTTGCATTCTTTATCCCATCCAATACTACATTGATTTAGTAATTAACACGTGAATTGCTTTGGCATTTGCTTGATGGTAACTTTTGATAAAAATTAAACTTGCTCACAACAAAGCATGTTTTGACGAAATTTAGTTCCTTAACTAGGTTGTCTCTTCAAAAAAAAAATACGAGTCTGTACACTAGAGGAAATTTTTTTGCCCCCCTATGTTTAAATCCTGGCTCCGTCCCTGAGTATAGTATGTGTGAAGCGGCCCCGATGCTCCCTGCGCATCACACGGTCGCCCTCCAGCCGGCCCACCACCATGTGACCCCTCGTGTGGTACTTGAAGTCTAGAGACTAGATGGAGACTAGTAGAAGTACAAACAGGAGACACGCCACGCACGAGACGGGTAAGTAGCCGTAACACGTTACACTTCCACGCTAGACGGCTCCACCCCATCAACCAAACAACATCGAGCCAGCGACTCCCACGTCCACGGAGACCGGCACCGGCCGACGCCGACGCCGACGCAGCAGTCGCCGAGTTGCTGCCATGGCGGGAAGGCTGGTCTCCATGCTCCGGTGGCCGCCAGACCTTGGGGGCCTGCCTAGCCAGCTGGCCGCCCTGCTGCCGTCGCCGCCGTCGTCGCCGACGTCATACGCGTCCGTCCAGTGGGACTGGCGGCCGGAGCAGCTCGGCGCGGCTATTCGGCGGTGGCCCGCGCTCGTGCCGGACGTGCCCCTCGTCGTGGACGCCGTGCTCTGGGGCGTCGTCACGGCCGTCGAGTCCGTCGCGCTCATCTCCATGATGTGCTGCTTCTTCCTCTTCTGCGGCTGCACGCTGTGACGGTCATACTCATACCGACGGAGGAAGGATGCAGCTAATTAAGCTAGTACTAGCCACCATGTACGGTTAGCCTTTTGATTTCTTTGTCACCATGCTGTGTTCATCATACGTTTGATTCTGACAAGACATAAGACATTGGCGTGGCAATGCTTGCTTTAGTACTAATTTGGTAAGCACTCATACCTTTATCTTGGAGAAAAATAATAATCTGGTATAGCTAGTAAGCGTGAGTGGAATTGTGATGTTTTGCGATTGAGTTTTCTTGTCGGCGCTTCACGACGACTATCGATGAGGTAGAATAGGTCGGATTTGGATGACAGAAGCGCTCTCGGGATCTCTCGGCGAGTGCGTGCCTGGGTGGTAGGAATGGGGGTTACTTTAATTGTGGAAAGTATCTCTCTTTCTCATCATCCCGGTCAAGCGATTGTTGTATATAAAAATGGACCATTTCCTTCGTGTTTTTTTAGAATGGATCTTGTTCCATGTAGAGCTGAAGTACTTGTATATCTGTGTTGCTCCTAATTGGTAGGTGGTTGTGGACTTGTAGTACAGTTGTGCAACAGTACAAGTTTCGTTTGGAAGGCTAGAGCAACCTTAGCGGAGTTGTTGTATGGCTCCAATCGTCAAAATAATCTTTAATATGATAATTTTAGCCCAAAATGACACTAGCACGGTCCTTGTATGGCTCGGCTCTCGGTCGCCATATATTAGGAACGTCGCTCCATAATGAACCTCGTAGCCTCCATATATGAAGGCTGGGGAGGACCAGTATGGAGCTCGCTCCATACCCCCATGGTCAGCGCGAGAGAAAAGTTTCACCTTCTTTCTTCTCGCAGCACGATAGGTTTCTGAAGCTACGCAGCCTTTCAGGTGCCATGGGCGACAGACACCTAGGCCATTAATGCCACACCCTTAGATATGGCGACCCTTGCAACCCTAGCCACACAAGAGGGCGGGTGGCAGGGCCCTGCAGCCATCGATGCCCGTTGTGCGGGCTCCGCCTGGCAGCACTCACCAATGGCGACGAGGAGGGGGAGGTGGCGGTGGTGCAAGCCAGTCGGTCACAGGAGCAACATATGGTCCATTCCTGTAATTATTTTCTCGCTCTGTAACACACACACACATACTTGCTAGCCACTACTGTAGTACTCATACAGTGTTAAGATATCTTATACGGTGCTATCTCCCAAAAATGTGATCAGTTTTTCCCCATTCTTGCTTGTGTTGATTTAAAAGGGGTGAAAAGTGTGATACCAACAATTAATCTCTACTCCGTTTCTTTGTCGTGGAACTGTGCCTCCAGCGATGATGGCCCACTAACAAGCTAAGGGAAACTCCAACGCATATCACCAGATCATCCCTAAATGTTCGAATCAGACTATCCGGGCATTTTTCCATTCAACATCGGACATCAAATTTGTTCGGACCGATCTAGATGTCTGAAATGTCACAAATCGAAACCAAACATATGGGAGGTTTGCAGACGTCCAAACCTCCGACCCATCCAAAAAAACCACCCGGAGCCCGCACATTTGAACATTCCCACCACAGCCTTCGCCTCGATCATTACCTTCCCCCCATCATGTCGTTCGGTCATCCGCCGACAAGATGGAGCCGCCGCCAATGGACCTGGCGGAGACAATCTTCGTCCCGCCAGAGTCGGACGACCCGATAGTGGTGGACGCCCCAAGGCAGCGCCAAAAGGCGAAGAAGAAGAAAGTGGGCGATGCGCCGGCAGTCGGTTAGGGCATGCCTCATCCAGCAAAGCATGCTGCCACCCTACTGCAGCCCGAGTAACTGACGATGTGGTCGTGCCAGCCGAAGCCACCCTACCACTATGCCTTCCAGCACCACGGACCGTAGCAATCGCGACAACAGTTGTGTTGTCCTTCACCTCTAGCCATGGAGTCTCATTTTCCTCCGACCTCAACACTGACTACGTCTTCATGGAGTCGCAATTGTCGGGGCTTGTCTGGTCGTGGATGCCGATTGTGGACCACATGTCCGTCGGTGCCCAATCACTATTTGCCAGATTGCCTCATCCAAGTGGGACGACGGTAGACGGCGAGGCGATGATGAACATTATCCATCACAGAGGCAGCTACGCATATGGACAAGTGGATGACTCCCAGCCGGAGGAACAACCGCAGTCGGACACCCTACAGCCGGACATGGATCCGGAGGAGCACTGGTCGCCTGGTGCCGACCCAAAGAAGAAGCAGAGAGGACTTAATTTCGTCCCGGAGGAGGATAAATTGTTGTGTGAGGCATGGTTGGCCAGTAGTATCAATCTGTTTCAAGGTACAAAGCAAAGGGGCGCGACGTTTTGGCAAAGCTTGCACACTTGGTTTCACAAACAAAAGCACTACAATCCCAACCGCACGACAGTGATCCATCCACGCAATTCGAAGTTGCTCAACCATCGATGGTACAACATTCAAAAGGCCATCAACAAGTTTTGCAGTTGTTACAAACAAGTGAAAACCAGTGGCCAAGTGATGTCGAAATCCAAGATCTTGTAAGTTATCTTATTTGTTGCTCTACGCATTGGTCGTTTATTGATCTTATAAATGTTGCACCTTGTTGACCATCCATTGTGTTTTTTTGCCAGCTCGTACTTGCATTCGTTATACCACAAGATGGAGAAGAATCACTTCATTTGTATGCATTGTTGGTAGAAGTTGAATGTGCATAGCAAGTGGATCAACATGATCGCAAATTCCGTCAAGATCTCCATGGTCACTGAAAATGAAGGTGATGATCCAACCGTTCTAACAAGAAGGGCTTGCTCCGACCAATAAGGTGATTAGGAACCTGGGGAGGAAGTGGAGGAGGAGAAGGAGACATGAGAAGGGATGGCGGCCAAGATGATGGAGGCATTTGATGACATCATGGTGAAGAAGTAGGCAAGTGCCACGCATAATGAGGTGAACGAGGGAAAGAAGGCAGAGAGGTTTTGCATCTTCATAGAGATGCAAGTCAAGAATCTCAACCTCCAAGAAAAGAAGTTTGAGATCAAGGCCGCTTCAAAGGATTTCAAAATGCTTCGTGAAGACGTTGAACTTGATCCCCATGCGGGAAAGATTGTCCAAGCCTATCGTGCGCACATATTGAAACGCTTCATGGAAAGGGAGGAGGCTGGACTAGACGAAGTGGGGATATTTGGCATGGACAGCCGGACTTGGACCCGAAGAAGGAGCTCTTTGGCACACACAGCCGGACTAGCAACTTCACGATCAATTGGATGTAAAAACCTACTCCCTCGTTCCATATTGCAGTGCATATAGATTTTTTTAAAGTCAAACCTTTAAAACTTTGACCAAGTTTTTAAGAAAAATAAACAGTTTTCTCTATAAACTTGGTCAAAGTTTATACAGTTTGACTTTAA
This sequence comes from Secale cereale, assembly GCA_902687465.1. Taxonomy (NCBI): domain Eukaryota; kingdom Viridiplantae; phylum Streptophyta; class Magnoliopsida; order Poales; family Poaceae; genus Secale; species Secale cereale. The sequence goes on along the minus strand of LR738715.1, from coordinate 292,414,792 downwards.
AAAAAACTATACGCACTACATTATGAAACGAAGGGAGTATTAAATAACGTCTTTTTGTTGTGATTGCATATGTTTGTAATCTACTCCCTCCGCTTCTAAATATAAGTCTTTCTAAAGATTTCAACAGGTGACTACATACGAAGCAAAATGAGTGAATCTACACTCTAAAATATATCTACATATATTCATATGTTGTAGACCATTTGAAATGTCTAAAAAAAACTTATATTTAGGAACAAAGGGGGTATATGTTTGTCAAATAGGAGGTCAGATTAGAGGCGGACATTTGATGATTTATTTATTTTTGAGCTCGACATTTGATTTACGATTAGAGGATGAACATGTTCTTTCTCACGCCGCCGGATAAGGATGAACATGTTCTTTCTTTCCTTTACGATTAGAGGTTCTTCTATGTCGCTGTCGCGTCTTGCAAACGAATCCTATTACGGTGTACCATCAAAGAATTGGATATTCGTCATATGAGGGCGAACAAAAGCACACTGTAAAAGCAAATGCAAAGGGTGCGGGACTTCTCGACCGATCCCAAAAAGTTTCTTTCTTTTTTACTGTGGGGCGCTTGTGGGATGAAACAATTTGGTCATGTGCGGTGCGGCTATCAATCCACCTGTAAGTGTCAGTTCACACGGCAGAACGAATAGTAATGGTACAATTCCGTGGGCGGCATGCCACGTGCGCCACAAGCTTTTTCAATGAAGAACGAGATAAATTAGCGTGACAAACAATCTTTGAACGCTAAGCTACTATGTGATGTTGTTCCCCTTGAAGCTTTCCATGTTATTGTCGCTGTCGTTCGTCAAAAAAAGTGGGCAGATTACCCAGGGCCAGGATAGAAGCTCACTTGATCTTAAATCCAGATTTCAGGTCAACCACATTCCAAATATTTGCAGCCAGATTCTCCGCCTCTCCAGTGTAAGAGTGTGGTGTTAACTTCAAAAGACTCGACCGCGCATCCTCCGGCAGCTCAAGACCTTCAATGAATTGGCGTATGCTGTCTTTGGTCACAGACTGGCCTCTCGTCATTTCCTTCAGTTTCTCATAGGGTTCGGGGATCCCATACCTCCGCATCACCTACAGAGGTCAATGGTAAAATTAATGATTTGCCTCGAGTGAGAATAATAATTGTTTTGGCTTTGACCACTTGAGAATACCACTGCGGGCTTAAACAATAAAGATAGTGGTGTATTTGCCTAAATGCCATACTGGGGCATGATCACACAATAATCACATAATCTAGTCACTTTTTTGACAAAGTAAAGTATCTCAAGATCCACACAAACTTCATAAATAAACTAGCCTAACAAACTCAATGCAAGCATAGCACAATCACAAATCAGACTGAAGGGAGGATGAACAGAACAAAGCAAATCTTACAGTCTGTATTGGCTCTGCAAGGACTTCCCATGTTTGCTCCAAGTCTTCATCCAAACGGACTTTGTTCACCTGTACCACAACAAATTGAGCAAAACAATAATGAATCAGTCGTAATTAATTGCCCAAAAGGCCAGCAGATATAACCTAGTCATCTGGGGTTACTGATAATTGTACATACTAAATGTAACAAAAGTATTACTCCCTCCGATCCATATTACTTGTCTTAGAGTTGTCTAGATACGGACACGTTTTAGTGTTAGATTATGATTTGGAGTAATATGGATCGGAGGGAGTATATATTTGGTTCCAATTTTTGTTTAACTACTAAGTAATCATAACTCATATGTAACAGTTAAGTAATATCCAAAAATACTGATTGGACAAGGTTTTAGATGCAGAAAGATTCCAAATATTAACGCAAGGTCTGTCATTATTTACGCGTCTATGTTCAGAACGATATTTTCAAAAAAAAAACGATTCATACATGTTGATGTCCTTTTAGAGTATAATAGTGTCTTAAAGAACATATAGTCTTCTTTTGTTTGTAATCACCAAACATTCCAAAATTTAGATTATCTGAATTCAGCCAAATAAACATCATTCAAGTACCTCACAAATTGCAGTTCCGTGCTTACATACCTCCGTCCGGAATTACTTGTCGCGCGGAAATGGATAGAAATGGATGTATCTAGAACTAAAATACGTCTAGATACATCCATTTCTGTGACAAGTAATTTGGAGCGGAGGGAGTATGAGTTATATAGGGAGCAATCGTCCAATGGAAGGCCTTACGGGGCAACATGCGCGCCGGGCGGGGGGG
>LR738715.1:292362641-292412555 GCA_902687465.1 Secale cereale | reverse complement strand
GGGGGGGTAGGAGGGAAGGGAGGGAGAGGGCTGAACAGCTACAAAATTAAATATGAGGAGCTAAAAGGACCAAGACTTAAGACACCTACCTCTAGCTTCTTGATTCCCTGCATTGTTGCTTTGTAAGCCAAGAGTGAATGCCCTAATCCAACACCCAAGTTTCTCAAAACAGTTGAATCTGTGAGATCACGCTGTCATTGATGTAGCATGGCAGTTCATTAGTTCAAGATACCAATACTTCAATAGAATCAAAATATAATGATTTAGTTGTTGTCTGGCATGGGTATTCAACATCCAAGTAACACAACTTAATTCAGTTGCTGAAGATTGAAGAAGGGGAAATTCAAGTGTAGAAGTGATAACATTACCTGCAACCTTGATATTGGTAGCTTCATACTTAAAGTACATAAAAGACCATTCGACACACTAAAATTGCCTTCACTATTTTCAAAGTTGATGGGATTGATTTTGTGTGGCATGGTGGAGGATCCAACTTCACCAGCCTTTGCTATCTGAAACAAAATGGGGGAATGCAGAGTAAGTTGAAATGGAGAAATAAGTCAATATGAGTAGGTTCTTTCTTGCAGTACTGAATCAAACTCATTGATGATAGCCTAGTCTTCATAGCTTTACCTGCTTGAAGTAGCCTGCTGATATGTAAGACCACATGTCTCTGTCAAAGTCAGTCAAGACAATGTTGAACTGGACAAATAGATTGAAAAGCTTTGAGATATAGTCATGAGGTTCAATCTGTAAAGAGGATAAATACTGTATCAGAACAAATAATCCTGATAGAAAAGTAAATAGTAGGGGAAGCGAGTGCCATAGGCTCATCATACTGCCAGTGTGTTCTGAGACAAGTCGTATCTCCATAGAAAAAATGGTGCCCAAGACTTGAAAAAACGTAAGGAACAATGAAGTGACAAAACAATCACCTGAGTAACATAAGGATTGAACTCCAAACCTAAGGATCTGACAAACTCTTCTGTCATCTTAGGCCAGTCAATTTCCGGATATGCAACTACATCAGCATTGTAATTTCCAACTGCGCCAGCAAATTTCCCTAGTATCTTGACCTCAGAAAAACTCTTCCCGATATCAGATAGTCTGGCTGCAAAATTTGCCATCTCTTTTCCCAGAGTTGTTGGTGATGCTGGCTACAAGTGGGAAACTGAAAATTTTAAGCTAGTATTCCAGGCACATCAGCAACAAAAGGCTAGATCTCAGCATCTTGCTAGAGAAGTCCATGTCAGGAAGATGGAAGCCTTGTGTCAATTAACAGTGTTGTCTATTAAGTTGGACTATTACATACGGACCATTCTGCTAAACCGCTAAACTCTGAAGTGCAGCAATACTGAATAATGTTTTTTGCCTTCATACTTTTAGCAGAAGTGGTTTTATTTATAGAATATGGTCAAAACAAATAGAGGACATTTGTCCAAGTAAATGAAAAACAATTACACAAGGCTTAGGCCGGAAACAATATGTAACAGTAGGATCCGTCTTATTCCTATTTTGTGTTTTTAAAAGAAAGCTAAATTTCTTGTCAACTCTAACCCTATCGACTTGGGAGTTAGGAACAGCATAGTTGTCAATTTGACCAGTCGCACAGTTCCATTCTTTGTATGCACTGTGCAGGAGTTATCACTATTCATGCTCTCTTATTGCAGCAATGGCAAGCAAACATAAAACAGCTCAAGTAAGTTTATCATAGCACATGTTACATAATAGAACAGTTGAGTCACATATAGTCAAATCTACTGCAAAACAATGTTATATGAATATGAAGAAACAATAATTCAGATATTCATTAATCTCGCGCTAATACATCCACAAGCATACACTAATAAAGAAATTCAAAAACTAAAAGGTGGCTCTACATACCTGTCCATGAGTTTTAGACAACAAAGGGACGTGTGCATTTTCCGTTGCCAAGGAACATATTGCGCTGCATACATCGATCATCACAGGGAACATAACTGTGTTTACCCCCTCTTTTAGAGCCAATGCATGTGACAGGTTATTGATATCTTCAGAAGTACATCCAAAATGGAAGAATTCCAAAACCTGGGAGAACATGATCAAAATGATAGTTAACTTCACTAACAGTAGTGAACACTTCAAAACTGAAAACCAGCGTATACCTTTGCAACCTCTGGATTTGAGCTGCATTTCTGCTTCAGATAGTACTCAACAGCTTTCACGTCATGGTTAGTTATTTTCTCAATTTGTTTCACTTCTTTAGCATCATTGATGCTAAAATCTTGGATAATTGCATCCAGGAAGAGCTGAGCCTCCTTGCTAAACGGTGGCACCTCCTTGACCTCAGGAATTTGAGAAAGCTTCAGCAACCATTTGACCTACAGAACTAAAAGCAGCTTCATTTGCATAGCATTGACCATGGCACACTAGCAACCGAACTGATCCACACGAGTCAAGATTATACAGACATGGTAGATATATAATACTCCCTCCGTCCCAAAATAAGTGACTCAAAAATGACTCAACTTTGTACTAACTTTAGTGTACAAAGTTGAGTCACTTATTTTGGGACGGAGGGGGTATAATACAAGCACGGTGCGGAAGCTATTTGAAGAGCCGAACCTCGACTAAGACGCGGTATCTAATGAGGCCGAACTCACTGAAGAAGGGCATCAAGTCCTTAATAAATCTGAAGTACCGGCCGTCCAGAGGTGATAGCGCCATCATACAGAAAGTGTCCAGATCTGTCGCTTGCTCCAGCTCCCCCACCGACCTCGCCGCCCAGTCCAGGGGAGCACTCATCTGATCAACGAACGCACGGAACGCATCTCATAAGCAACCATCGTCACTAATTAAATAAAATGGAACGGCGAGTACTTCGGGAAGGTATCCCTCGCCACCTCCAAATCCCTGGCTCCGGCTCCAACGGCTGCAGAGCAGCTTAGGCGCCGCGGCGGCTGCGTGGTGGCGCCAAGCACGGTGGCTCTCGGGGCGACTGTCACGCGTTGGGAAGCGAGGAAGGCGGCGGTGGCCGGGGACTTGAGATAGGGCGGCGCCGACATGCTCGGGGAGGCGCGGCGGCGGCTAAAAACCCTAGGGGTGTGGAAACAAGGAGGACTGGCGGGGCCGTGCGGCGTGGGAGGCGGGAGGGGAGGGGATGGGTAGCAAAGCAGCGGAAAGGGGGTAGGGGTTTAAAGGGAAGAGAAGGGGCGGAGACGCTCGGGTGTGTGTGGTTCCATTGGAGTAAAATAGGGCATCTCCAGCGGCATCCTGTCTCCTCAGGATTATTTTCTGTGTTTCCGTTTTAAAAAGGCAAAAAAATGGTTCAGTCATGCCCCCAAGCGTCCCAAGATCTCAAAATAGCATCGGTAAACCCAGGCAAAACCCGGCGCACTGAGGGGCTGTTGGGCGCGCCGGCGGAAGCAACAGCCAATCATATTCCTTTACCTATCTTTTTTTTGCCCACTCAATCACTTTTTGCTTGGTGATTGCCCTGGGGGCACCAACGGCTGGGAAAACGTCCTTGCGTTTCATCCGCCGAAAGTGTTTTGGCCCCCAGGACGTCCTATTTTTGGCCTGACGATTGTCCTGGGGGCCTCCAACGGCTGGATATGCTCTAAGGGCATCTGTATAATGTTGACATCAGATTTTGGCACGGTCAAGAACTTAATTAAGACGGCCTCAAATTGAAAAGTTCTCAAAGTGAGAAAGTTTCGTATCATCAAAAGGATAAACTTTGATGTTTGGACCATCGCCATCCAATCTCATCTCGAAGGCCGAAGTTGTGTTCGAAATACTGAGATTTTGTATCCAGAACACTATTCGGCCGATTACGCCCCCAAGACGGCCTCATATGGAAAAACATTCTACATGAATTGTCTTCGTCTCGTCGAAGCGATCGATTTTGATATAAAAATCGTTCCAATCCGAGTTCGTATTCAAAAGTTACAGCCATCCGAATGCAGCCCTGTCATGGTGCCATAAGTGGCGCGCCCCACCAGCCACGTGTATGATGGGTAGCGCGAATAACAATCTGTTTTGCTTGACCGTTTTGGCCTAGAAGATGGCTTCAAATCAAAAAACGTTCAAAATGAAAATTGCTCGTCTCATCGAAACGGTCAAGATTGCTTTTGGGCTCTTTTCCATCTAAGGTCGTTTACCACCTCAAAAATTACCCGCAAGGTGCAGTCAGTTTAAACTGAACAGTTTTGGAAAGTTCGGACAAAATCAATCCGAATTTGGTTAGGGTTTTGGACGTGAATCCAAGCCTTTTCCTTGCACGGGAAGTCCAGCCGCCTCTTATATATCTAAGGGGTGACGGCCGATTGAACAACACACAATCGAACAAACACATCTACCACTTTTACCTTTACTTTTACCTTCGCCTTTGTTCTTCTTCTTCCTCGTTCTTCGTTCGTTCTTCTTTATTGCAGGGCGGCGAACCTCGAGGCCCTAGGGGCGATCAGATCGACCTAGGGCAGCCCATAGCCGCCACGAGCCCTGACGGGGTCCCTCCCGGGCAAGCGGGACCTCGGGTCTACAAAAGCGGCCGTCGGATTGTCTTGCATACCGCGTTTCCGGACGGGTCTCCTTCGACGCGAGCTGCGGTGCATCACCCCCGGCGTCGAGGTTACACAGTGACATGTTCGTGTGCGAACACACTTTTTGGCGACTCCGCTGGGGACTAAGCTTTGAACGGTCTCCGGTCTGTTCTTGCTACGAAGAGATCGTCATCTAGGGTTTGCAATCTACGAAGGTAATATGAATACTCAATTCACATATGTAGATGCAAATAATGCATATGTTGTTGCTAGATCATCTAATGAGCATAATGTATCGGCTAGCCCTAGTTTCATCAATCATGCGTCGAATTACATGCAAGGCCCGATGCAAAACAATCTTCATGCTTCAAATTCTTATGATTTTAGTAACGTACAACATATGTATCCAAACTCCCACGCATCGGCAACCCCAAAAATCCATATGCCGATGAATAACATGATGAGTTTGGTTAATCAAGTTGAAACACCTCACATGGGAACTTTTGATAGTATGCAACAAAGTGTTTCACCTTTTTATTCATCGGCAACCAACTTGCAATATGTTAATACAAACATGCCGGTGGATAGGGGAATTGGCCATGCTACTACTAGTTATCTGGCCAATTACCCTCAATCATCATATGCTACACCTCATGCTTCTAATGTTTTGGCACCATATGCAACTATAGGTATTCATAATTCGGCTTTGCACCTTCATGCTAATAGTCGAATAACTGAAAATTCTATAGGATCACATGTGCCTTCATCTAGTACCATAGCATACAATGTTTCCCCTGCACAATTACAGAATTTCGGCGACATCTCGTTACCAAAAGAGTCTAAAAGTGTCGGGGGGCAATTCTATCCAGCTTGGGTCATTAAGAAAAATCTTACGTCTTTTTGGGACGAATGCAATGTTGCTCTAAATGAATTAATAAAAGAGGGAAAGCCTATTAATTCTGCTGCAATACATGCTAGATTATGTCAAAAAGAGAATGCATTGAGTGTGGATAGAATTATCAAACAGAGTGGTGATTCGGATAAGAAAGTTAATTTGGTTATTGAAAAGATCGAATCAAATATTACGTATGCCGAATCTGTTCTAGAAAAAGAGGACAACAAGGTGTTGGGGAGCTATTCGAAAGAGGAACAACATATCGTTCAAGTAACGCAACCATCATGCTCTCCCAACGTGTTTGAAAATGTATGTCTAGCGAGTGATTGATGTCTACACACGCTTCTACTCTTGTAGACTATGTTGAGCCTCCAAGCGCAGAGGTTTGTAGGACAGCAGCAATTTCCCTCAAGTGGATGACCTAAGGTTTATCGAACTCAGGGAAGTAGAGGTTGAAGATAGTCTCTCTCAAGCAACCCTGCAACTAAAATACAAGAAGTCTCTTGTGTCCCCAACACACCTAATACACTTGTCAGATGTATAGGTGCACTAGTTCGGCGAAGAGATGTTAAATGGCAAGTGATATGGATGGCAAAACAAAGTAATATAAATCTGCAATAAAAAGTGCAGCAAGCAAACAAGTGGTGAACGTGAGCACAAATGGTATTGCAATGGTGGAAACAAGGCCTAGGCTTCATACTTTCACTAGTGGCAACTCCCAACAACATTAACATAATCGAATCACATGATATTTCCCATAAAACATGCAAAGGGGACACACTCGGAGGTCATTCCTTCGTGGTCAAGAGAGGACGAGAATTATGTAGGGCTACAAAAGCACACCTCAAAGTTCGTAGTTCTCAATCTAAGGATTTCCCAATGTCACCGCGGCCATCCAAAGAGAGTCCCACAATCACCACAACATATCTAAAGGATAGTCAAAGACAAGCACCAAGAGACTCTCAATCTTCAATCAACACACAAGAGAGGAAATCACTCATGAAAATATTGTTCTAATCCATGTCCAATAGACCGCTTCACCTTGGTCTCGGGGATTATACTAGATAAAGACAAGTGAGTACATCAATCCAATACATAGAGGAAGGGGAAATATCATGGGATCACCCTAGATTAACATAGCCTATGATCACAACGAAGATCACATCATGGGAGAGAGAATTGACCACATAGCTACTGGTAAGAACCTCAGCCCCGAGGAGGAACTACTCCCGCATCATGGAGGGAGGAAGCAACGTCGATGGAGATGAATCCGGGGGCACTTCCCCGTCCCGGCAGGGTGCCGACGCAGGAATTCTGGTCCCCCGAAGCTTGATGGCGATGGCGGCGGAGAACGGAATCGCGTCTGGAGAAAAGGGGTCTGGAATCAGGGTTTCTGTGAGACGCTTTAAATATATGCCCAAGGGGGGCATCGGAGGAGCCTCGGGGGGCCCAGGCGCCCCCCCCGGCGCGGCCCAGGGGGGCGCGCCGCCAGGGCGCCTGGAGCCCTGGTGGCCCCCCGGCTGTCCTTCGGGCGCACGGTAGTTTCTGGAACGCTGATTTTTTATATAATTTTTCTAGATTTTTCGTGGCAGTTCTCGTAATGTGAAAACCCGAAATACAAAAACAACCGAAAACAGAAACTGGCACTGGGGTGCACCGAGTTAATAGGTTAGTCCAAATATGATCAAAAGTGTATGGAAGTGTATAAATATCATAGCAATATCACCCAAAAGAGGCATGGAGCAAGCAGAAATTATAGATACGTTTTGGACGTATCAACATCCCCAAGCTTAATTCCTGCTCGTCCTCGAGTAGGAAATGATAACAAGAATAATTTCTGTGGTGACATGCTATTAACCATATAGGACTTTTTCATAGTCATATGACAAAAGCTTACTGAGACAATGAATCTATAGTAATTAAGTTGCTTCATGAGAAAATCACAAAGGATTGAAAGTTTTACAATATGATACTGAAACATCAAATAGATTTGCAATGAACATGATGTGCAAATATGATAAAGTGATATCTAGCTTGCCCCCTTTAGTGAAGCAAAACATAAATGCAGGGGCACCTCCAAGGTTTAAGTGATGACTAGATACAATGATTTCAGAATAAACGATATCACAATCATGCAAAAGACAATGCTACTTTGGGACAATGCACATTACACTCAGAATGACAATCATGCTCTCAGTAGTCGGTGCTTTTAAAAGAAGGTGGAGACTCTCGAACCGTGGCTTTTGTTGGCAAGGTTGAAAACCCGTAGTCGGAAACAAAGACAAAACATGTACCAGAGCTCTTGGTTTTAAAACAGAGGTAATAATTTATTTTAGATCATGCATGTTTCGTCAACGAATGCTAGCAGACAACTCAATCACTTCTTAAGATGGACAAGTTTCGAGGAACGGCTCCCGAATGAGGACGATCACATCCTCTTAATCTCCTTTGTTTATCACTGCCAAAGTTTTCTGATTTCTCATGATGTGACGCCCGAGACCGACGTCCCAGAAGATTCCAGAAGATTCCAGATGTTCCGGGTTGCCCGTGTGTTCTTTGTGCTTGCTTTATTTATTTTTTGCATTGCATCATGTCATCATGTCATCATGTCATTTTATTTCTTGCATCTCAACCTAAATAAACCGTGTGGACCTTCGGTCCATTTAAATCGAGGGAAGAATGTCTTCTCTTTATAACATATAAAAGCCTCCTAATATTTATGGAGCTATATTAATAATTATTCCATTGCTTCGGAATCACCACACTTGCATAATCTCCCCATGTCTTTTCACTTCGAGTTTCACCTTCAAAACCTTGTCTAAAATTCTTTCCGTTATTTTCGAGGCTCCTCCTAAAAATTTAGACTCCGTTCAAACTCCTTATATTGCAAGCTAAATGTTTTAGTTTGCACTTCCTTTTTGTTGGAACTATTTTGTTGGGTTGGTAATATCCCGTAAAGCCTTATAACAATGTTCCATATTTTATTTTCTGTTCTGGCCTCTTTTCTTAATTTCTTTTGCACTCTCTCTATTTTTTATTTCTATTAAAGAAATAAATAAAATGAGAGCAGCCTCCCAGGCCTCCTGGCCACTCCAGCCGCGCCCTGGCCCATCAGGCCCAGCTGGCCCATCTGTCCGAGGCCCAGCCTCCCCTTTTTCCCCTAACCCTAACCCAACCGCAGCCTCGCACCCTCTCCCCTCGCTCGTCCCTCTCAGCCGCCGCACTCGAACCCTCTCGCTCGATCCCCATCGAGCCCCTCGATCTCCCTTTCTCTCGCTCCTCCAGCAGCGCCGACAGGCCCCGCTCCCAGCGGCCCGGCCCCCTGGCCCGAGCGCCCTCCCTCGCGAGCTCGCCTCTGCGCCCCGTCCCGGCCTCGTTCGTCAAGGCAGCGGCCGCGTGCCTGGCGCCCCGCTCCCTCCGTCCTTGAAGCCCGGCGCTCCCCGCGTCTGCATCCCCTCCGGCCGCCCAAGCCCTCGTCTCCAGCAGCGCGGCTCCTTCGTCTCCTCCGCGACGCAGCACCCGCGTGGCAGCCCTCCTCGCCACAGGCGCGAGCGCCACAGCGCCCGAGCGCGCCCTCCAGGTCGCCTCGCCTGGTTCTCCTCGACCAGGAGCCTCAACTTCGGCCGGACCGCGCGCCTGGCTCCCTCCAGGTCGTCCGACCAGCTGGCCGCCCTGCCTCGGCCAAGAGCAGCGCCGCGGCTCCTTTCTCCTCCAGCACGCCCTCGTTCAGCGCCTGGCGCCGCGAGCCGGCCGCCCCTTCCTCCAGCAGCCGCCGTTCGCCGCGGGAGTCCAGCTCCGACGCGCCGGCGTCCCGTCTTCCGACGTCTCCAGCAAGGCCGCGTCCTCGCCTCGTCGCCCGCCAAAACCGCTGTTGCTGCTGTGCTTCTTTTTTTGGTTTTTGCGTTTTGTTTTGTCCAGCTTTTAAACATGGAGCAGCAAGTGCCACGACGACGAGAACGTCTACGTACGTGTACGGCTATCTTCGGCGAAGAACGAGTACCTCTGCCGCGTCTCCGGATTCGTCAAGACACCAAGTACCACGACGACACTACACAACGCGTCAAGTACCCCTTCGTTTGCGTCAAGTTCGACTACACGACGACCCGACAAGTTCCACGACCGAGTACCCCTCCGATGCAAGTACCACTACTTCCACTACCGTCGCCAACGGGAACCCCAAGTACCACGACGACCCGAACCGCTACGAACGTGCACGACTCCGTTACGAGAACGACTACACGTGACGACGATGCGTCAAGTACCACTACCGTCGACAAGACCGAGACCGGCAAGTTCCACGACGTGACAAGTACCTCTCTGTACGGGATGTGAATGACTACCCGTGTACCTCTTCGGGAACGACTACTTCCCTCTACGGCCGTGTACAACTACTTCCTCTACTTCCACTACTTCCCTCGACGATCTCGAACCGTCCCGAAACGAGTGTTTCGAAGGTATAACCCCGAGACGTGACCCGTGTGATGCTTGTTGTGTTGTATGAAATGTTTCCTTGTGTGCATCGTGCCCGTTCCACCTTTTGTCATGTTCCTTGGTTGCCTCGTCGCCGACTCGTGGGAACCCGGTAACGGGATCGCCCCACCTTTCATCTCGTGTGACTCGCTCACGCCATCTTTCCTTTTGCACCGGTCTCTCCCGGGTTACCGGAACCGATATGTTGCGTTGCATCATTTTCGGATCGTTGCCGTGGCACCCTTTTCTTCCACCACGGTGACAATGCTTCATATCTCTTTTAAGTCAACCTTTTAAAATTGCATAAACTTGATCATGTCATCCGCATCATGTTAACAACACTAAAATGTTAAATTGTTGTTTGCTTATAATTATTAAACATGCTTATGGGGATTTTCCGGATATGTTGTTGTTTTTCCGGCCTCATTTAAAATGCCTAATAGTGTAGTTTATTATGCTTCACCTCTTGCCTTGTTAAAAACATTTAGCCTTGCCTTGTAAATAACAAGAGTCAACTAAATAATAAATGTGGTGTTTCGTCAATAAGCAACTCGTTGCATATTGATCTCCACTTAACTTGTAGATTTGTTTGTGCACTTTGCCATGCCTTGCATAATTAAACCGGACATGCATCATACTTGGATGTGCATCGTATGCCATGTTTATGATATGTGTGTTTACCGTGTTGTTTGCTTCTTTCCGGTTGCTTCTCTTGTTAGCTTCGGTTTCGTTCCGGAGTTGTGAGGATCCGCTCGACTGTTGCTCCGTCTTCTTCTTGGATCCGTTCTTCTCCCTTGTGGAATCCCAGGCAAGATGACCGAACCCGGATACCATTACTATCTTTGCCTATTGTTAGTAGTCTCGATCCTTAGTTTTGCCTCGATGCCCATGTTCTTCTTGTCAGCCTCCTACTTGTAACCATTGCCCTGTTTAACCACCCTACCTATGCAAACCGTTGCTTGGCTAAGTACGCTTCGCTCAGCCCCTCTTATAGCATTGTTAGTTGCAGGTGAAGATTGAAGATGCTTGCTTCATGTTGAAGTTTGGTTGGGTTATATCACACTATATAAATGTTTAAAAATGAAATCATCTATATACTGGCAAGGGTGGAAGGCTAAGCCTTTTGCTTGGTGATTTGTTCCACTCATGCCGTTAGGAACCGTATAAACCGGTGTTATGTTCCTTGATTATGCGTTCCTAACACGGTTGGGGTGTATGGGACCCCCTTGATAAACCGCTAAGTGCTAAGTCTTTTCCAGCAAGTCCCAACCTTTGGTACTATTTGCCTAATAACAAACTAATAAAAAAACTTGCATGTGGACTAGCTATCCCTTTTATTTAATTCAACAACCCCGGGCCAGTGCTCCACATGAGTGTTGGTCCGAAACGGGGAGTCTGCGGGGCCACCTCGAGGAAACTCAAGGTTTGGTAAAAACCTGTAGAATCGCCCATCCGGTCGTGTCCTGAGACTAGATACGCGCGGCTACCTATCAGGGTGTCGACACGCCGGGAGGATTTGCTGGATTAGCCTTACCTTAGTTCGGTTTAACTCGAGCACGGGATTCCGAGAATACTCGGGTCTTCCCACCTATGGAGTTGCGACTTCGCGGATCGTGGGCTTGTGATGGGCCAAGTTGGAACACCCCTGCAGGGTTTGAACTTTCGAAAGCCGTGCCCGCGGTTATGTGGCAGATGGGAGCTTGTTAATTCCGGTTGTAGATAACTTGACACAATGTTTCAATACACTACCAGCGTGTGTACCGTGACTGTCAATTTCCGAATAGGGATTCGGGAGTTGAACACGGTGGGGTTATGTTTGACCGGCTTTAGTTAGGATCACTTCGTGATCATCTCTCGACCGATGCACTTCTCTTCTCGCTCTCCTTTGCGTAAGTTAGTGCTAGTTGCTGCTGCAGTCTCTTGTTGTTCCTTCACCTCATATTTCTTTCTTCAGCCTTATCCTCACCCAAGGCTTAAATAGTCTTGTTACCCGGGAACGGGATTGCTGAGTCCTCTGTGGCTCACAGTTACTTCACCACACCAGATGCAGGTTCAGCCGAGTTTGAAGCAGGTGGTGGTTCAGTGCTTCACCAGGAGCTCGTTGAAGAGTTTGGCTGTATGCTTGTGACGTTTCGATGTTCAGTAGTGGTTTCTACTAGGATTCGATCCTGACCTGTGGCTTTATGTTGTTTTGGTATCTTGCTTTTGGATCTTACCCTTAGATGGGCTGTGATGTTCTGAATGATGATTGCTTATGTAATGTATTGTGTGAAGTGGCGAGTGTAAGCCAGCTATCTCCTTTTGCAATTTAATCCCTTTTTACATGAGTCGTGCAAAGATACCAAACTTGAGATCATTCTAGGATGGGCTTATACCTTTAAGTCGTGCCTCGACACGTAGGAGGTATAGTCCCATCCTGGGCATTACACATGAACAAAGCGTGAAGGAGGGTTTGTTTGTTATATTATCTTTTTGAGCCGGGCGCACTCAATGCCAGTTCCTTCTCGTATTATAGGTTTGCACATTATACATGCAATCCCGGGGTGTAGCTTGTCCAACTTAAAAAGATCATGAATTAACTACTACTTCCTCATGAACTTAAAACAGAGGCACAAAATAGGAATGCTTTTTCTTTGAATAATTTCGAGATGGTACATGCAAGTCTCCGTTAGGAATGGCAGGTAAATACCATGTAGGAAGATATGGTGGACTCATATGTCATAACTGGATTAAAAGGATGTGGATGCACAAGCAGACAGTCCGCTTAGTACAGGCGAAGGTTAGCAAAAGACTGGGAGCGACCAACTAAGAGAGCAATGACGGTCATAATCATGCAGAGCGACAAAGCAACATTGAATCAGGCATGGAAGTTATATCGCTACTCAGAAACAAAAGATCATCAAGGCTTGACATACTTTCTTTACAGTCTTAAATATGCGTGAGCATACGCCAAGTCAATCAAAATAAATTCTTTGAAGGAAGATATTACTAAACCATACCACATCATAGGCAAACAAATCATGTTGGTACTCCAATAACACATTGGGAACCCCCCAGCTATTTGAGACTAACCATAAGAAAACATGAACTACTAAGCGCCATTATGCACGTAACATCTTTATCATAGACATATCAACCCATGCAACAGAAGCAAACTCTCTTAATAAGATAAACATGATAACTAAAGAGAGTTCAAGCAACCAACTAAACAAAAGCTCTTTAAAAAGATAAGCATGAAAGTTAAGAGATAAGCATGATAGTAGCTATTAAAAGACAAAGAACACACACAGCAAAGATAGACATGCAAACTCTATGTTATGTTCTAGGTAGAAGTGGAGCGTGTTTCTCTCCCACATAAAGAAAGCTGAGTTCCAACTCGTTCTGAAAAGCTAAAGAAAACTAAAAGGAAAATTAAAACAAGACGCTCCAAGCATAGCACATAACACATGAAGTGATTAAAATATAGTGGAACGAAGGACGAACTGATAATGTTGATGAAGAAGGGGATGCACGGGGGCATCCCCAAGCTTAGACGCTTGAGTCTCCTTGAATATTTCTTGGGGGTGCATGAGGGCATCCCCAAGCTTGAGCGTTTGACACTCCTGAATTTTTTTATCATCTTCCCTCGCACACTTGAAAACTCCCTTCATACATAACTCATCATAATCTGATTAGCGAGGTTAGTACCCATAATAAAATAATTGTTCCTTGCTGGAAATAAAGATATTCTTGAAGTTCTACTGTTTCTCAAGATTTCCAAAAGGTTTTTGCAAAGAAAAAGCAAGTTCTAGGTTTGCAAAATGAAGGAAAGGAAAAACAGAACAGAATCTGTGAAAAACAGAACAGCAGGTAGTAAATGATTTTTCCGGTGCACTTATGCAACTCTAATCAAAAAACTCAAAACAGACGCACGAAATACAATTATATAGAGCACGCTGTCGAAAAAATTCAGACCAAAAATATGATCTGGTGATTTTATACGAATTTTTCTATCCAAGGACATAATCTGTTTCCTGGACAGCACGTCACAACTTTTGAACTTTCTTGCAATCAGAGGCTAAACTTGGCACAAAGCTGGAAAATAAAGATACAATGATGTTGCTACAGTAATAACAAACATCAAGACCACTAAAACTGAAAGTAAACATAACAAGGGTTGTCTCCCTAGAGCTCTTTCTTTATAGCCATGAAGATAGGCTTAAGACTTTAATGATGCTCTCGTAGGAATAAGAGCTGAAGAACAAAAGAGAGCATCAAGAAGCAAATACCAAACACATTTAAGCCTAACATGCTTCCTATGCATAGGAATATTGCAATAGAATAATTCATTGAAGCACAAAGCAACTAGCATAGGAAGGCAAAACAAGCATAACTTCAAAATATTCACCATAAAGAGAGGAAACTTCTTATTATTAAGATATTTAGAACCAAGTCTCCCTATCTCATTATAAATTTCAGTGGCATCATGGATGAACTCAACAATATAAGCATCACATAAAGCATTGTTACCATGATCCACATGCAAAAAGGTACTCTTACTCTCCACATAAGCATAATCTTTCTCATTGGTAATAGTGGGAGTAGGACTATCATAAACAACTTGAACACTATAGATTAATTGTGTATTAGGAGGGTGGTGTTCAACAAGCGAGTAATTCCCTCCATTATTATGACAAGTTTCATAAGGATAATTTCTCCTTATGTCATAGGTACCTTTATAATCACTATAGGTTGGAGTTATGACATCATCATAGTAGAGAAGAGCATTATCATTGCTAGCAACTATATTTGTAATCATGTAATATTTATTCTTACTAGCAAAAGAATTATCAATTATCTCATCACTAGTGGGTAAAGGATTTGCAATCCTATCATCCCCAAGCTTAGAGCTTCCCATATCATCACTTTCAGAGTTGGTACCAAAAAGATTTTCAAGATCATAAGTAGCATTATCATCATTTTCCCAATCACAATAAGTAACATGCATATCATAATCAAAATCATCTTCAATAGTACCTACGGACGTATCATCAAGATGATAATTAAGGCAATAAACTTCACCGTCTTCTTTAAACTTACAATCGTTAGGATAAAAGTTGATGGGAGGAATATGCTCAGGCCAGGTTGATACCCATTCTTCTTCTTTCTTGCTCCTCTTCCTCCTCCTCTTCTTTTTCTTCTTCTTAACCTTAGGAGGGAGTGGTTGGGGATGAAGCTTCTCCACATATCCTGGTTTATCATTAGAAACAATAGGGGAAACTTAGGAGAAACTCTCCTTCTTATTAGCAGAAATATAAGAGACATTTTTATACTTTGGTAAAGTTCCCTCCTTTATAATCTTACCTATGTAATCATTTTCATGGCAATTAACAACACAATAGAGATGGCAATTTTGCAAAGTGTTTTTTATTCCTATGGCATTAACATCTAGCCATGAAGTCTTTTCTGATAACTCTTCACACATCAAAAATAACATAAGCTCATCATAAAGATCAGAGGTGATCATGTTATCACACAACCGGTTAACAGTTATGTTTTGAAAGTTCACGCATTGAAAATTAAAGTGACCCTCTATACGGCAAAGTTCACAAGTAAAAGGATAAAGGTCACACAATTCTCTAGCAATTTCATTTAAATCTCTGACCGAAGTGATTGTTCTTTCATGCTTATGTTGCTTACAATACTTCTCTTCTTCAATCATAGGCCTTTCACAAGGTCTATCCACTCCACAAAAATTAACATGCTTATATAAAACTTCATTTTTAGGAATTGGATCATGCATGTTGCAATCATCATGAACAATTTCATTTTCTTTGCAAGTCTCTTTAAAAGGTTTATGATACTTGATCCAATCCTCCTTAGGCATATTAAGATGTGAAGCAAAAGATTTGAGGAAATCAACAAGGAGTTGAGAATCAAGCCCAAACTTAGCACTAAACTTATTAAAACTTGTAGTTTCAACAAAGGACTTAATGCAATCATACTCATAAATTATACCTGACTCTTTACCTTTGTCGATCTCCCAATCTTCAGTGTTGCGTTGAATTCTTTCAAGGAGTTCCCATTTAGCATCAATCTTTTTGTTTGTGAAAGAACCCATAGAGGAAGCGTCGAGCAAATCTTTATCCTCTCGAGAAAGCCTCGCATAGAAATTAGTAATAATCATATCTTTGGGGAGCCCATGGTTAGGACATTTTAGCATTAACGTTTTCAGTCTCCCCCAAGCTTGAGCTATGCTCTCTCCGTCATGAGGATAAAAATTATAAACATAATTCCTATTCTCATGGACTTCATGAAGAGGATAAAACTTGGAGTAAAAGAGAGACTGGATCTCTTCCCACTCCAGCAGGTGAGAGTCATTTAGTAGCCTATACCATTCCAATGCTTTTCCTTTCAGTGACAAG
Source organism: Secale cereale (assembly GCA_902687465.1). Taxonomy (NCBI): domain Eukaryota; kingdom Viridiplantae; phylum Streptophyta; class Magnoliopsida; order Poales; family Poaceae; genus Secale; species Secale cereale. The sequence continues at coordinate 292,396,263 of LR738715.1, read as the reverse complement.
GCAAATAATTTCCTCATGACAAACTCCCTTGATACACCTGCAAGCTTAAATAATGAACATAGTTGTGACAGATATAGCAAGTGTTCACCGGGATGTTTGTCTCCTGCATAACGATTAGCCAAAACATAATCGATAATACCAGCTGGTATTTTATAGGGCATAATTTCAGTAGGGGGGGAGCAACCACCACAGGTGTGGGGCGTCTTCCCGCAAGCAACGATCCAATAACACGGTTTTCCATAAACATAACTAGTGAAATAAAAACAAGAAACAAAAAGATTTAATTGCAAGATCTAAAGATATACCTTCAAGCGCTCACCTCCCCGGCAACGGCGCCAGAAATAGCTTGATGTCTACACACGCTTCTACTCTTGTAGACTATGTTGGGCCTCCAAGCGCAGAGGTTTGTAGGACAGCAGCAATTTCCCTCAAGTGGATGACCTAAGGTTTATCGAACTCAGGGAAGTAGAGGTTGAAGATAGTCTCTCTCAAGCAACCCTGCAACTAAAATACAAGAAGTCTCTTGTGTCCCCAACACACCTAATACACTTGTCAGATGTATAGGTGCACTAGTTCGGCGAAGAGATGTTAAATGGCAAGTGATATGGATGGCAAAACAAAGTAATATAAATCTGTAATAAAAAGTGCAGCAAGCAAACAAGTGGTGAACGTGAGCACAAATGGTATTGCAATGGTGGAAACAAGGCCTAGGCTTCATACTTTCACTAGTGGCAACTCCCAACAACATTAACATAATCGAATCACATGATATTTCCCATAAAACATGCAAAGGGGACACACTCGGAGGTCATTCCTTCGTGGTCAAGAGAGGACGAGAATTATGTAGGGCTACAAAAGCACACCTCAAAGTTCGTAGTTCTCAATCTAAGGATTTCCCAATGTCACCGCGGCCATCCAAAGAGAGTCCCACAATCACCACAACATATCTAAAGGATAGTCAAAGACAAGCACCAAGAGACTCTCAATCTTCAATCAACACAAAAGAGAGGAAATCACTCATGAAAATATTTTTCTAATCCATGTCCAATAGACCGCTGTCACCTTGGTCTCGGGGATTATACTAGATAAAGACAAGTGAGTACATCAATCCAATACATAGAGGAAGGGGAAACATCATGGGATCACCCTAGATTAACATAGCCTATGATCACAACGAAGATCACATCATGGGAGAGAGAGATAACCACATAGCTACTGGTAGAAACCTCAGCCCCGAGGAGGAACTACTCCCGCATCATGGAGGGAGGAAGCAACGTCGATGGAGATGAATCCGGGGGCACTTCCCCGTCCCGGCAGGGTGCCGGCTGATGTCTACACACGCTTCTACACTTGTAGACTATGTTGGGCCTCCAAGCGCAGAGGTTTGTAGGACAGCAGCAATTTCCCTCAAGTGGATGACCTAAGGTTTATCGAACTCAGGGAAGTAGAGGTTGAAGATGGTCTCTCTCAAGCAACCCTGCAACTAAGATACAAGAAGTCTCTTGTGTCCCCAACACACCTAATACACTTGTTAGATGTATAGGTGCACTAGTTCGGCGAAGAGATGTTAAATGGCAAGTGATATGGATGGCAAAACAAAGTAATATAAATCTGTAATAAAAAGTGCAGCAAGCAAACAAGTGGTAAACGTGAGCACAAATGATATTGCAATGGTGGAAACAAGGCCTAGGGATCATACTTTCACTAGAGGCAACTCCCAACAACATTAACATAATCGAATCACATGATATTTCCCATAAAACATGCAATGGAGACGCACCCGGAGGTCATTCCTTCGTGGTCAAGAGAGGACGAGAATTATGTAGGGCTACAAAAGCACACCTCAAAGTTCGTAGTTCTCAATCTAAGGATTTCCCAATGTCACCGCGGACATCCAAAGAGAGTCCCACAATCACCACAACATATCTAAAGGATAGTCAAAGACAAGCACCAAGAGACTCTCAATCTTCAATCAACACACAAGAGAGGAAATCACTCATGAAAATATTGTTCTAATCCATGTCCAATAGACCGCTGTCACCTTGGTCTCGGGGATTATACTAGATAAAGACAAGTGAGTACATCAATCCAATACATAGAGGAAGGGGAAATATCATGGGATCACCCTAGATTAACATAGCCTATGATCACAACGAAGATCACATCATGGGAGAGAGAATTGACCACATAGCTACTGGTAAGAACCTCAGCCCCGAGGAGGAACTACTCCCGCATCATGGAGGAAGGAAGCAACGTCGATGGAGATGAATCCGGGGGCACTTCCCCGTCCCGGCAGGGTGCCGGCGCAGGAATTCTGGTCCCCCGAAGCTTGATGGCGATGGCGGCGGAGATCGGAATCGCGTCTAGAGAAAAGGGGTCTGGAATTAGGGTTTCTGCGAGACGCTTTAAATATATGCCAAAGGGGGGCATCGGAGGAGCCTCGGGGGGCCCAGGCGCCCCCCGACGCGGCCCAGGGCGGGCGCCGCCAGGGCGCCTGGAGCCCTGGTGCCCCCCCGGCTGTCCTTCGGGCGCACGGTAGTTTCTGGAACGCTGATTTTTTATATAATTTTTTTGGATTTTTCCTGGCAGTTCTCGTAATGTGAAAACCTGAAATACAAAAATAGCCGAAAACAGAAACTGGCACTGGGGTGCACTGAGTTAATAGGTTAGTCCAAATATGATCAAAAGTGTATGGAAGTGTATAAATATCATAGCAATATCACCCAAAAGAGGCATGGAGCAAGCAGAAATTATAGATACGTTTTGGACGTATGAGTGATTTACCTATCCTCCGATTTGGTCACAACTTTATTGTTGATGCTTCTATAAGAAAAATTCTCATAAGTAATTTTGAAAGACCAATGAAGAAGGGTAATTTACTTGTTGGCAATAAAATTGTTATAGAACATATCGGTCAACCTATTGTGCCATTTACAAAGACCGATAGTGATTTATTATCGCGTCCAAAGTTTTTCCCATTGGTTTATTTAAAATTCATATCTAATTGGATGGCTTTGCTTGCTTCATACTTGGCTTACGCATGGCCTCAATTGAGACATGTATGTTCTAACTACTTTGATTTCAGAAATTTAAAGCCAAGTTTATACTTTGTTGAGAAAACCGATGATAGTATAATTTGTTTCTCAAAGACATCGGAGATAGAGTGCCAAACACTATGCATGGCCGAATGGGGTGATGTTGTGACACCCGGATAGTTAAGCTACAGTAACCCTCTACTAATGACGACACGTCACCGCAACTACTGTTGATAATCTCGTGTTAGTTCGAATCCGGTTCGAATTAAAATTTAAAGTGAAGCAAACAATTAAAGTTTTGAAACTTCAAAAATAAAATGTTCTAAAGGTGACAAATAATTCGTAGGTTATTATGGTGGAGAAACCACATTTTTATAAAGTATGTAAATGCCCTAAAATAAATAGAACAATGGCTATAGCAATTAATTAAAAGCCTTTTTCATTTTATAATCTATCAAACTAATTTACCTAAGTGTTAAACTTTTTGTTGCACAGGGATAATCTAAAACACTAATTTGTGTGTTGGTCTCATGTTTTTATAAAACTAAAATATACTAATAGTAAAATAAAACAGTAAATAAAATAAAAGGGAAAAAGAAGAAGTAAAACAGGGCGGCGGCAAATAACAGGCCCCCTGGGCCTCCACACAGCTAGGCCACCAGGCCGGCCCAGCCGACCACTTCCCTCTCTCCCCTGTTCACGCCCGCCCCGGTGGCCACGGCCGATGCCTGCCACGGCACCGGCAAACGCCGTGGCGGCCATCCGCCGGCGCCCCTCGCCTACTTAAGCCACCCCTCGTCCTGACCTGAACCCTAGCGTCGTCCCGATCCCCTCGCACTCCCTCTCTCTCTCCCGATGCTCGTCCGCCTGCCGCCGATGCCGCATCGCCGTTGTTCACATGGCCACCGGCCCTTCCCTGCCACGCCGACGAGCCCTGCATGACCACCGTCGTCTACCTCACCCTCTGCACCACCGGATCGAGCCGGGGAGCCGCCCCATCATCGACGTCGTCTTCGTCTTCATCATCGGGCGCCGAAGGGACTCGCCGTCGATTTGTCGTGACCGCTCCTCCCCGAGCGCGTCACCGAGCTCCATGGTGAGCCGCGATTCCTCCCGCCTATTATTCCTTCTATTTTGGTCGCCGTTTGCTGTCTCCCGTAGCTCGCCGTGGCCGTCGGAGTCTGAGCTCCTGCACGCACGCTGACTTGGCCGTGCGTGCCCGCACCTGTGTGTTCCTGCAGCCGTTCGCGCACGCCCGCGCCTTCCCCTGCTGACTGCAGCTGTCGCGCCCTGGCCATGTCCCCATCAGCTCGCCCAGCCTCGTCGCAGTCCCCGCACCCTCGGACCCGTGCTCCGCCGCGCCCGCCATATTCTCCGCCCACACTCATGGCCACCGTCGCCCCGGGCGCTCCCCTGCAGCCGCCCCGCGCACCACGCCCGCCTCCATCCGTCGCCGCTGACCTGCACACGTTGACCGCCCCTGAATCCCGCACCGGCGCCCCGTCCCGCAAGCGCTCTGCGCGCTAGCCGCGTCCTGCTCTCCGCCCAACCACAATGACCCGTCGTCCCGCGCCCGCGCCTTGCAGTCGTGCTGTCGCTGTGCCGCCCCTAGCGCCGCGCGCCTCCACCTTCGCCTCGCCGGAGGCCCCAGTCGCGCCGGCGCCCCGCCGTGCCCGCCGGCCTCGCCCCGCTCCGGGCAGGCTACGGCCTCCGCGGGCGCCAGCCCCGCTTCACCGCTCGGCGCCCAGCGCCCGCACCCCCCTGCGCCCGTCGCCCGTTTTGGCCTCTGGACCTATGGCAAACGGGGCCCAGCCCCAGAACGGTATTATAAAAAAAGAAGGATAAAGAAAAAAATATAATAAAAATAATTAAAAATATTAATAAATAATAAGAGGTTTAATTAATTAATCACTTAATTAACTTAATTAATTCTGTTTAGAATAACCTAAACACTAATTAACTTATTTAACTATTAATTATCTAAACAGTCAATGACAGGTGGGACCCACTCGCCAGGTTGACCAGTCAACCATGCTGACGTCAGCATGATGTCATGCTGATGTCATAAATCTTTTTTAGAATTAATTTATTTAATATTAAATTCTACAAATTAATAAAAACTTTAGAAAATCATATCTTTTAAACCATAACTCGGATGAAAATACTTTGTACATGAAAGTTGCTCAGAACGACGAGACGAATCCGAATACGCGGTTCGTTCGTCCGACACACACCTCTTTCATACCGAACCTGCAACTTTCCCCCTCCGTTTCATCAGTCCGAAAACGCGAAACACCAGGAATACTTTTCCGGATGTTTGCCCCCTTCGTCGGTAACACCTCCTACCGCGTTAGGTCACACGTAGCACCACGTTTTGCCTTTTTATGCTTTGTGGTGCGATGTTTGCATTATATTTATTGTTTCTCCCCCCTCTTCTCTCCGATAAACATCAGGACTGAGACCGCTGATGGTGCCACTGTGATCGACTGCATCGACGACGACCCCTCCTTCTTGCCAGAGTAACCAGGCAAGCCCCCCTCTTTGATCACCAGATATCGCATAATCTTCTCTCTATTGCTTGCATTAGAGTAGTGTAGCATGTTACTGTTTGGTTACTCCTATTCTGTTGCATAGCCTGTCATTGTTGCTACAACTGTTGATACATGTACCTGCCATCCTAATGCTTAGTATAGGATGCTAGTATTCCATCAGTGGCCCTACATTCTTGTCCGTCTGCCATGCTATACTATCGGGCCGTGATCACTCGGGTGGTGATCACGGGTATATATTATACTATTACATACACATGATGATGATTCGGAGATGGGGGCTGAAGGGGCAGGTGGTTCCACACAGGTAGTGGTGGGCCTGGGTTCCCGGCAGCCCCCTGATGGTTACTTTGTGGCGGAGCGGCAGGGCGGGTTGCGACCACCTAGGAGACAGGTGGGCCTGGCCCTGGTCATTGTTCGCGGTTATTTCATAATAACACGTTTAGCGGGATCTTGGTATTTGATCTGAGTTTGGCCATTGGCCTATACGCACTAACCAGCTACGTGGGAATAGTTATGGGCACTCGACGTCTTGGTATCAGCCGAAGCCTTCTTGACGTCAGCGACTTAGCAGCGCGCGCCGGATTGGACCGAAACGCCTACTCTGGTATTAGGAGAGGCTAGGTCTGCTTATCGACCGCCCTCGCAACGTGCAGGTGTGCATTGGGCGATGGGCCCAGATCCCCGTGCACTTAGGGTTTAGACCGGCGTGCTGACCTCTCTGTTGTGCTTAGGTAGGGCTGCGACATGTTGATCTTCCGAGGCCGGGCATGACCCTGGAAAGTGTGTCCGGCCAAATGGGATCGAGCGTGCTGGGTTATGTGGTGCACCCCTGTAGGGAAGTTAATCTATTCGAATAGCCGTGTCCCTCGGTAAAAGGACGACCGGAGTTGTACTCTGACCTCATGACAACTAGAACTGGATACTTAATAAAACACACCCAGACAAGTTCCAGATATAACTCGGTGGTTGCTCTCTCACAGGGTGATGTGCGGGAGGATCGCCGGGTAGGATTATGCTATACGTTGTTACTTGGTGAACTTACCATCTATTCTATTCTACTGCTGCAAGACGGAGGCTGCGAGAAGCGAGGATACTTGTTACTTCCAGCTACTCTCTTCTTCTGCTACAAGATGGACGTTGCTAGAAGCGTAGTCTTCGATTGGATTAGCTATCACTCTCTTATTCTGGTATTCTGCAGTTTAGCCCACAGATATTGCCCCATTACACATATATCATTGCATATGTAGTGTAGATCCTTGCTTGCGAGTACTTTGGATGAGTACTCACGGTTGCTTTGCTCCCCCTTTTCCCCCTTCTTTCTTCTTTCTGGTTGATGCAACCAGATCGATGGAGTCCAGGAGCCAGAGGATGCCGATGATGTTTCTACATGGAGTTCGGCTTCGAGGAGTAGTTAGGAGGTCCCAGGCAGGAGGCCTTGCCTTTTCGATCATTGCTACTTTTGTGCTAGCCTTCTTAAGGCAAACTTGTTTAACTTATGTCTGTACTCAGATATTATTGCTTCCGCTGACTCTTGTGTTTTCGAGCTGATGTATTCGAGCCCTCAAGGCCCCTGGCTTGTAATATAAAGCATGTATTCTTTTAATTTGTGTCTAGAGTTGTGTTGTGATATCTTCAAGTGAGTCCCTGATCTTGGTCGTACACATTTGCGTGCATGATTAGTGTACGGTCAAATCGGGGGCGTCACAAGTTGGTATCAGAGATGACTGCCTGTAGGAATTCCCCTTTCCAACTCCTTGGCCGAAGTTGAGTCTAGTCATTGCAAAACTTTACTAACATGGCTGTGTGGCCTACAGGCCCACGTCGCCATTGGGTGGTATTAGGATCTTTTACTCCTCGACCTATACTCTGGGACTCTGACATCTCTTCTATTCGGGTTAAACGATTTTACTAACTTTGACTCTAGGTTCTCGTAACTACTTTCACCCGGAGAGCCCCTTATTACAGATGATCGCCTGCTGCACCTGGAGTTCCTGAAGATGCTATTCGATGTTTTACCGAGACACTTGTGCCCACCGCCTTTGCAAATTCACCACCATTGAGACATCCCTATGGGTAGCTACTTATACTTGCCATCCATACATTCATTCTCGATTACTCTTGTTAGTACAAGATACCCTGAACTACTTCCCGCTATTCCGAGAATTCTTTGTGCTTACTGCCTTGCAGTTCTTTGCCACCTGAATACCCATATGGATAATTTCTCCCACTCGTCGAGTATCCGCTCATCCCCAGTTGATTCAGGTATTTCACAAAAGTTTTGGAATACCATTCGATCTTCCTAAGATCCTCAACAGCTTATTGCTCTTGAAATTCTTGTTAGCTTGCATTATGGTTAACCCCATAAGTCTAGTAATCTTATTGGCATCCTTTGTCATTATCTTCTTGAGTCCGTCGATTCAATATGTTGTGATTGCTTGCAATCCTCAGAAGAATCCTAGAAATTATCTTTCCGGCTCAGACGTCATTCCGGACATGAGTTGGTTCTCGGCAATTCAAACCTTTATTGAATGTCCAACTAAGTGTTTTCAACTTATCCATCCTTGATAAGAGCGTCCGCTTCTGATCCTTCGTTTCGTAAACCATAATTTCTTTCTGTTTAAGCATCAGACTAATCAGGTGATTCTTGAATCTGATGCCTCTGCATTCTTCTTCCTCTGAGTGAGTATCGATACTCACATCAGCTCCGTTGTGGATCGCCCGATCCATTGTTGGATTGTTATCCGACAATGTCCTTCATATTCAATCACCTTGTGAGTTCTTCCCCTGATATATAATGCCTTTGGTAAATTGTATCCCATGCTTGGCCAACCTTGCTCTGCTTTCGAGCTTGAGTATTTACTTTTGAAACTTATGGTATATGTTACTAAGATGCCCGATGGATTGAACCTATGCCTTCCCCTAATCCGTGAGAACCCGAAAGTTTTCACAAGTCATACTCTTCCGGTGTTCTACCAGATAAAATTCCAACACTACAGTTTTATCAAAGCAAGAGGTAAATGAAACGTATGCATTGGAGAAGTGGGAGTCGACCTTGAACTTTGTGTTCATGCCGATGAAAATGATGTAGACCGTCTCGAAAGCTTCTTGCAAAATGATTATCCAACTGTATGATTCTTTCAGTATTCTTGAATTGATTCCTTACAGTTATGGTTCCGACCATGCTGTCCTGATCTGATATATCTGATGAGAATTCATTCCAGTGCCTCGTCTATTTTTGGCAAGGTTGAAGTATCTACTTTCATAGGTCAATGACCCGGTTCTACTTCTATCATGTCCTACCTTCGAGTAATTACGGTATCTCGAAGATGTCTTGCCATTGCACCACATCTTACTAACTTTGTTGAAGTAATGTATTTCCTAGTTGTAATCACTCTATGGGTTCTGGATTGTTGTCAACCGAGGACACCGACTAGTGAAATTATTCCGCACTACAAATCAAATACCCCTAGTATTTTTACTAGGAAATTCTGAACTCAACCTGGTCATTCCTAGACTATCGGCTGCATCCTGGTCTTGCTATCTTTGACTGTGCTACCTCGTCCTTCTCTGGTGCACGAATTCTTCAGTGTGTGAGCACGACTTAGTCGAGCTTTCAACATCTTGTTGCTTGTCTTGAAAGGCAACTTCGGTTCCGAGCTTGCATCTTATATATTGATCCAATAAGTTGCCACTTCGTTATCCCTTGCTTGTTGTCGTTGTTGTTTGATTGCATCCTCTTGTCGGATCACCTTCAGGACTTTGATTTCTTCCGAGATGTCAACTGTGTTAATGATGAGAAATACCCTCCTTGCCCTCGATGATTTTCATTATCATCGGCAACACCCTTGACTTCCTTTTATCGCGAACTTGTCCACATTATGAATACAACTTGCTCTCCAGCGAGTGTTGTGTTCTGCCTTGAAGTATTACTGTCTTTTATGTCGAGAATGCTGTGGGGATTGCTCCACCTCTTATAAATTCTCGGTACGATGATACTTCTCACCATCACCATTCTTCCTTGGTGCCCGTGTTGTTTTTAACCGGGATACCAATAGGCTAACGATGCTACTTGAGTTCTGTACTTCTAGCAACCATATTGCTTTGAAGTTAACAATTGACAGTTCGTTCTTAGACTGTTGGTTATTGAATCATCACTCTAACATTGATCTTGCTGCCTAAGGTCATATTTCGGGCACACCTTTCAACTAATGATTAATGGTGTATGTTTTCCTCGAGCATACAACATTATATCATTTGAATTGACAAGTGTCATCGTCTTGTTCACATTAATGTGGAAATCCCTCCGTTTGGAACTCTCGATGACTTGTCGCTGAGCCCATCAGCCACCGCCTCATCCTCTCCTTGGTTTAATGATGAACTATTGTTTCGGGAACCCGCTCCCATAGTCCATTCCCGAGAATCTTGCAATGTCATTTCGTTGATTAATGTTGCACCGTTTCTTGTCGAACATCCCGAGTCTGAGGTATCATGACACCAATCGGATCTGAATCTCGGTCAGATATGATGGTTGGGACAACTTTCCAGTAGTTATAATGTTGGTCCTTTGATGACTCGGTAATATTATGTCATGCCTAGCACCCCTGGCTGGGGGACCTATCATTTTAATCTCTTTTGCAAGGATAACCGTTCTTCCAGGAGGAAATTGTAAGACTTATTCTATAAGTTGATCCTGATGAATCCTTTGGGTATCCAAGTCCGACCTTTGCTACAAGACCATACCAATGCTATCTCGAAGCATGTCTGTGGTGCTCCGATTTTCAACAAGAGCATTTGAAGCCCAATGCTAAATGTTTCTTGGTCAGTTATCCAAACACCGTTGTATGGGTAACATCTTGATTAATCCTTGCCTCTTTATCTGAATGGTTGGCTACTTGCTCTTCTACCCTGTATGCCATGTTCTGCTTGTCCATGAGAAGGATATACTCCTATTAATTGTGTGTAATCACAATTTCCTTTCCATTTGTTTGTTTAACCTTTCTTTGATCTACATATAATCTAAGCAGTAATAATTTTCTGCTTATGTAAACACCTTGGTGTACAACTCTATCAGTAAGACCTTGATTCTATTGTTGATAACATTCCGGTACTGCCGGTGGACGAGAATTTTGCCAATTGGTCTGCCTCGTTTCAACGAGCGGGGAAATGGTTCTCTTCGTCCCCCGTCCTTGGTACCGACATTGTTGCCAACTTAGCTGACAGACTATCCTCTTACATGCCTTGCTTTCTGTGCAAGATGTCATCGCCCTTCCTACTTTCAACCCACATGGTGGGCCCATAACCCACAGGTCCACGGGATCGAAACCTGACTCTCCTGTACAACCCTGATTCTAATGTATTCTTTGCACTTGGCTTCGTGTGTAATTCACGAGCTAAATTCTATCATGTGTCATCATGGTATCAAACACCATATTATTCTCGTTGATCAAGACCCCATTCTAGCTTCTGGTTAGGCATCGAATGACTGCCTACCCGATTGAAACTTTGGTACCCTCGCTTATTGTTCTCAATGCATTCACTGAAATACTACTCGTAGGGTACTTCGTGTACCACTTTCTGAATTCGCCGTCGTATGCACATACTTCGTGGAGATACGTTCCTCCAAAGTTTTTCCCCCCTGTTCGCTTTCGTAGGACGATGGAGATCCCGAAGAAAGGTTGACGACTTGATCACGATGACTTGAAGCAGAGAAATGAAGACATCAACGAAAGGGATCAACCTCTTCGCAAGGGCAGCCTAGACCGAGAAGACACGTTAGGTTTTCGCTACCATCACATTTCCCCCCTTACTCAATCGCTTAAATCTCGGGACGAGATTTCTTGTAGTGGAGGAGAATTGTGACGCCCGGATAGTTAAGCTACAGTAACCCTCTACTAATGACGACACGTCACCGCAACTACTGTTGACAATCTCGTGTTAGTTCGAATCCGGTTCGTATTAAAATTCAAAGTGAAGCAAACAATTAAAGTTTTGAAACTTCAAAACTAAAATGTTCTAAAGGTGACAAATAATTCGTAGGTTATTATGGTGCAGAAACCACATTTTTATAAAGTATGTAAATGCCCTAAAATAAATAGAACCATGGCTATAGCAATTAATTAAAAGCCTTTTTCATTTTATAATCTGTCAAACTAATTTACCTAAGTGTTAAACTTTTTGTTGCAGAGGGATAATCTAAAACACTAATTTGTGTGTTGGTCTCATGTTTTTATAAAACTAAAATCTACTAATAGTAAAATAAAACAGTAAATAAAATAAAAGGGAAAAAGAAGAAGTAAAACAGGGCGGCAGCAAATAACAGCCGCCCCCCCACCGCTGGGCCTCCACCCAGCTAGGCCACCAGGCCGGCCCAACCGACCACTTCCCTCTCTCCCCTGTTCACGCCCGCCCCGGTGGCCACAGCCGATGCCTGCCACGGCACCGGCAAACGCCGTGGCGGCCATCCGCCGGTGCCCCTCGCCTACTTAAGCCGCCCCTCGTCCTGACCTGAACCCTAGCGTCACCTCGATCCCCTCGCACTCCCTCTCTCTCTCCCGATGCTCGTCCGCCCGCCGCCGACGCCGCATCGCCGTCGTTCACATGGCCACCGGCCCTTCCCTGCCACGCCGACGAGCCCTGCAGGACCGCCATCGTCTACCTCACCCTCTGCACAACCTGATCGAGCCGGGGAGCCGCCCCATCATCGACGCCGTCTTCGTCTTCATCATCGGGCGCCGAATTGACTTGCCGTCGATTCGTCGTGAACGCTCCTCCCCGAGCGCGTCACCGAGCTCCATGGTGAGCCGCGATTCCTCCCCCCTATTATTCCTTCTATTTTGGTCGCCGTTTGCTGTCTCCCGTAGCTCGCCGTGGCCGTCGGAGTCTGAGCTCCTGCACGCACGCTGACTTGGCCATGCGTGCCCACACCGTGTGTTCCTGCAGCCATTCGCGCATGCCCGCGGCTTCCCCTGCTGACTGCAGCTGTCGCGCCCTGGCCATGTCCCCATCAGCTCGCCCAGCCTCGCCGCAGTCCCCGCACCCTCGGCCCCGTGCTCCGCCGCGCCCGCCATATTCTCTGCCCACACTCATGGCCACCGTCGCCCCGGGCGCTCCCCTGCAGCCGTCCCGCGCCCCACGCCCGCCTCCATCCGTCGCCGCTGACCCGCACACGCTGACCGCCCCTGAATCCCGCACCGGCGCCCCGTCCCGCAAGCGCTCTACGCGCTAGCCGCGTCCTGCTCTCCGCCCAACTACAATGACCCGCCGTCCCGCGCCCGCGCCTTGCGGCCGTGCTGCAGCCGTCCGGCCGCCGTGCTGCCGTCGTTCGGCCGCCGCGCCGCCCCTAGCGCCGCGCGCCTCCACCTTCGCCTCGCCGGAGGCCCCAGCCGCGCCGGCGCCCCGCCGTGCCTGCCAGCCTCGCCCCGCTCCGGGTAGGCTATGGCCTCCGCGGGCGCCAGCCCCGCTTCACCGCTCGGCGCCCACCGCCCGCACCCCCTACGCCCGTCGCCCGTTTTGGCCTCTCGGCCTATGGCAAACGGGGCCCAGCCCTAGAACGGTATTATAAAAAAAAGATAAAGATAAAGAAAAATATATATATAATAAAAATAATTAAAAATATTAATAAATAATAAGAGGTTTAATTAATTAATTAATTAACTTAATTAATTCTGTTTAGAATAACCTAAACACTAATTAACTTAATTAACTATTAATTATCTAAACAGTCAATGACAGGTGGGACCCACTGGTCAGGTTGACCAGTCAACCATGTTGACGTCAGCATGATGTCATGCTGATGTCATAAATCCTTTTTAGAATTAATTTAGTTAATATTAAATTCTAGAAATTAATAAAAACTTTAGAAAATCATATCTTTTAAACCGTAACTCGGATGAAAATACTTTGTACATGAAAGTTGCTCAGAACGACGAGACGAATCCGAATACGCGATTCGTTCGTCCGCCACACACCTCTTTCATACCGAACCTGCAACTTTCCCCCTCCGTTTCATCAGTCCGAAAACACGAAACACCGGGAATACTTTCCCGGATGTTTACCCCCTTCGTCGGTAACACCTCCTACCGCGTTAGGTCACATGTAGCACCGCGTTTTGCCTTGTTATGATTTGTGGTGCAATGTTTGCATTATATTTATTGTTTCTCACCCCTCTTCTCTCCGATAGACATCGGGACTGAGACCGCTGACGGTGCCACTGTGATCGACTGCGTCGACAACGACCCCTCCTTCTTGCCAGAGCAACCAGGCAAGCCCCCCTCTTTGATCACCAGATATCGCCTATTATTATCTCTATTGCTTGCATTAGAGTAGTGTAGCATGTTACTGTTTGGTTACTCCTATTCTGTTGCATAGCCTGTCATTGTTGCTACAACTGTTGATACATGTACCTGCCATCCTAATGCTTAGTATAGGATACTAGTATTCCATCAGTGGCCCTACATTCTTATCTGCCTGCCATGTTATACTATCGGGCTGTGATCACTCGGGTGGTGATCACGGGTATATATTATACTATTACATACACATGATGATGATTCGGAGATGGGGGCTGAAGGGGCAGGTGGTTCCACACAGGTAGTGGTGGGCCTGGGTTCCCGGCAGCCCCCTGATGGTTACTTTGTGGTGGAGCGGCAGGGCGGGTTGCGACCACCTAGGAGACACGTGGGCCTGGCCCTGGTCGTTGTCCGCGATTATTTCATAATAACACGTTTAACGGGATCTTGGTATTTGATCTGAGTGTGGCCATTGGCCTATACGCACTAACCAGCTATGTGGGAATAGTTATGGGCACTCGACGTCGTGGTATCAGCCGAAGCCTTCTTGACGTCGGCGACTTAGCGGCGCGCGCCGGATTGGACCGGAACGCCTACTCTGGTATTAGGAGAGGCTAGGTCTGCTTACCGGTCGCCCTCGCAACGTGCAGGTGTGCATTGGGCGATGGGCCCAGACCCCCATGCACTTAGGGTTTAGACCGGCGTGCTGACCTCTCTGTTGTGTTTAGGTAGGGCTACGACGTGTTGATCTTCCGAGGCCGGGCATGACCCTGGAAAGTGTGTCCGGCCAAATGGGATCGAGCGTGCTGGGTTATGTGGTGCACCCCTGCAGGGAAGTTAATCTATTCGAATAGCCGTGTCCCTCGGTAAAAGGACGACCCGGAGTTGTACTCTGACCTCATGACAACTAGAACTGGATACTTAATAAAACACACCCAGACAAGTTCCAGATATAACTCGGTGGTTGCTCCCTCACAGGGTGATGTGCGGGAGGATCGCCAGGTAGGATTATGCTATACGTTGTTACTTGGTGAACTTACCATCTATTCTATTCTACTGCTGCAAGACGGAGGCTGCCAGAAGCGAGGATACTTGTTACTTCCAGCTACTCTCTTCTTCTGCTACAAGATGGACGTTGCTAGAAGCGTAGTCTTCGATTGGATTAGCTATCCCCCTCTTATTCTAGCATTCTGCAGTTTAGCCCACAGATATTGCCCCATTACACATATATCATTGCATATGTAGTGTAGATCCTTGCTTGCGAGTACTTTGGATGAGTACTCACGGTTGCTTTGCTCCCCCTTTTCCCTCTTCTTTCTTCTTTCTGGTTGATGCAAGCAGATCGGTGGAGTCCAGGAGCCAGAGGATGCCGATGATGTTTCTACATGGAGTTCGGCTTCGAGGAGTAGTTAGGAGGTCCCAGGCAGGAGGCCTTGCCTTTTCGATCGTTGCTACTTTTGTGCTAGCCTTCTTAAGACAAACTTGTTTAACTTATGTCTGTACTCAGATATTATTGCTTCCGCCGACTCTTGTGTTTTCGAGCTGATGTATTCGAGCCCTCGAGGCCCCTGGCTTATAATATAAAGCTTGTATTATTTTAATTTGTGTCTAGAGTTGTGTTGGGATATCTTCAAGTGAGTCCCTGATCTTGGTCATACATACGCCGGTGCCTGGCACCGGAGATGGACGCGGCGAGGCCACGACGGCTGCCAGGAGGCCGTCGCGGCGGCCGTGCGGCCGGAGCGGCGAGAGACGGCAATGGGGCGAAGCGGGGGGGAGGCGCAGACGGGCCGGCGAGCGTACCAGGGGCCACGGCGAGGCGGGCTCGGCGGCTGGCCGAAGCGAGCGCGGCCGCTAGCGGGGGCGGGCTCGGTCGGCCGGACGCGGGGCGCAGCCACGGGAGGGCGCGACAGGGGCGATGCGGGGCGGCTGCCGGAGTAGCTAGTAGGCGGCGGCAGTTAGCAGCATCAGCAGCAGCAAGCAGCGCCGCAGCAGGCACGCGCGACACAAAGGGGGCGCGGGCAGCAAAGGCAATGGGCGGGGTTGCACGGGCGCGCGTGTGGGCACGGCCAGGGACACAACGGGTGGAGCTCCGGCCACGGCGATGGGACGACGGCCTACGGCGACGAATCGAGTGGTAATTAGGGGGAACTGGGAGAGGAGTTCACCGCAGTTCCGGGGGCGAGCTCTAGGAGGCCGGGGTGCAGTGACGGTGACGAATCTATCGATGGCGTCGTGGTCGCCGGAGGTAGAAGACGATGTTGATCCTTGCATTCTGGCGATCTCTTGCATTGAGCTGCTCCTCGGAGTCGATGTAGACGAAGCCAACGCAGCTCCTGCAGATGCCTCAGCTAGGTGGACGGTGGCCGGGCGGACGACGATGGCGCGGCGGCGGCTGCTTTTTGGTGGTGCTCGGGGGCGATGTGGGGAAGAGGAAAATGGCGCGGGGAAAGAAGGGAGAAGCAGCTAGGGTTCAACCCGATGGCGAGGGGTGTGAAGTAGGCGTCCGGGGCGGCCGGATGGTCGACACGCGGCCACAGTCGTGCGATGGCCGCCATGGTTTGCCCCTGCCTCCTACTGTAGCAAGAGGTAGTGGAAAAGCATTGGTGGGCTGGACCATTTGTCCAGATGTGCCAAGTGGCCGAGGGAGTCTTTCTCTTATTTTTGTTGTTTCTTTTATCTTTTTCTTTATCTATTATTTTATTTATTTACTGTTTTATTTTAAATTGAGCTAGCAATGACTTTTGTTAAATGTGCAAAATAACACATAGATATTGGATAATATTCTGGACTAGAACAAAAGTTTCAAATATTTTTGAATAGTTTATATATTTATTTAAATTGAAGGTTTCAGCTAATTCCTTTAAGGTTGAGTTAAACTTGGCTTAGGGGCATGTTAATGTTCTGAAAAATGTTGGCTCTTCCATGTAAAGTTGTTAGTGAATATTTTCAATCTGACCCACATTTTATTTTGGCATTTGAAAACTTTATTTATTTGAATTTCAATTTGAACTTGGTTGGAAACAAAGTGATGATTAGCAACTTCTTTGCCATCACAAGTTCGTACAACCCTCAGTTTTCTCTTACACTAAATGATCTTACATATTTATAAGCAATTTATATTGCCTTTTTGCACCGATGACAACTTACTTGAAGGATCTTACTCAATCCATAGGTAGGTATGGTGGACTCTTGAAAAAATATTTGGGTTTAAGGTTTTTTGAATGCACAAGTAGTATCTCTACTTAGTGCAGAATTTTTGGCTAGAAAAGATTATTGGGCAAGCACCACATGTTAAAGGATCTATGAAAATATAACTTGTATGTTGATATGAACAAATATAAGTCATTACGTTTTCTTCCTTGTCCAACGTCAACCGTTTTGGCATAAAATATTTTGATGGGGGCTCACAATCACAAAAGATGTCCAAGATAGCATGCTTGCATGTGAATCTTATCTTCCCTTATTAATTCTTTCATGAATTGCATCATTGACCAATGCTATGTTTGTCAATCTCCAATAAATTTTACTACTTATACTTTTCCTTATGTGATCTCATTACTTACCATAAGATTAACATATTATCTTTTTCATTTATTTTATTTCCTTTTATTGAAACAAAGAGGTAAAGAAAGCAAAACTCAAACTAACTTTATTATATGTCTCACACACGATCACATAAATAGATAGATATATCACTAAGCAAACTTCTGAAAGAAAGATCAAACTAATTTTTTTATTCAACTAATGCAAAAAGGTAACTATAGATCGAACTAAGGTAGATAAAGGTAAAGATAGTGATGTGATACGATACCGGGGCATCTCCCCCAAGCTTGGCTCAAGCCAAGGGGAGTGCCCATACCCGATACTCAATTATCCTTTGGTGGTGAAGAAGGTGTAGGTGGTGGTGAGGTAGTAGCGAGCTTGTCCTCCGGTTTCCATGGCAGAGGCTCACCATCATAAGATGAGGCAAGAGTCTCACAAGTCCTGCAACTGGCAGCGAAACTCATACCTTTGAACCTTGCCTCATATTCAAAGACTTGGTTTTGGAGATCATAGATTTGGCTTTGTTGGAAGTTGGTCCGCTCGGTGAGAGCGAAGATGACATCCTTCATGGGCTGGCCATCCACCTTGTGAGCACAGGTGAAAGCTGTAATCATGCGGTGATTGGCATCAAGTCCACGCTCCACCATCACCTTGCACTTGAAGAACTCTTACTCCATGGCTTCAAGCCTGGCCTCCATGGTTCCCTTCCCCTTGGGACCCTGCGCATCTTGGATGTGGAGCACCCCCTCTCTCATCTCAATGGATTGAGGATGCTTCATCACCTCCATCAAATAGTGGTCGATTACCCTCTCGAAGAACTTGTCCTTGGAGGAGCTCGAAGCGGCCATGGTGATCTACATATGTTAGAAAACAGCAAGAAAGAAGAACAGAGGATTTCTCCGCAATAGGGAGGTCAATAGGTTCAGGGGGTATATAAAGATTTTTTATCTTAGGAAACAAGCAAACGGAAGAAAACAGAGTCTAGAAGGTACCCGAGGTGGGCACAACCCACCAGGGTGCGCTTGGCATGCCAGGCGCGCCCTACTGTATTGTGCCCACTAGGGTTGCCTTCCTGGTTCTTCTTATTTTCCTATTTTTTCTAATATTCCAAAACTAACAAAAATATTTTGTGGAGTTTTCAGAGTCCATTTACTTACCATATCACGTACCTCCCTCATTTGACGGAGTGTTCCCGAAGGTTTCTTTTATGTGTTCTTCCGATGTCATGGTTTGGATAATATTGCTTTCAACATTTATAGATGTACCTGAGACATAATGTTTGATTCTTTGACCATTGACCACCTTCGGGTTTGTACCTTCGACATTATTTATTTTGATGGCTCCAGAATGATAAAATTCTTCGATAACATAAGGTCCTTCCCATTTAGAGAGAAGTTTTCCAGCAAAGAAACTAAAACGAGTGTTGTACAATAAAACATATTCAACCACTTTGAATTCTCGCTTTTGGATTCTTTTATCATGCCATCTTTTAGCTTTTTATTTGAATAGCTTGGCATTTTCATAAGCTTGGGTTCTCCATTCATCTAATGAGCTAATATCAAATAACCACTTTTCACCAACAAGTTTGAAATCATAGTTGAGTTCTTTAATTGCCCAATAAGCTTTATGTTATAACTCAAGATGCAGATGACAAGCTTTTCCATAAACCATTTTATAGGGAGACATACCCATAGGATTTTTGTAGGCTGTTCTATAGGCCCAAAGTGCATCATCCAATTTCTTGGAACAATTCTTTCGATACCTATTAACAGTCTTTTGTAATATCAATTTTATTTCTCTGTTACTAAGTTCTACTTGACCACTAGACTGAGGATGATAGGGTGATGCAATTGTAACATCCCAAATTTTCAATTTGCAATGTAATACATAGGTCATCTTCCATATCATATTTTATTTGCATTCGTGTGTTGTGATCCTCGAAATTCTAAGCAACTCAAGGACCCACGGAGAGAGTTGGGGATTTTTACCGTTTTCATATTTCAGTTTTCTCAAATATCGATGTGAGGATCACTTTGGTTTTATTTGTTTATCCAAAAATATTTCATAATTGAATATATGAGCGTGGATAATATGACTTCCCCAAAACAAAAGAAATATTGGTGGAAAATATTAAAATCAAATTTTGGTATTTTATTTGGATTTATTTGCAATTTTATTTGCATAGGAAAACTTTGTGTTCTTCAAAATTGCATTTAGGTCCAGGAAAAATGTTCACTTTGTCCTAAATGTTACTAGAGGACGGTGAAAATTTATTTCGGAATTGTTCGAGTGCGTTTAGTTTTTTTTCACCCGTTTTGCCGTGTCAGGACTGTTTATAAAAAATGGAACCGACCTACCGGGCCGTGTCCGGCTAGGACTCCGCCCGGCCGGCCTTTAAAGCCCGAGCCGCCACCCCGCCCCGCCTCCAAACCCTAGTCGCTGCGGCGAGCCGTGCCGCCCCCGCCACCTCGCCTTGCCGCCCCGCAAATGTGTACTCGAAGAACGAAGAGGAACACGAGGAACATTTGCGTTTGGTTCTTGAGAATCTCAGAGAACACCAGTTATATGCCAAGTTCAGCAAATGTGAGTTTTTGTTAAAGGAAGTTGGATTCTTAGGATATGTTATATCAGGAGAAGGTATAGCAGTGGATCCTATCAAGGTGCAGGCAGTCACTGAGTGGTTGGCACCCACCTTAGTTGGAGAAATCCGCAGTTTTCTTGGACTCGCGGGATATTACCGGTGATTCATAGAAAATTTCTACAATATTGCAAAGCCTATGACGGCATTGTTGAAGAAGGACACAAAGTTTTATTGGACCGAGGAATGCGAAGAAACTTTCCAGGAATTGAAGAAACGTTTGACGACAGCCCCAGTGTTGATCTTGCCAGATATACGCAAGGATTTCCAAGTGTATTGCGACACTTCTCGCTTAGGACTTGGAGGAGTACTCATGCAGGATGGAAGAGTTGTTTCTTATGCATCCCTTCAACTTAGACCGCACGAGTTGAATTATGCTACGCATGATTTGGAGTTAGCAGCAGTAGTGCATGCGCTCAAACCTGGAGACATTTCCTTATTGGAAATCGTTGTGATGTGTACACGGATCACAAGAGTTTGAAGTACATTTTCACCTAGAAGGAGTTAAACCTCAGACAGAGGAGGTGGTTGGAGCTCATAAAGGATTATGATATGAAGCTGCACTATCATCCACGCAAGGCCAATGTCGTTGCAGACGCTTTGAGCTGGAAGAGTTATGCTAATACCCTAGTAAATGGAGGATTGCCGAAGGAGCTAGCAGAAGATCTGAGGGAGCTTCGTTTGGAGATAGTTCCTAGAGGTTTTGTTGCAACCTTGGAGCTTCAGTCAACATTATTGGGAAAGATACGAGAAGCTCAGAAGGATGACAAAGAGATTGCCGAGATAAAGGAGAAGATGAGTGAAGGAAAAGCCAAGTGTTTTCGTGAGTTCGAACATGACACCTTGTGGTTTGAGGATCGAGTCTATGTGCCCAACAACGCCGAGATCAAGAAGTTGATACTACAGGAAGCACATGATTCGCCATACTCGATACACCCTGGAAACACTAAGATGTATTTGGATTTGAAGGAACGTTTTTGGTGGACGGGAATGAAGAAGGACATTGCCGAGTTTGTAGCCGTATGTGATGTATGCCAGAGAGTGAAGGCCGAACATCAGAAGCCAGCAGGATTACTGCAGCCTATGCGATACCCGAATGGAATTGGGAAAAGCTTGGCATGGACTTTATCACCGGATTACCCAGGACCCGATCGGGATATGACTCAATCTGGGTAGTAGTGGATCGCTTGACCAAAGTAGCCTACTTTATCTCCGTGAAAACCACCTATACCAGTGCGAAGTTGGCCAAGATATACATGACCAAGATCGTATGTCTGCACAAAGTTCCGAGGACCATCATATCAGATAGAGGAACATAGTTTACTTCAAAGTTTTGGCATCTATTGCACCAGACTTTGGGAACCAGACTAGAGTTCAGTACAACCTTTCACCCGCAGACAGATGGCCAGGCCGAGAGAGTCAATCAGATTCTGGAGGACATGTTGAGAGCTTGCGCGCTAGATTATGGATCTAGTTGGGATGACAACCTGCCCTACGCGGAGTTTTCATACAACAACAGTTACCAGGCCAGTTTGAAGATGGCACCGTTCGAAGCATTGTACGGGAGGAGGTTCCGAACGCCATTGATGTCGGATGAAGTCGGAGATCGTCAGTTATTTGGACTGGATCTGATCAAAGAGTCAGAAGAGAAGGTTAAGCTGATTCGAGATAGACTGAAGGTAGCTTAGTCCAGGCAGAATAGTTATGCAGACTCGAAGCGCAAGGAAGTAGTCTATGAAATCGGAGATAGAGCATATCTGAGAGTGTCACCTCTGCGAGGTGTTAAACGTTTTGAAGTTAAGGGAAAGTTAGCCCTGAGATTTGTGGGACCATACCGTGTTTTGGAACGCATGGGAGAGGTTGCCTACAAGTTAGAGTTACCCGAAGGATTGTCAGGAGTTCATAATGTGTTTCATGTTTCCCGGCTTAAGAAGTGACACGCTAAGATGGCCGATATTCCTCTGAAAGACACAGTGCCCCTGGAAGCAATTCAGCTGGATAGTGATCTAACTTACGAGGAGAAACCGGTCAAGATCCTAGAGTTTGCAAGCAGAGTCACCCGCAGTAAGGTTATCAAGTTTTGCAAAGTTCAATGGATTCACCATACCAAAAAGGGTCCACCTGGGAACGAGAGGATGATCTACGCAAGGACCACCCACACCTATTTTCTAGCCAACCCGAATCTCGAGGGCGAGATTCATCTTAAGGGGGGAAAGTTTGTAACATCCCAAATTTTCAATTTGGAATGTTATACATAGGTCATCTTGCATATCATATTTTATTTGCATTCATGTGTTGCGATACTCGAAATTCTAAGCAACTCAAGGACCCATGGAGAGAGTTGGGGATTTTACTGTTTTCATATTTGAGTTTTCTCAAATATCGGTGCGAGGATCACTTTGGTTTTAATTGTTTTTCTCTCCGAAAATATTTCATAATTAAATATATGAGCGGAGATAATATGACTTCTCCAAAACAAAAGAATTATTGGAGGATAAATATTAAAATCAAATTTTGGTATTTTATTTGGATTTATTTGCATTTTTATTTGCATAGGAAAAATACGCGTTTTTCAAAATTGCATTTAGGTTCGGGAAAAATATTCACTTTGTCCTAAATATTATTAGAGGACGGTGAAAATTTATTTCGGAATTTTTCGAGTCGGTTTAGTATTTTTTCCTCCGTTTTGCCGCGTCAGGACTGTTTATTAAAAAAAGGGAACCGAACTACCGGGCCGTGTCCGGCTAGGACTCCGCCCGGCCGGCCTTTAAAGCCCGAGCCGCCACCCCGCCCCGCCTCCAAACCCTAGCAGCCGCCGCCGCGAGCCGCGCCACCCCCGCCACCTCGCCTCGCTGCCCCGCCGCCGGACGCCGCCGCGGGAAAACCGTTCGTTTTTTTAGAAACCCTAGATCTCTTGTTTTCGGTTTAGTTTCTATTTTTTCTTGGTTCGATTAAATAGCGGATGTTCGTCCGTACGTTCGTTTTACCAAATGTTGTTCGCCCGTTAGTCGCAGACAGCGAACGTTCGTTCGTTAGCCTGTTCGTCAGTTTTTCTTTTTCAGGTTTTTCCGCGATTATTTTCGATCGCGATTTCTGCCATGATCTTCGTTTTAGTTTATCTTTCCGCTCGTTAGTCGGAATCAGGCGATTCAAATGCCTAGATCTTCGTCTCGAAGCCCTCTTTCCGTTTAACCAACTTGAACAAGGTTTTGGTACTGTAAAATTTGACTTTAGTTCAATCTAGTAAATGGATCTTGTTTCTTTCGTAGTTTGTGTTTCGTTGCTCCGTTTGATTTGATTCTCTTTGCCAACCGGAGTTCTTCAGTTGAACTTTCTGGTTAGATCTTCTTATTTTAGTTCTACCCGTGCATCTTTGCTTGGTTGCTTATGTATGCTATTGTTTGCTTGCGATAGAATTCCCGGAGTGCGAAGCGTGCTACTACGAGTCCCTAGGTTTTGCGAATCATCAGCAAGGCAAGTAACACTTTGATCATACCCTTTATTACCCAGTTTTTATGCATTAGATCAAACCCTCACACATTGCATGAGTAGGATCTCTTAACTTGTGGGTCCGGGAAGTAGATTGAGGTAGAACATATTACCTGCATTATTTTCAAACCCCTGGGAGTTACTTCTGCGTTATGCTTAGGTTGCCATGCTACGCTCGTAGACGTGGATTGGGTTTGAGAGTATCCACGACAGATGTGAGATTGTTAATTAATGGTTCAACTTAAGGTGGCTACTTTAATACACATCTGGGTGGATTGGTTGCAGGGCACCTGGAGAATTCAGTGTTGTCCTAGGAAATCTCGGAGTTCCGTGTGATTTTTCCTATGGAATGCCACCTAGGCTCAAAGGGATCATAAGACTATTCGTGCTAGAAACTTCCGTGTGCAGCCACAATGCCATTATGGGCTCTGGCTTAGTTGAGTATGTTGTGTGAGCTATTTCAGTGGTGGACTAGCAGATGTAGGGGAAAGTAGGTGTACCGGTCCACCCGGGATAAAGAGTAAATGCTTCTGAAAGACTGTGTCTCGGTCATCCATTTCTCAAACACCATGCAGTGCGAGAAATCCAACGGAGGAGATCGAGTCTTGTGGGGAAAAGTGCACAAACCTCTGCAGAGTGTACAAACTAATCATGATTAGCCGTGTCCCCGGTTATGGACATCTTGAGTCTCTGGTACTTGAATTATTGGTTGATCTCATCACTCTAAAACTAAATTGCTGGGTTAATGACTACTTTAATTGGGATTGAGTTGGAGGAACCTTCTCAATGATGTTTCAACTACCATGATAGTGAAAATTAAAAGTTATTCCTTTGTTGTAGGGAAAAATTGGCTTTATGCAAAAACTTTAACCTTAGAGCCTCCACCAGCCATATATGCATGTAGTGTTAGCCTTTATACTGTTACTTGCTCTATTGTGTTATCTTGCCAGCATATTCCATGTGCTGACCCGTTTCGGGCTGCAACATGTCATGTTGTAGACTTTTCAGAAGAAGAGTAAGGTGCGCTAGGTCGTTTGTCATGCACTCAGCTATGCCGTTGGAGTTGATAGACTGAGTTATCTTCCAAGCCTTCCGCTGTTATCGCTGAGACGGCCTTATGCCATATTATTTTCTAATAAGTTCTCTTATGAGACATTCGATGTAATAAGTGTGTGATTGCCACTCTGTTATAAATCCTTCAAGTATTGTGTGTGTCAGCATTACCGATCCAGGGATGACACAGAACTCAGAGACTTCGGTCCATTCGGATCGTGGTCGCTACAAGATGGTATCAGAGCCCACGCTGAATTTAGGAGACGACCACTAAGATAAGCCATAGGTCACTCTTCTCTACTCATTTCTGACTCCTCGCCATTTTCTACTCTTTAGATGGTGGACCCAAGGAACAAGTTCACTCAACCGGATGAAGACACACCTTTTGGACGACACTTGAAGGAAGTCACTTGGTACCTAAACATCAGAATACCAAGCTTCACCGGGACCTACACCGACACTTTACCAGAAGAGGATCGGTAGATTATTCACGTTCAAATTCCCGGGAGGACTTTTATGCCAGTCACGGAGCCCATAGAGTTTTCCTTTGATGCACCAACCCGGAGCCTAGGTAAGAGTATGGCAGCCCACATTGCCATGGGACGAATTGGAGAAGTCTACAAACAGGAGCTGAAGGACACTATCTACCAAATATGTGGACGTCAAGATGAGCAATGGGATGTGATCAGCACCCGGAAGGACATGTCCACTGCAGCTTTCATCCAGGAGTTAAACCAACACGTTCGACAATAGGAGCACCTGATGTGTGCAGGCATGATAGATTTGAAGAAGGCATTAACCAGGAACTCGGAGCTATAAGAGGAACTCAAGTCTACACGTCACGGATACGAGGAGGAGATGACAATACTTGTGGAGAAGAATGATGACCTGACAAGGAATCTAGGAGTATTCATGGGAGATCCAGCGCCAGGAGGAGAAGAAGAAGAAGAACCCCAGGAGATTCATTCTGAAGACTACATCATCATCGACGACACCGACTCAGACCCAGATGATAGTGATGATGACTATGAAGATGAAACTGGAGCGGATATCATGGAATCTTCCGCCGATCAAAATTTCTAGATGACCACCATATGACTAGAAGTTTTCCCCCATATAGTAGAATTTAGAACACTTTTGTAATGTTAGTTAGATCTTTTGTATGCCCTTGTTTGAAATTGATTGGTGTGATATGATTGTGTTTGTCTCATGTGCATAAGGGTAGTGAACTTCCCCCTAGACCTCATTTCTATTCTAATCTCTTCCCTCTAAACCCATCAGATGCCTCCGAGACGTGAGCCTGGATTTCAATTTCCCCCTGAGCTCACTCAGTTGATCCAGCAGCAGAACACTTTGATGCAAATTTTTGTCCAGAACAACCATAACAATCAGAACAACAACAACAATCCTCCACCACCACCACCAGTGGACAACCTAGCCCGTTTTCTGAGGTTGCAGCCACCAGTGTTTTCTAGTAGCATTGAACCAATAGTTGCTGATGACTGGCTACGCAAGATTGGAAGGGAGTTGACCACCGCAAATTGCACGGATGCTGAGAAGGTGCGTTTTGCCACACATCAATTGGATGGACCAGCAGCCTCATGATGGGAGAATTACACAACCACTTTTCCTATAGCCAATGTCACTTGGGATCAGTTTCAGCAAGCTTTTCGCACCGCCCATGTCTCAATTGGAGCCATGAGCATCAAGAAGCGTGAGTTTCGCAACTTGTGCCAAGGAAATCGTATTGTGGCTCAGTACGTAGATGAGTTTAGTACTCTATCTCGTTATGCCCCTGATAATGTGGCCACAGATGCCGCAAAGCAGGAGAAGTTTATGGAAGGGCTAAATGATGAGATGAG
The DNA here is from genome assembly GCA_902687465.1 of Secale cereale. Lineage (NCBI taxonomy): Eukaryota > Viridiplantae > Streptophyta > Magnoliopsida > Poales > Poaceae > Secale > Secale cereale. The sequence goes on along the minus strand of LR738715.1, from coordinate 292,369,800 downwards.
TATACAGTTGATGGTGGCAACATTCAACAACTACCAGGAGTTGGTAGACAAGGCTCTTATGATTGAAGGGAAGCACCAGCAGATTGAGAGCCGCAAGAGGAAGTATGGACAAGGAAAGAATAATTCTGGAGCCCAGCAGAAGCCCCGTTTCACCCCGAACTCAGGAGGATACACCAATAACCATGTAAGCCATACCCATAATGGAGGGAGTTCTCATAACCACAATGGCTCCAAGAATGGGAATGGGAATGGAGCAAGCAATAATCAGAACCGCTCTACTCCATCCACACCCGCCAAGAGGGATTTAGGTCACATTACCTGTTTCAAGTGCAGGGAGAATGGACACTATACCACGGAGTGCCCGGAAGCGAAGAATGGCAACGGCAATGGAAGCGCCGGGAAGAAGCCCAACCCTTTCAACATGGGACAAGTGAACCACGTGAACGTGGAGGAGGTTAAAGAGCAGCCTAATGCTGTTGTCGGTAAGTTTCTGGTTAAGTCATTTACCGCAATAGTTCTTTTTGATACTGGTGCATCACATTCATAAATTTCAAGGGGATTCGTGGATAGATATAAGTTGCCCACCCAAGTACTTAAGACCCCTATGTTAGTAAGTTCCCCAGGAGCGGAGTATATGGCAAGTCAAGGATGTTTTGAGGTGTCATTGACCATTGGACGCCATGTTTTCCCCTTAGACCTGATAATTTTGGAGTCACAAGGATTGGATGACATACTAGGTATGGATTGGCTATCGATGTATGGAGGGAACATTCATTGTGTGAGTAAGTCGATTTTACTTACCACCCCAGAGGAAAAAATGATCAAGTATGTATCCAGGCATTCGCCTAGGAGGACACAAGTACATTCTCTCTCGGGAGTTGTTCAGGAGGAAGTGCCTGTAGTAAAGGATTACCCGGATGTATTTCCAGAGGAGCTACCGGGCATGCCGCCAGATAGGGACATTGAGTTTTTGATAGAGCTATTGCCAGGCGCCGGACCAATATCGAAGAGACCATACCGGATGCCAGCGAATGATCTAGAGGAGATCAAGAAGAAGATTAAGGAGTTATTGGAGAAAGGATTCATTCGACGAAGTTCATCACCTTGGGGAGCCCCAGTGCTTTTGGTCCAGAAGAAGGATGGATCTTTAAGGATGCTCATTGATTATCGGGCATTGAACGAAGTAACGATTAAGAACAAGTATCCACTACCGATGATCAATGATTTGTTCGACCAACTTCAAGGAGATTAAGTATTCTCCAAGATCGATCTACGATCAGGATACCACCAATTGAAGATCCGAGAGAAGGATATACGTAAGACATCCTTCACCACAAGGTATGGGCTATATGAGTATACGGTTATGTCATTTGGATCGACTAACGCCCCTGGCTATTTCATGAGTATGATGAATAAGGTGTTCATGGAGTTCTTGGATAAGTTTGTCGTGGTATTCATTGATGATATTTTGGTGTACTCGAAGAACGAAGAGGAACACGAGGAACATTTGCATTTGGTTCTTGAGAAGCTCAGAGAACACCAGTTATATGCCAAGTTCAGCAAACGTGAGTTTTGGTTGAAGGAAGTTGGATTCTTAGGACATGTTATATCAAGAGAAGGTATAGCAGTGGATCCTATCAAGGTGCGGGCAGTCACTGAGTGGTTGGCACCCACCTCAGTTGGAGAAATACGCAGTTTTCTTGGACTCGCGGGATATTACCGGAGAATCATAGAAAATTTCTACAAGATTGCAAAGCCTATGATGGCATTGTTGAAGAAGGACACAAAGTTTATTGGAGCGAGGAATGAGAAGAAAGTTTCCAGGAATTGAAGAAACATTTGACGACAGCCCCAGTGCTAATCTTGCCAGATATACGCAAGCATTTCCAAGTGTATTGCGACGCTTCTCGCTTAGGACTTGGAGGAGTACTCATGCAGGATGGAAGAGGTGTTTCTTATGCATCCTGTAAACTTCGACCGCACGAGTTGAATTATGCTACGCATGATTTGGAGTTAGCAGCAGTAGTGCATGCGCTCAAACCTGGAGACATTTCCTTATTGGAAATCGTTGTGATGTGTACATGGATCACAAGAGTTTGAAGTACATTTTCACCCAGAAGGAGTTAAACCTCAGACAGAGGAGGTGGTTGGAGCTCATAAGGATTATGATATGAAGCTGCACTATCATCCACGCAAGGCCAATGTCGTTGCAGACGCTTTGAGCTGGAAGAGTTATTCTAATACCCTAGTAAATGGAGGATTGTCGAAGGAGCTAGCAGAAGATCTCAGGGAGCTTCGTTTGGAGATAGTTCCTAGAGGTTTTGTTGCAGCCTTGGAGATTCAGTCAACATTATTGGGAAAGATACGAGAAGCTCAGAAGGATGACAAAGAGATTGCTGAGATAGAGGAGAAGATGAGTGAAGGAAAAGCCAAGGATTTTCATGAGGACGAACATGACACCTTGTGGTTTGAGGATCGAGTCTATGTGCCCAATAACGCCGAGATCAAGAGTTGATACTACAGGAAGCACATGATTCTCCATACTCGATACACCCCGAAAACACTAAGATGTATTTGGATTCAAAGGAACATTTTTGGTGGACGGGAATGAAGAAGGACATTGACGGGTTTGTATCCGTATGTGATGTATGCTAGAGAGTGAAGGCCGAACATCAGAAGCCACTAGGATTACTACAGCCTATGCGATACCCGAATGGAAGTGGGAAAAGCTTGGCATGGACTTTATCACCGGATTACCCAGGACCCGATCGGGATATGACTCAATCTGGGTAGTAGTGGATCGCTTGACCAAAGTAGCCCACTTTATCCCTGTGAAAACCACCTATACCAGTGCGAAGTTGTCCAAGATATACATGACCAGGATCGTATGTCTGCACGGAGTTCCGAGGACCATCGTATCAGATAGAGGAACACAGTTTACTTCAAAGTTTTGGCATCAGTTGCACCAGACTTTGGGAACCAGACTAGAGTTTAGTACAGCCTTTCACCCGCAGACTGATGGACAGATCGAGAAAGTCAATCAGATTCTGGAGGACATGTTGAGAGCTTGCGCGCTAGATTATGGATCTAGTTGGGATGACAACTTGCCCTACGCGGAGTTTTCATACAACAACAGTTACCAGTCCAGTTTGAAGATGGCACCGTTCAAAGCATTGTACCGGAGGAGGTGCCGAACGCCATTGATGTGGGATGAAGTCGGAGATCGTCAGTTATTTGGATCGGATCTGATCAAAGAGTCAGAAGAGAAGGTTAAGCTGATTGGAGATAGACTGAAGGTAGCTCAGTCCAGACAGAAGATTTATGCAGACTCGAAGCACAAGGAAGTAGTCTATAAAATCGGAGACAAAGCATATCCGAGAGTGTCACCTGTGCGAGGTATTAAACATTTCGTAGTTAAGGGAAAGTTAGCCCCGAGATTTGTTGCACCATACCGTGTTTTGGAACACATGGGAGAGGTTGCCTACAAGTTAGAGTTACCCGAAGGATTATCAGGAGTTTATGACGTGTTTCATGTTTCCCGGCTTAAGAAGTGCCACGCTGAGATGGCCGATATTCCTCTGAGAGAAACAGTGCCCCTGGAAGCAATTCAGCTGGATAGTGATCTAACTTACGAGGAGAAACCGGTCAAGATCCTCGAGTTTGCAAGCAGAGTCACCCGCAGTAAGGTTATCAAGTTTTGCAAAGTTCAGTGGAGTCACCATACCGAAAATGAGGTCACCTGGGAACGAGAGGATGTTCTACGCAAGGACCACCCACACCTATTTTCTAGCCAACCCGAATCTCAAGAGCGAGATTCATCTTAAGGGGGGTAGGTTTGTAACATCCCAAATTTTCAATTTAGAATGTTATACATAGGTCAGCTTGCATATCATATTTTATTTGCATTCGTGTGTTGCGATACTTGAAATTCTAAGCAACTCAAGGACCCACGGAGAGAGTTGGGGATTTTACCATTTTCATATTTGAGTTTTCTCAAATATCGGTGCGAGGATCACTTTGGTTTTAATTGTTTTTCTTTCCGAAAATATTTCATAATTAAATATATGAGCGGAGATAATATGACTTCTCCAAAACAAAAGAAATATTGGAGGAAAAATATTGAAAATCAAATTTTGGTATTTTATTTGGATTTATTTGCAATTTTATTTGCATAGGAAAAACACGAGTTTTTCAAAATTGCATTTAGGTCCGGGAAAAAAAATATTCACTTTGTCCTAAATATTATTAGAGGACGGTGAAAATTTATTTTGGAATTTTTCGAGTCGGTTTAGTATTTGTTTTCCGCCCGTTTTGCCGCGTCAGGACTGTTTATAAAAAAAGGGAACCGACCTACCGGGCCGTGTCCGGCTAGGACTCCACCCGACCGTCCTTTAAAGCCCGAGCCGCCATCATGCCCCGCCATCAAACCCTAGCCGCCGCCGCCACGAGCCGTGCCACCCCCGCCACCTCGCCTCGCTGCCCCGCCGCCGGACACCGCCGATCTCGCCGGAGGTAGCCGCCGTCGCCGTCGGTTTTCGCGAGAAAACCGTTCGGTTTTTTTAGAAACCCTAGATCTCGTTTTTTTGGTTTAGTTTTGGTTTTTGTTGGTTCGGTTAAATAGTGGACGTTCGTTCGTACGTTCATTTTAACGAACGTTGTTCGCCCGTTAGTAGCAGACAACGAACGTTCGTTCGTTAGCCTGTTTGTCAGTTTTTCCTTTCCAGGGTTTTTCCGCGATTATTTTCGATCGCGACTTCTGCCATGATCTTTGTTTTAGTTTATCTTTTCGCTTGTTAGTCGGAATCAGGCGATTCAAGCGCCTAGATCTTCGTCTCGAAGCCCTCTTTCCGTTTAACTTACTTCAACAAGGTTTTGGTACTATAAAATTTGACTTTAGTTCAATCTAGTAAACGGATGTTGTTTCTTTCGTAGTTTGAGTTTTGTTGCTCCGTTTGATTTGATTCTTTTTGCCAACCGGAGTTCTTCAGTTGTACTTTCTGGTTAGATCTTCTTATTTGAGTTTTACCCGTGCATATTTGCTTGGTTGCTTATGTATGCTATTGTTTGCTTGAGATAGAATTCCCGTAGTGCGAAGCGTGCTACTACGAGTCCCTAGGTTTTGCGAATCATCAGCAAGGCAAGTAACACTTTGATCATACCCTTTATTACCCAGTTTTTATGCATTATATCAAACCCTCACACATTTCATGAGTAGGATCTCTTAACTTGTGGGTCTGGGAAGTAGATTGAGGTAGAACCTATTACCTGCATTATTTTCAAACCCCTGGGAGTTACTTCTACGTTATGCTTAGGTTGCCATGCTATGCTCGTAGACGTGGATTGGGTTTGAGAGTATCCATGACAGATGTGAGATTTTTAATTAATTGTTCAACTTAAGGTGGCTACTTTAATACACATTTAGGTGGATTGGTTGCAGGGCACCTGGAGAATTCAGTGTTATCCTAGGAAATCCCGGGGTTCCGTGTGATTTTTCCTATGAATGCCACCCAGGCTGAAAGGGATCATAAGACTATTCGTGCTAGAAACTTCCGTGTGCAGCCACAATGCCATTATGGGCTCTGGCATAGTTGAGTATGTTGTGTGAGCTATTTAAGTGGTGGACTAGCAGATGTAGGGGAAAGTAGGTGTACCGGTCCACCCGGGGTAAACAGTAAATGCTTCTGAAAGACTGTGTCTCGGTCATCCGTTTCTCAAACACCATGCTGTGCGAGAAATCCAATGGAGGAGATCGAGTCTTGTGGGGAAAAGTGTGCAAACCTCTGCAGAGTGTACAAACTAATCATGATTAGCCGTGTCCCCGGTTATGGACATCTTGAGTCTCTGGTACTTGAATTATTGCTTGATCTCATCACTCTACAACTAAATTGCTGGGTTAATGACTACTTTAATTAGGATTGAGTTGGAGGAACCTTCTCAATGATGTTTCAACTACCATGATAGTTAAAATATAAATGTATTCCTTTGTTGTAGGGAAAATTGGCTTTATGCAAAAACTTTAATCTTAGAGCCTCCACCAGCCATATATGCATGTAGTGTTAGCCTTAATTTATACTGTTACTTGCTCTACTGTGTTATCTTACCAGCATATTCCATGTGCTGACCCGTTTCGGGCTACAACATTTCATGCTGCAGACTTTTCAGAAGAAGAGTAAGGTGCGCTAGGTCGTTTGTCATGCACTCAGCTATGCCATTGGAGTTGATGGACTCAGTTATCTTCCAAGCCTTTCGCTGTTATCGCTGAGATGGCCTTATGCCATATTATTTTGTAATAAGTTCTCTAATGAGACATTCGATGTAATAAGTGTGCGATTGCCACTCTGTTATAAATCTTTCAAGTACTGTGTGTGTCAGTATTATCGATCCAGGGATGACACAGAACACAGAGACTTCGGTCTATTCGGATCGTGGTCGCTACAACAATTCTATGGTTAACATCATACTTAGCAAGCACTTTACGAAAAGCACCATAAATAAAGTGTGACCCACCGTCAGTCATTAAATATCTAGGGACTCCAAACCTTGGGAAAATAACTTCCTTAAGTATTTTAATAGTGGTCTTGTGATTATCACTACTAGTTGGAATAGCTTCTACCCACTTAGTAACATAATCAACATCAACCAAAATATGAGTATACCCATTAGAGGAAGGAAAAGGTCCCATGTAATAAAATCCCAAACATCAAATGGTTCAACAACAAGTGAATAATTCATAGGCATTTCTTGACGCTTACCGATATTACCTATTCTTTGGCATTTATCACAAGATAAGACAAACTTACGAGCATCCTTGAAGAGAGTAGGATAATAAAAACCATATTGCAATACCTTGTGAGCAGGTCTGACTCCCGCATGATGTCCTCCATAAGCATCACAGTGACATTTCCATAGGATTTGTTCATGTTCATGCTCAGGTAAACAACGTCTAGTAATACCATCTACTCCTTCTTTAAAAAGATGTGGGTCAACCCAAAAGTAATGTCTTAAATCATAGAAGAATTTTTTTCTTTTGTTGGTATGTGAAGCTAGGAGGTATGTATTTAAAACACTCACTGGTACGCATCGGTGCTATACAAATTTTTTTTAACCCCTTTCCACGACAACATTTGGAACCATCGCCAAGTGAGTGTGGGCGATAGGG
>LR738715.1:292334775-292360141 GCA_902687465.1 Secale cereale | reverse complement strand
TGAGGAAATTTGATGGGTGGGTATGTGGTTGGAGGAATAAATTCTGAAATCGCGCGCCTAATGAAAATTTTGCTGTGAAACTTGAAACTTGGGCAGGGGAAACACACAACACAGACGAAGCGTGTCAAATACTCGTGTGTGAGAAAATACAAAATTGGCAGATCCCGTCTCCAAAAAATGTACATGTGTAGTTGATTTTTTTCGGTCAATGGTACGCCTAGTTTATTAGGAAACATCGCATAGGTAACTGATTTACGAATCATTAACGCAAAAAAATGCACACGGGTACGACATAGAAACCGTGTGTTTTGTGATCTTCTAATGATTAACGCAAAAAAAGCACACGGCCACACATGCTAATAAACGCTCAAAGCACTCAGAGGATGCTCTTACCGACATTGTACATTAATACTATAAACTTAAAGTACTACTGGTAATTTGCTCTAATACTACAAACTTAAACTACTTCTCCCATGTTGGCCAGACACCGACTTTATCCTTCCCGGCCTTTTAGGCGGCAGCCCACCGTGCTTTGATCTTCTCACAGCTCTCCTCACCATGGCGTGCGGCCTCTTCTTTCTTGCGGCGTCGGGACTCTCTTTTCTTGATTGCTTTCTGCCTTTTCCGCTCATTCTCCGCGGCTTTGCCCGCCTCTAGATCCACTGCCAATTCGGCAATGGCAGCATCAAAGGCCACCCACGTACCTGTGTCACCGCTGGCATTGATGAACTTGGTGCGGCGAGATGCCATCGTTTCCTTACCATGTGTGCGGTCGCAGGCGGCGAGGAACGCGGCACGGCAGGATTCCATCGCTTCCTTACTAGTTACTGCGCGTCGCGGTGCCATGAACGATGCTTGGAGAGAGCTCTGGGACGGAGGGGCCGGGCAGCCATACAGTGCGGTGGTTTTTTAGAGATCAACTACAAACGACAAAGGAAATTTAGCTTCCCTTACAAGTTTGCTCGTTCATTATCGCACACGGTTCATCTTCGTCGCTTCCGGAAACAGCGTGCGCTGAGCCTATTGTGTGTTGAGTTATGATTGGCTGGAACCCCAGCCATGCGGATCGCGCATGTGCACCGTAGGATGCGCCATGATCGAACGTCAATCCACGTCCCTCACATCACACCCGTGCAGCTGTAGGTGGATTGGATTTATATGCGCTAAATGCCGAGAAAATGCAGATAATCCCCTAAATATGGTAAATGAGCCCGGAAAAATGCCAAATTTGAACACAGTGATTTGTAGGGTGTATGTTCGTCATAGAAAAAACTCCAGGGCAAAGAACGAAGAAAATTTGGATTTCCCTTCCATCTTGGTGAGTTCCCTCTCGAAAGCATGGAACTTCTTCAGTGATGGTTCGATTTATGAAGGGCATGCATGACAACATAAGCCAAACCTTCTCAAGTTTTTACCAGGGCATGGTGAGGTCATACCATGGCACCATGCGAGGCGTCATGTTTTTCAAGCATTTATTTCATTTTTTCTATAGTTGAAACCTCAATTAAGAAACGTTTGTGGTTGACTATTGCCACACATTTCATCGAAATATATGTCCATTCCTTGTAAAAGGCATGAGAATTTACTAAATGGCACGAGCATGGTTTTCGAGGCCGTTCTTGTGCACCCTTTCAAGCACCGATTGTTTGAACTTGAATTATGTGCGTTAATGCCTAGAAAATGCACATAATCCCCTAAATATGGTAAATGAACCCGGAAAAGTGCCAAATTTGAACACGGTGATTTCCAGGGTGTATGTTCATCGTAGAAAAAAACTGATGGACAAAGGACAAAGGAAATTTGGATCCCGCTTCAATCTTGGTGATTTCCCCCTCGAAACCATGAAACTTCCTCGGTGATGGTTCGATTTATGAAAGGCGTGCATGATGATATAAGAAAAACATTCTCAAATTTTTACCATGGCACGGTGAGGCCATACCATGGCACCACGCCAGGCGTCATGTTTTCCAAGCATGTATTTCATTTTTGTATAGTACCTAGTAAACACATATCCTTGAAATATCTGCACATTCCTTGTAAAAAGCATGAAAATTTACTAAATAGAACGATCATGGTTTTTAGACTATTCGTGTGCACCTTTTCAAGCATAGATTGTTTGAATTTGAATTATGTGCATTAATGCCTATAAAATGCACATAATCGCCTAAATATTGTCAATGAACCCGGAAAAGTGCCAAATTTGAACACGGCGATTAACAGGGTTTATGTTCATCGTAGAAAAAAACTCATGGACAAAGCACAAAGGAAATTTGGATTCCCATTGAATCTCGGTGATTTACTATCGCACACAATTCATATCCGTCGCATCTGCGAACCGTGTGTGTTCACTCACACATGCAAAAGGAAAAAAGAAAAACCTCTCCCACTTCGTCCCCACCCACTCACCACAGACTCCTCCGCAACTCTGCAGCTCATCAACTTCTATCCCGGCGGCCATCCTAAGCTCGGCGGTTATTGTTGGCGGGTGGAGGTCGCGCTCCAAACGGCATGGGATTTTGCCCCTACCGCTTTCCGCCGCCTATCTTCACCGAAATTCTAGACTCTGGTCGACTGGGGTTTTCTGCGGGATTGGGCGGGGGATTTTTCTCATGGGGATAATCAACTGTGACACCCCGAGACCGGTGCGCCAGGTGTCAGCTAGTTATTCGTCGTCGTTGCCATGTCATCTGCTTGCGTGTTGCATCCTTGCCTTGTCATCATGTGTGTTGCATCAGCATGTTTTCAAAACTTGCATCCACCCGAGTTCCCTCGTCCTCTCCGTTGTCCATTCTCAGCCCAGACACACTCACACGCGCCCGCGGCGCCTCCGAATATTTATTTTATGAGTGGCCGGAAAACGTTCTCGGAATGGGTTGAAACTTGGCATGTGGTCTTATTATAGCATAGGTAGACTGCCTGTCAAGTTTCGTCGCGTTCGGAGTTCGTTTGATATCCCAACGGTTAACCGTGTTAACCGCCGGAAGCCTTTTCCCTTTTGGCCCAGCACCCCTTTCACACAGCCCACCAAGCCCATTCTAACCCATCCATGCTCATGGCCATTCGATCACGATCGCGTGGCCGTGAACAGCTCCTCATTTGGACACTCCTAGCTCCCTCTACATATAAATATGTGCCTCCCCTTCCAAATCTCGGTCTAAACCCTAAAATCCTCCTCCCCGCGCAGCCGGACATGTCCACTCCGCCGACATGTCCATCCCCGCAGCCACGTCCCCGCAGCCAATGAGAGGCCGCCACCTCAGCGTGCCGCCTCCCTCCTCCAATAGCACGCCGCCACATTGCCACCCCCATGCCCACTTCGCCGCCAGCCCAGATCGGGCCCATCCCGAGCCCGCGGGGCCCGAACCCCGCCGCCGCGCACGCCCGTACGCCCGTGCCCGCGGACCCGTCCCCGCCGTCCACGCTCGCCGGCGACAAGCTCCACCCTCGCCAGAGTTCCTTCCTCTTTGCCGCCAGCCGCATCGCGCCCGCGCCCCCGCGCCTCTTCGCCTCAGCGCCGCCGCCGACGCCTTCGACCCTGCCGTCGACAGGAGCTCCGCCACCCAGCGTCGTTGCCCTCCAGGAGCAAGGAGGCCACCGCCATGGACGACCTCGGGCTACTCCACGCCGGGCGTCGCCTCTAACCGCCGGGAACCTGTCCCCCTTCACCGGATCCGGCGCAAGGCCGTGTCCCGCGACCTTCCCGAGGCTCTACTGCGCCCCCTCGCCGGCGACGAGCCGCCGCCGCCATTGCCCTGTCTTCCCTCGATCCAGCGAGATAAGATCGAGGAGGGAGACGAGTTCCAGCGCCCCCTGGGCCGGCGTCCACGCGAGGCCAAGCCGCGGTCCCCAGGGCCCACCTCCAGTGGCCCAGTGCTCCAGGGCCCAGCTCCGCGGCCACATGGGCCCCGAGGCCCATCGCCCTCCAGGCCCACCTCCCTCACCACCTCTTCCCAACTAGGCCGAGCCCATGGGTGAGCAAAACCGCTAACCCTCGCCCTGTGCACCTTTTAGTATTAGACGCTCAGTTGTTTTTTTCCTAAGTCATAAATCTGCTAAGTACTTTTCTGGTTATATTATGTTGCATACTTTGCATAGTGATAACTTCGTGTGTACTTGTCCAAATTGAGTGTATGATATGTCAAAATGATCGTGGTGATATGCTCTACACTATGTTCCATTGTGCCATGCTTGTTTGAGTTCATCTAGATGCTCTAATCTCTGTTGCAAGAGTGCTACTTGTTATAAACTGCTACTACTTGTTATTTTGTTGCCATGTTTGAGATGTGATAACTTGATGCATGTTTATCCAAATGATGCATATGATATGTCAAAATGTTCATTGTGAAGTGTACTACATGAGGGTTGCTATAGCATGCTTGTTTGAGTCCATATTGCCATGTTAATCTCTGTTGCAAAAGTGCATGTGGCTGTTAAGTTCTGAAACTTGTTATGAGATGCTGATTTCACATGCCCATTGCTATTGGTGTGTTTGTCTTCATGTCACATGTCTAGTTGTTTTAGAGGCACAATAATATGGTATTTGATGTGGTGCATTTGACTTTCCATGATATGCCTTGAGGTGACTTAAACAAGCTTGTAAACATGCCATGTTGTTATTGTTGTTTTATACTTAGTGAAAAAACTGCTAAGTCTGGAATCTGTTATAACCTGATGCTATGTTTGCTTGATGCCCTAGTCAAATCCATGCTTGTTTTGGAGTGGCAATGATCATGCCTTGTTGTCCATGTTATTGTCTATCCATTCATGCCCTTACTTGCTCATATGACCTGCTGTAGCTTATTTATTTCTTGCTCTCAAGTTGCTATAAATTATAACTGTCAGGATTTTATCAGCATGTTCAATTTGGTGGAGCTTGTTGCTATTGATCCATGCCTCCTATGGAGTTGCTCCAATGGAGTTGTTTGCTGTAGGATATATCTACTACATGTCCATGCTCTTTCTGTTCTTATTAGAGTTGATATGCATGTTGTTTTGTGCCTCCGAAGGCAGCATCGTGATGATGATTTTGCCTTCCCAGATTTTGGCTAAGTCTGGATAATTTTATTGCAACTTGTCATGCTTGTTTAAATGTGTTCCAGCAAGCTTTTGGGTGTGTTATAAGTTCCTACTTGTTAAGCATCATGTCTACTTCACATCCATGCTTCTTGTTATCATGTTTGGGTGATTTAGCTTATATTTACCTTGCTCCGAAGTTGCTATGTGGCTGTTAACTTCACCTTGTTGCTATATCTTGTTTCATGTGTATCTTTTAGCCCGTTGCTCCTTTTTGAGTGTGCCCTATATGAAACCTGTGTGATTTTGCATGTAGAATCATAATATCATGTTGTTTACTTGTTTGGAGTGTGTTTGCTTCATGTTTGGGTGCATCTTGCACCGTTGCCATGCTTGTCTTGTTTTGCTCATATCTTCTAGACCGTAGCTCTGAATTAAACAAACTTTATATGAAACTTGACTAGAATTTCATGTAGATCATCAAGGTGCATGTTAACCTGCTGTTTAACAACTTTAACTTAAGGTTTGTTCAGATCTTGACTATTTTTCAAATTATGCATACGAGGGCTTACCGGATTTGTTATATGTAGTTTTCGGCCTCATTTAAACTTGTTGGGTGATGTTTTTCTTGTGTGCTTCCTACCTTGCCATGTATGGCATCATATATAGACTTGTCTTGCATCATACTTGCTTGAGCATATTGTCATGTTCTTGTGTTGTTTTTCTGTGCTTCCTACCTTGCCATGTATTGCATCATTCTTGCTTGAGCATATTGTCATGTTCTTGTGTTGTGTGTTTACCGTATTGCTTGCTTCTTCTCGTTAGTGCTTGTTCCATTGCGATCGTGAGGATTCGTTCGTCTACTCGTGGTTCTTCTTCAAGGCTTCTTCTGCGTCTTCTTCATGGATCCGTTCTTCTTCCTTGCGGGATCTCAGGCAAGATGACCATACCCTTGGATACCTTTTCTATCATTGCCATGCTTAGTTGTCTCGATGCTATCATTATATGTCGCGCTACCCATCTTATTGTCAGCCCCTCTCCTTGTTGCCATGAAACCTCTAACCTTTAACACCTTCCTAGCAAACCGTTGTTTGGCTATGTTACCCGCTTGCTCAGCCCCTCTTATAGCGTTGTTAGTTGCAGGTGAAGATGAAGATCGTTCCATGTTGGAACTTGTTGTTGGAATATCACAATATCTATTATTATTAACACACCTATATACTGGGCATGGGTGGAAGGCTTGGCCTTTTGCTCGGTGTTTTGTTCCACTCATGCCACCTTAGGCGCCGATAATCCGGCATTATGTTCCTTGATTTTGCGTTCCTTACACGGTTGGGTATATGGGGACCCCTTGACACTTCGTCTTTGAATAAAACTCCTCCAGTAAGGCCCAACATTGGTTTTTAATTTGCCTCATAATAACAACTTAATTAATTAATTAAAGTGCATAGGGGGTCGCATCCCCAAGAATTCTTTCTACATAGCAGGGGGGCCAGTGCTGATGGTGTTGGTCCCAAATGGGGGGACTGCGGGGCCACCACGGGGAAACTCGAGGATTGGCTCCCATAGGCTCACCTATCCGGTTGTGGCGTGAGACGAGATACGCGCGGCTACTATAAGGGTGTCGGCACGCCGGGAGGTCTTGCTGGACTTGTTTTACCATTGTCGAAATGTCTTGTGCACCGGGATGCCGAGCCTGATCGGATTTCCCTAAGATAAGGGGTAATAATTATTATTACTTCAGCTGATCATGAGAGCTTGTGATGGGCTAAGTTGGGACACCCCTGCAGGGTTATGATCTTTCAAAAGCCGTGCCCGCGGTTATGTGGCAGATTGGAATTTGTTAATGTTCGGTTGTAGAAAACTTGACAGAGGATCCGAAGTAAAACACACAACTGTGTGAGTAACCGTGACTGTCTCTTTTCACTTTGAGAAGAGAGCACGATGGGGTTATGTTTGACTCGTAGGTAGTTCAGGATCTTTAGCGATCACTACTAGTTTGCGACCGCTTGCGTAGATGCTCATCTTATTCTTGTACTCGTAAGTTAGCCACCATATATTTTGCTTAGCCGCTGCTGCAACCTCACCACTTTACCTCTTCCTACCCATTAAGCCTTGCTAGTCTTGTTATCCATGGTTATGGGATTGCTGAGTCCTCGTGGCTCACAGATACTACAACCACAGTTGCAGGTGCAGGTTTCCGATGTTTCGACGTGAGAGCATTGTTCGTTGTTTGGAGTTCTTTCTTCTTCTTCTTCTTCAGTCTTGGGTTAGGTTCCGGGTCGGCAGCCTGGGATAGCAGATGGATGTCTTTGTGCTTTTCATGTTTGTATCCGTAGTCGGATACCTTGTATTGATGATGTTGTATTCATGTGTTTTGTATGTATTGATGTATCCCCCATGTATGTATGTAATGGTTCGATGTAATGATATCCATCTTGCTAAGCGTCCGAAATGCGGTTGTGCCCCAATCACGTAAGTGTCACGTGATCGGGATATAATCGCATCTTGGGCCTGACATCAACTTAGCAAAATATTCACTTATCTCTTATCGTAGTCCGTTCGTCATTGTTAATCAACCGGCGGAAATCGCCATGGAATCATTTTTGTTCTAGCTGATTCGTGGGTGTTCATTCATGTGTTCAAAGTGCGAGCACAAATCGGGTAAGTGTGGCCGCGGCCAGTCGGAAATAAAGTTCTATCTCACCATTCTGGATGACTTCAGGGAGTGCTCAGTATGTTCAATCTCAACCTACCACGGTCGGCATGGCCAAAATTTGTGAACATATACCATATGTTGCTACATTATCTATATATTTGCATCAAATCTTTGTTACACTATCTATTTTTTATTATATATTCTTGTAATTTGCTTTCTTCTATATATTGATCGGTTCTATCAGTCACTCCCATATTTGCGTCTTGCTCTGTTATTTCACTATATCTAATTTACAATCTTAATTTTCATTTCAAGCAATACATACCTTGCTTTGCAACAACAGGAGTAGAAGGAAATCTTGGGCTTTACTTTGTTGATGACTCCCAGGATGTCATATTCACAAAGCAGGATGGATTTACAATGATGGTTAGCGTAAAACTTGATAAAGATGGTCACTCCTATTTTAATGCGAACCTTTGGAGAAAAATGTCTAAGTGTTATGAACTGAAAGCTGGCAATAAATTTGAATGGTTCCAATTCTTCAGGAAATGTAGTACCATGTAATCACTTTGCCGTTATTAGCAGGCACAAGTGTAATTTGACCACGCCGAGAAATTGATCCAGGAACTGCTACAGCGGGCAATTTCTGTTGAAATGTAGAATAAAAACCAATTGTAACATATATTTGAAGATATATATAGTTTATGAGCATCAACATTAAAATTAGACTTTTTACCAGTGTTTTGTGCACACAGTTGGTCTTGTTCAATGTGTGCACCATAGGTACAATTAATCCCATCCAAAATCAAGTGTTCATACGTTGTGCTATCTCTGTCAGATTATCAACAAAGTTTATGACATGCTTCTAGTCCTTCCAATGAAATTTGGTACGCTTAGTAACATACAGATCATTCACTATGCATCCAACATATCCTGCTTAAAAGGTGGAAAGGTATTATTTATTCAGAACATGGCAGAAGAATATATAGCGCGCATAAATTGGTAAATATAATTTGTTACTGCCTAGGAACGGAGTCAGAAAATGAAATCAGAATTGGTTGCTTAAATAGTGATCAATTAGTTAGAACAAATACCCCAATTTTGCTAAGTAATATGATAGCATGGAGAAAGCTGAAAGGACACTAACCTCAATCAGACTTTGATCGGACGTTGGGGAAGTAAACATCCATATTAATTAAACCAGGCTATGGACAAGTTCTCGCTTGTCGTGGCAATCCATCCATATTGGAAAATTGGGGACACTATTCTACTCATGCTCTACCAAGGCAGAAGAGGTCTCTTCCTTTTCATTGACGAGATGCCGAGTCGCTGTGATCAAGTTGCTTCCGCGGATAATTGTGGTTGTTGGCCCTCAGCCTCTTAAAATGTGCTAGTTGTTACTATGTTAAGTATGTAGATATGGACCATATGGTTGTTGGCCCTTAGCCTCTTAAAATGTGATAGTTGTTACTATGTTAAGTATGTAGATATGGACCATATGATTGTCAAAACCGTGTTACGAAGATCCTCCTTTTGTCGAATAGTGTAACCACTATATATACTCAAATGTTGTTACCCAAGTTCTTAAATTTTCATGGAAAGTATTAGTATCGTACAAAGTACATTGAGTTTAAGCGTGTGCCCGATGTCCAGAAGGCATTTGCATATTAATTGTCCATATTGCAAATTCACACACATATTAACATAAGGAAACATATGTGTAACTTACTAATCACCGCACACGATTACGCGCAGATGCATCGTGTGCGATACTCCTAGCCACGCAAGCAACTAGTTTGCATTTTCAAAGTTTTTTGTACACACAGAATCGCACACGAACTAACTGTATTAACCGTGTGTGTTGTAATTTCTCATCGCAAACAGTTCATCCAAGTTGGTTGTTTTCCACCTATCACACACATATTGTTTACACGACTCATTTGTGTTCTTTTAACTCATCGCAAACAGTTCATCCATGTGAACTGTATGCCGCGTATCACACACATCTTGTTAAGTTGAACCATTTCTATTGTATGCCCTAACCGAAAACAGTTGGTCCGAGTGAACCGTATGCCGTATATCACAGACACCTTGATTTGGCTAACCATTTTTATTACACTCCCTAATAGCAAACAATTCATCAGAGCGAATTGTATGGCGTATATGGCACACACATTGATATGGCTGCCCGTTTCTGTTGTTCTGCCTCATCGCAAACAGTTCGGATGTGTTAACCGCATGCCCTGCATCGCACACACAACTAAAATCTGAACCATTTTTATGGCTCCGCCATCGCAAATGTTTTGTACCTTTATTGACTTGTTTTTTACACCACCGTTTGCGATTAATGCATTGCACACAGTTTCGACAAAGGGTCTATGATCGTAGTGTCGCGTTAGTAGCATCCTGCAGTAGTGATATAATTAGCATAGTCAGCATACCAAGGTGTGCTATTAGAAACATTTACTGTAGCTAATTGCTCGTCAGGAAAACTATCATCAATAGGTAGTTGGTCATCAAGAACATTGTCCAACCTAGACAAGTTATCAGCTACGGGGTTCTCAGCTCCTTTCCTATCAGTGATATGCAAATCAAATTCTTGTAGCAACATAACCCTACTAATGAGCCTAGGTTTAGCATCTTTCTTTTCTATAAGATATTTTATTGCAGCATGGTCAGTGTGAACAATTACATTCGAGTCCACTATATAGGATCTAAATTTATCGCAAGCAAACACAACTGCTAAAAATTCTTTTTCAGCAGTAGCATAATTTCTTTGTGCACTCACTGGTACGCGTCGGTGCTATACAAATGGTCTTTAACCCCACGACGGCATTTGTAACCGCCGCCAAATGAGCGTGGGCGATAGGGGGGTCATTCCCACACGACCCAGAAACCGTCGGGGATAGGGAGCCTTGATGAATACAGTTGTCCCTATATAATCGTTTCCGATATGTCGAATATCCCAACCGCTTCATCCTTGCTACTCGTTTGTGCTTGCATTGCCATCGCAGTCGTAGTTGTAACAGCCTGGATTTTGCCCTTTTCTTTTTCTGATGATTTTCTTGTATTTCTTGATTTTATTTGCTTTCAGTGGCTATGTGGTTCTGAAACTTTGGAAGATCATGTCTTCTTAGATTTTATAGTGGCTTGCCCTCCTTCTCGTCATCCCAATACCCTGACATTTCCATCCTTGACCTAATCCAAAATTCTTTTTCCAAGGAATATTCCTTTTCTATTAAAGGAATAATTATTTTTGCCCTAGGTTGTGAAGCAACCTATATCTTTGTCATTCTAAAAACCCCCAAATTCTCATAAATTTTTTGGGTCATATCTTGCTCAAATATGGCAAAAAATTCATTGCCATGTTCAAAAATAATCCTCCAATAATCATTTTCCTATTCTACCCTAAATGGCCTTTGTGAAGCAGGTGATATTTATCTTTGCCCAATTGCCCCCAAACTTGGTGGACATCTTTGCATGTCCATATCATTGCCTTGTGCCAAATTGCAAACTCATTTGCCTAGTAATTATTTTCCTGTGAATTTTCAAAGTTTCTGTCCAAAAATAAACTTTGTGAAGGAAGTATATTCTAGGAATTTCCAAATGATATGAAACTTGGTCACATCCTTCATTTGATGAGATCATGCATCTCTACCAAATTTGAGCTCATGGAGATCATCTATGTGAGCTCAGCTTCAAATCTTGGTTTCTAGTAAAATTTCCACTTTGTGAAGCAACCCTATTTTACCTTGCTTCATTTGAGCTGACAATTTACGAGGCCATTCTTACATCTACCTCTACTCCCTCCACTAAGTTTTGGCTCAATCTAGTTATCCATTTACCCTCAGTAAATTCTCCAAGATTCTGTCCAGAATTGAGCTTTGTGAAGCAAGTGCCACTTTGGCAACTCCAAATGGCATGAGGTTTTTACAGCAGGTCCATATGGTCAATTAAGCCCACTCCACCAAATTTCAGCTCATGACACTGAAGTGTGTGAGTGCAACATCTTAATCCCTAATTCTGGCCAGTTTTGCACTTTCTACAACAACCCCCATCTAAACTCCCCCTGTTAGTCTGATTATTGGTGATCTACATCATCTTAGTGTAAGATTGTCGCGAGACAAACTTTTTACCATGTTACCAAGTTGGTTTAACCACCGGAAGTTACAAACACCTTCATGTTGATTTACTTTGGGGCCATATGCAAATCTCTTCTTTGCCCGTGGACCAATTTCTTTCTGCATCTTCACTAAGGGCACTTAGGTCATCCTACTGGACATGCTTGTCCACGCCAAAGTGCGTCGCTCGCACCAGTGCGTGTGGTGATCACGCTTGCGTCATGCACAACGCGCGCTCTGGATCGGTCGGGCCACTGTGTTCGTCGCCTCCCTCCTCGTCTCGACCTCAAACCTTGTCCAGGAGCTCGCCCGTGCTCGTCTGCATCGCCCTGCATCACTGCATCGTTGTGGCTCGCCGGCAGTGCGCCGTCACAATAGTGGCACTGCGGTGAACTGCTTCTGACCTCCATTAGCGCACTGCTCCAGCTTGTTTGTGATCGTCTAGAGCCCCCCCTCGGCTATATAAGCGTGACCTGAGCTCCTCCGCAGCTCACCAGCTCCTCCCTCGCCTCTCTAGACCACCAGAACACCTCTACCTTGCCTCTGTCCGTCGACGTTCACCATGGGCGCCTCGGGCTCGGGCTAGTTCCGGCCAACCCAAGCCCCCTCTCCTCCTTTGGTGTTGTCCACCGAGTTCCCCTCATCACGCGGAGCCGCCCCAACCCCTTGCCCCTCGCCGGAGTTGCCCGCATCGCCGAGCCCCTCCACCGCCAGAAGCTTTCTGTCACCTCCATCACCGCGGCCTCCCATCTTCTCCACTCATCCCTGGCGTTCCCTTGGCCTCTAAACGGAACCGCCGCACTGCCCCGCATCCGCCGGTGCTCTCCGTTCGGCCGGAGACGGCCAGAGCCGGCCGGCCCCATCGCCGCAGTCGCCTCTGCCTCCTCCTGTCTCCTCATGTCGCCGTCCTCCTTGCGCCTCCCCGGTGGCCGAAGCCTCTCCAGGCGGCCTCGCCTCGGCCTCCCGCGCCCGCCGGTGGCCGCCCCCTGGCCAGAGGTGGCCGGAGTGGCCCGCCTCATCGCCGGCAGAGCTCCCCTGCTCCTCCTTTGTCCCGTGCAGGGACAAGGCAGGAGGAAGAAGACGACGACGCCTGGCCCCTCCCCCTGCCCGCGGACCCCACCGGTAAGTGGCATAAGCCCGGGCTGAGATGTTTTAAGTGGAAACGTATTTTTGCAGGTACGTTTTCTTTTAACAAAAGCGTACTTTCATTCTGCTTCGGGGCCGAATACGTTTTCCAAGTTCTGAAAGCATATTTCTGACTCTGCGCTTCTGTCTTATCCACTCAGGGACCGCTTTGCTGAAGTTTATTCATAGATTGGTCCTTCTTCTTCTACAACTCATAACTTCGCGACCGTTACTCCGAATCAGGTGATTCCAAAGCCCACGTCTTCGTCTCGTCAAGCTCTTTCTGTTGGTACCATTTTCACTAAGTCTTCACACTGTGAAAATGACCACTTTGCCCTTGCCCGTAAACAGCCCCTTCCGAGAGAGAACTGTTTCCGGCGAATCTTTCCGCGGCTTCACTGCACTTCTTCATGGAGTCTCCGTTACCCCAGGCAAGCCAAAATACCCACTTGCATGATAGTCATGCAGTAGCCATGGTTTTCAACTTGAATATTTATTAAATGTTTGTTTGTTTAAAATATGATTATCGTTGTTTCGGTAATGCTTTGGGGTTAATGCTTATTTTCTTGCTATGTTGTTATGCACCTTGTTATCATGCCCAACTAGTTGCTAGTATTTCTTTCTTATGTTTATGCTTGCTAGTAGTGCATGTTGATGTCGGTGATGGTTTTTGGTGCATGACTGTTGATACGTACAAAACGTATCTATAATTTCTGCTTGCTCCATGCCTCTTTTGTGTGATATTGCTATGATATTTATGCACTTCCATACACTTTTGATCATATTTGGACTAACCTATTAACTCAGTGCACCCCAGTGCCAGTTTCTGTTTTCTGCTGTTTTTGTATTTCAGGTTTTCCCATTACGAGAACTGCCAGAAAAATCCCGGAAAAATTATATAAAAAATCAGCGTTCCAGAAGCTTCCCGGCAGCCGAAGTAGGGCCGGAGGGGGGCCACCAGGGCTCCAGGCGCCCTGGTGGTGCGGCCTCCCTCCTGGCCGCGCCGGGGGGGGGGGGGGGGGGGGGGGGGGGGCGCCTGGGCCCCCCAGGCCTCCGCTGATGCCCCCCTTTGGCATATATTTATACCGTGTCCCGAAACCCTCGAGACGGGAACCCTTTTTCGCGATCTCATCTCTGTTCTGCCGCCGCCGCGCTTCCAAGATCGGGAGCGCCAGGAGAACTCTTCCCGGCACCCTGCCGGAGGGGAGGATCACCACCGGGAGCCTCTCCACCACCATGGACGCCTCCCGGATGAGTTGTGAGTAGTCTCCCTTGGACCATGGGTCCATGACCAGTAGCTATGTGATGTTCTCCTCCCGTTCTTGTGCTTCACTAATTAGTCCTCGTGAGCTGCCATACATGATCGAGGCACATATGTAATCCTTATACTGTTGCTATGATGAGTTTGCTCGGATCCGATGGATTGTGAGATTATGTTCAGATTGTGTTTGAGTAATATATTTGATCTACCTCTTTTATATTTATGTTCGTAAGTAATTCTTGCATGTTCTCCATTGTTATTTATTGCTTTGGCCAAGTAGTAGGTAGTGACTCCAAGAGGGAACGTTATGCTTGATTGTGGGTTCATGCCCCTCGATGATTAGCTTGAGTGACAGAAACATGAGTCTAGGGGATGTGCTGTTGCCACAAGGGGGAAAACAACGGTGCTTGTGCCCGCGGGTGCAAGGATTGTTTACTTTCCGCAAAGTTCTTTTAATGCAGTTGTCTCTTGCTTTGAGTTTACACTATGGGTGGGACTCGCAACTTAATACCAGCGAGATGTTCTGGATAGATATCTCAAGGTGGATGATTAGTAGTAGATGCAGATGGATTTCGGTCTACTTGCCTTGGCGTACCGCCCATGCTTTGAACCTCTACCTTTCTTGCAACATAGTTAGCATTGGTTTGCGAACATAATTCTGTCAATTGCCCAGCTGTAATTCGTTTACCTCACATAGCTGTTTTATCGTCTTTTGGGAGAGAGACATCACTAGTGAACATCATGGGACCCCGGTCCATATTACCATCACTGATCACATCCGCTATTTACTTTCCGCTTTTACTTACTATTGCAGCAATACCTATCACTATTATCACTTGCGTTTGATCCTTTGTAAACGACAAGGCCGGAGGAATTGACAACCTCTCTATACTCGTTGGGAGCAAAGTTATTTGTATCTGTGTGCAGGTCCACGTTGATTGCTAATATCTGGCGCCGTTAGCAGTTGACACCTTCTTGTTGAAACTGGGAGTCTCAGGGAAATTGATCCTTGGTATCTTTGCCAAGGGAAAACTTCCGCTACACTGCATCTCAAACCTTCTGTCGGTGTACTAAGGTAGGGGTACCCTAGTACCCCAACTTGTGCACGGGCAGCGGCAGCTCCCCGCGGCAGGGTTCACCACGCGCTTGCCGGAGACCTTCCTGCCCCTTATCTAGCCATTCAAAAACAAAGTATACAAGACAGAAGATCAAGACCCCGGCAAGAGGAGCTTGCCGGGAAGGCCGTCCCAGGCTCGAGATTGCTTAACTAGCACGAGGCCCTGGCAAGAGGAGCTTGTCAGGACGAATAGAAGATTTTATCTTAGAAGACCCGGCAAGGGCTCGGGGAGCGGCAAGCTTCCGGGCCCGGCAAGGTCGAGATCCCCGGCAAGGTGCTTGCCGGGGGAGGTGCGCTGTGTGCCCGCGCTCCAGCTCATCGGCCCACGCGTCGCCCTGGGGCCACTCCTGGGACGCGTGGCGGATGGCTGTGCAGCCTGGGGGACACGGTGGCACTCCACGGCAGTGGATCCATCGCCGTGGCAGACGGAGACGCAACGGCGGGAGCTTTTGGGGTCGACGGCGACGGGCATTAAATGCCCTTGTCCCCCACTGTTAAAGTAGGTATAGACCACTGTTCTGTACTGTAGCTCCACTGTTCCCGCACTGTTACAACTACCACCTCTTTTACATTTTTACCCCTTTCTCCTACGTTGACACCTGTCGGTGACCCCTTGCACTATAAAAGGAGGCCCATGCACAACGTGGAGGGGGTTCGAAGCCTAGATTACTCTCACGCACGGTGTAGCTGCTTCTTCAAGCTCCCGAGCGCTCAACTCAATACACAACCAAGCAGGAGTAGGGTTTTACGCATCCGTGCGGCCCGAACCTGGGTAAAAACTGCCCGCGCGTCTGCCTCGATCTGCTCTTCGTGCTCCCTCCGCCCTCGTACCGCACAGACAAGGGGCTCCGGTCCCATAGGTGTTCGTGGCGGACAGTTTCCCCCGACATCTTTGGCGCGCCAGGTAGGGGGCGTCGAGGTTGTGCGAACCTGATCCGGCGTTCGCGCGGGCGCAATCTTCATTAACATCTCCAGCTTCATCAACAACTTCATCAGCGACAACTCCATGGCCCCGAAGAAGAAGCCTTCGGAGGTCGGGGGCCCGTCTGCGTCTCATCCGCCGCCACCAGAGCCAACGGTGGGCGGGGGAGACGCCGTCGGAAGGGTGGTGGCCGGCGAGGACACTCACGGCGCCACCAGATCCAAGAACAAGACGGATGACCGGACCTCGGTCTCCGTGGACGCGCCGCGTCCATCACAGCACACGACGACCCCGCAGCGCCATACCACGGGAGGTGGTATCCGCTTGCTGGGGCAAGGCCAAACTGGAGGTTCGCGAGACGCCCCGGACCCTCGTCCGGGCACAAGCAAAGCGAAGGCGCCGGCGCGGGACCCCGCTCCTTCTAACGTCGTTAGAAGTCCGAGCGTATCCCGCTCCTCGCACCGCTCGCCCGCGTTCCCCACTACTCCGGCAGAAGCGCTCGCAAGGGCGCAGCTGCTCCTCGATTTTCCTCCAGCGGCCGACAAGGCCGAGGAATGGAGGGCCACTATCCGGAGCCTGATAGACTTCGCCAACAACGACTCTCCGCAGCAGCCGTCGGCCTCACGGCCGCGGCAGGCTGAGAAGACGAAGGCTATCGGCGACAAGCCCGCCGGGGGTGCGACAAGCGTGCACTCCCCGCCGCAGAAGCAGAAGACGCCGCCCCGCCGGAACAACCCCGACGACGGCTCCACAGCCTCGTCGGACCCGCGGGCCCGTCGGGACCAGCGCCAGGTCCTCGACGACCGGCGAGATGAAGACGCTCGGACCACGATCGAGCGCCGCCGAGAAGCTCGGCGACAATCCGACAAGAGAGCTGGGAACACTGTCGACGCACCCGCGCCCGGTGAACCAGGCGACTTGCCGTACGCGGCAGGCTGCCCTGCGTTCACCCACGAGCTGCGGCGCGTCCAGTGGCCCAGCATGAAGAACTTTAAGCCCGACGTACCGGAGAAGTACGACGGCAAGACGCACCCCTCGGAGTTTCTCAGCGTCTACACTATCGCAGTGCAAGCTGCCGGGGGGCGCGACGAGAAGATCCTAGCCAACTACTTCCCGCTTGTGCTGAAGCCGAACGTCCGTTCGTGGCTCATGCACTTGCCGGAAGGCTCTATCTCTTCTTGGGCCGACCTCTGCCATCAGTTTGTTGGCGCCTTCACCGGCGGCCACAAACCCCATGGCCAGGAGAGCGATCTCCACGTTTTGGCCCAGAAGGAAGGCGAACCCCTGCGCAAGTATATCCAACGTTTCAGCCGGGTACAGCACAACATCCCCGACGTTCACCCTGCTGCGGTTATCAGCGCGTTCCATCAGAACGTGCGTAACCGCCGCATGCGTGAGGAGATGGCGATGACCAAGATCAGGGACGTCAGCGAGCTCTACGCTCTTGCCGACAAGTGCGCCCGTGCAGAAGAGGGGAGGAAACTCCCCGGGGAGGATGCTGGCGCAGGGGGAAGCGACAGCGACGACGCCGCCCCGGCAAAGAAGAGCCGGCGGCGGAACAACAGGAAGAAGGGCAAGAAGGAAGTGCTTGCCGTCGAGAAGTCCGGCAAGGAGGCCCCCGCCAAGCAAGCGCAGACTGGCGGCTCCGGCAAGGAGCCTGCCCCTGCGGCGGCGGCCGACAAGCCGGGTAGCTCCGACAAGCAATACTGTAAGATTCACCGCACCAAGGGTCACGACCTCTCCAACTGCAAGCGCGTCGAGTACCTCGTCGAGCAGCAAAAGGCTGAGTACGAGAGGCGCGACAAGGAGAAGGCCCAAGGTGGCGGGGAAGAGCCCAGCAAGAAGCGGCCATTCAATGGCCGGGGAGGACGCCGCGGCAAGGCCAAGCAGCGGCAAGGAGATCGACCTCCCCGGGGCCGCGACAACGACGAAGACGACGATGAAGACATGGAGGACGACGAGAACAACGAGCAGGAGTTCCAGAAGGCCACGGAGGTCCTGTGCGTCGACGGTGGCGCCTCCCTGCACACCTCCCACCGCCAGCTGAAACAGTGGGTGCGTGAGGTGAATGCAGCGGAGCCGCCCGTGGAGTCGCGCAGGCTCCTCAAATGGTCCAGCACGCCCATCATTTTTGACCTTGAGGATCACCCTGACCGCACCACGGCGGTCGGGTGCTTGCCGATGCTGGTTTCCCCCACCATCCGCAACCTCAAGGTCACCAAGATGTTGGTTGACGGCGGGGCCGGGCTGAACTTGATCTCCTCTGCTGTGATCAAGAAACTCCAGATTCAAGACGGCGAGCTCGAAGAGACCGGTTCATTCCAAGGAATCAACCCGGGAAGGAGCAAGCCCAAGGGAAAGATTACTCTGCCGGTGACCTTTGGCGGGGAGCTCAACTTCAGGACTGAGCGCATCACCTTTGACGTTGCTGATATTCCATTGCCCTACAATGGGATACTCGGCCGTCCCGCCCTCGCCAAGTTCATGGCAGCTTCCCACTATGACTACAACGTGCTGAAGATGCCGGGGCCGATAAGCGTCATCACTGTCCATACCGACAAGAAAGATGCGCTTATTTGCGCCGACAAGATTTACCGGGATGCGGCAGCTGCGGCCGAGAAGGATACTCTTGCCGCTGAAGCTCCCGGGGGGAAGAAGACGAAGACCAAGTCCGGCAAGTGCTCTGGGACCCACTCCGGCAACCGCACCTCTTCGGAGTGCTGCGCCGCCGTCGAGGACGTTCCATCGAGCTCCACCGGCAAGAGCAAGAAAGGAATGGCTGCTCCTCCGGCAACCAAGAAAGTGTCCGCAAAGGAGGATGGCACTGGTGGTACCTTCACCATCAGCGCCACCCTTGACAGCAAATAGGAAAGCGCGCTCGTCGCCTTCCTGCGGGCGAATGTCGATGTGTTTGCTTGGCAACCATCTGACATCCCCGGTGTTCCCAGGAAGGTGATTGAGCACAAGCTTGCTGTCTGTCCTCATGCGCGGCCCATCAAGCAAAAAGTGAGGAAGCAAGCCGTGGAGCGCCAAGAGTTCATCAACGAGGAGATCAAGAAACTAGAGGCAGCAGGCCTAGTTAGAGGTGTGATCCATCCGACGTGGTTGGCAAACCCAGTCGTCGTGCGCAAGGCCAACGGGAAGTGGAGACTGTGTATAGACTTCACCGATGTCAATAAAGCATGTCCCAAGGATCCTTTCCCTTTGCCGCGCATTGACCAGATCGTTGACTCCACTGCCGGATGTGAGCTACTCTGTTTTCTTGATGCATACTCGGGCTATCATCAGATTTTCATGGCTAAGGAAGATGAAGAGAAGACTGCATTTATCACTCCATGTGGCACTTACTGCTTTATCCGCATGCCATTTGGACTGAAGAATGCAGGCTCAACTTTTGCAAGGGTAGTGTACACTGCTTTTGAGCCACAGATCCACAGGAATGTAGAAGCCTACATGGATGATATCGTGGTGAAGAGCGAGAGCAAAGAAACGCTGATTCAAGACTTGGAAGAAACGTTTCAGAACCTGCGCAGGATACAACTCAAGCTGAACCCCGAGAAGTGCGTCTTTGGAGTTCCCTCCGGCAAGCTTCTCGGGTTCTTTGTATCACAGAGGGGGATTGAAGCCAACCCCGACAAGATCAAAGCCATCGAGCAGATAGAAGCCCCGAAGCGCGTCAAGGATGTCAGAAGGCTTGCGGGTTGCGTTGCTGCCCTCAGTAGGTTCATTTCAAAATCCGCGGAACGCGCCCTACCTTTTTTCAAAATCTTGAAAAAGGCAGGTCCCATGAAGTGGACTCCGGAAGCGGAGGCGGCGTTGCAGGATTTGAAACGGTACCTGTCCTCCACTCCTATACTTGTCGCACCTAAACCACAGGAAAAGTTGTTGCTATACTTAGCGGCAACCAACCAGGTGGTTAGTGCTGCGTTAGTAGCGGAAAGGGAGTCCGACGAGGAGTCAGCATCGCCGGCAAGCGAATCTAGCGACAAGCAGGGGGCTGTCCCGACAAGCTCTGGCCCCGACAAGGAAGACTCTGCGCAGGAACAAGGAGAGGTGCGGAAGAAGATGGTGCAGCGCCCAGTGTATTTTGTAAGTTCCCTTCTCCAGGGAGCTAGATCAAGGTACTCTGGTGTGCAAAAATTGCTTTTCGGCCTCCTCATGGCCTCGAGGAAGCTGCGCCACTACTTCCAAGCCCATGAGATAACAGTGGTCACTCGCTTTCCGTTGAAGAGGATATTACACAATCCAGAGGCAACAGGCAGGATCGTCGAGTGGGCACTGGAGCTGTCAAGCTTCGGACTCAAATTTGAAAGTACTTCAACCATTCAGAGCCGAGCTTTGGCAGAGTTCATTGCTGAGTGGACCCCAACACCAGAAGATGAAGTTCAAGAAACAAGCGTACCCATGCAAGAAGCGACAAGTGAATGGGTAATGTATTTTGACGGTGCCTTCTCGCTGCAAGGCGCCGGTGCCGGCGTGGTACTCATCGCGCCCACCGGAGAGCACCTCAAATATGTTATCCAGATGCACTTCCCCAGGGAGCAAGCGACAAACAACACTGCAGAATATGAAGGCTTGCTTGCCGGCCTCAGGATTGCGGCCGAACTTGGGATCAGGAAGCTGATTGTACGGGGAGATTCTCAGTTGGTGGTCCGACAAGTTAACAAGAGCTACCAGAGCCCTTTGATGGAAGCATATGTCGATGAAGTGAGGAAGCTTGAAGAGCACTTTGAAGGTCTGCAGATGGAGCACGTCCCAAGAGCTCAAAATGAGATTGCAGACGGCCTTTCAAAGTGCGCCGCGATGAAGTTACCTGTGGAACCAGGGACCTTTTTGCTCAAGCTGACTCAGCCATCAGTTACACCATCAATTGGACAGTCCAAGAAGAGAAAGTTGGTCTCCGGCGACTACTTGCCGGCGGATCTTCCTGAACCCGCCGCCAAAGTTCCCAAGATCAACAATAACGCTGAGGAACAGTTTGCTCCTGCGAGCCCTCGGGCTTGTGCAGTTGAAGCAAGTGTTCCCGACAAGCCTCGCCCCGGCGAGCTTGCCGGGGGACCGACAGCTCCGACAGGACCAGAGGTCTTTGCCGTAGAAGCTGAGGTTCCCGCAGCGGCCCTCGAGCCTTTAGTCCTTGCCGTCGAGCCTCGAGCTCCGGCGTGGGCGCAGCAGATCGTCCGTTTTCTACAAACTGGAGAACTTCCCGACGACCCACAAGAGATAGAGAAGATAACCAGGCAGTCAAGTATGTATCAGTTTGTGGATAACGAGCTGTACAGAAGAAGACTCAATGGTGTCAGGTTGAAGTGCATCTCCAGGGAAGATGGACAGAAGCTGTTGGCAGAGATACACGGAGGCATATGCGGCCACCACATTGGCGCAAGGGCACTTGCCGGGAAAGCTTTCCGGCAAGGGTTCTTTTGGCAAGAAGCCCTCCAAGATGCAACTGCACTAGTAACCAAGTGCGAAGCGTGCCAGTTCCATGCAAAGCAAATTCATCAGCCAGCTCAAGCTCTCCAAACAATCCCTTTGTCCTGGCCCTTCTCGGTCTGGGGGCTCGATATCCTCGGCCCTTTCCCTCGCGCTGTCGGGGGCTTTGAGTACTTGTACGTTGCAATCGACAAGTTCACAAAGTGGCCAGAAGTGGAGCCAGTGAGAAAGGTGACAGCACAGTCGGCAGTCAGGTTCTTCAGGTCGATTGTTTGCCGTTTCGGGATCCCTAACAGGATCATCACCGACAACGGTACGCAATTCACTAGTCGCACCTTCATGCAGTACGTCCAAGACCTTGGCGCCAAGGTCTGTTTCGCTTCTGTTGCTCACCCGAGGAGCAACGGCCAAGCGGAGAGGGCAAATGCTGAAGTGCTGCGCGGACTCAAGACAAGGACTTTTGACAGGCTGCGCAAGTGCGGAAAGAATTGGATAGAGGAGTTACCGGCGGCTCTTTGGTCAATCAGAACGACACCAAGTCGAGCCACCGGACAGACACCTTTTGCTCTAGTCTATGGAGCAGAAGCAGTTCTCCCCACGGAACTCGTATACGGATCTCCTCGAGTGCTCGCTTATGATGAGCTCGAGCAAGAGCAACTGCGGCAAGATGACGCATTGCTCCTTGAGGAGGGACGTCTCCAGGCTGCTGTACGAGCTGCTCGATACCAGCAAGCTTTGCGCCGCTACCATAGCCGCAAGGTTAAAGCCAGGAGTCTCGAGGAAGGCGACCTTGTTCTTCGGCGTGTTCAGTCCGCCAAGAATTCCAACAAGTTGACGCCGAAGTGGGAAGGCCCTTATCGGGTGAGACAAGTTACGAGGCCCGGCGCTGTCCGCCTCGAGACCGAAGAAGGCTTACCGGTGAGCAACTCCTGGAACATAGAGCATCTTCGCAAGTTTCACCCCTAAGGCGCGGTTGCCGTGATCCGCTCCGGCAACCATCTTTTGTACAAGCCTTGCCGCTGTTGCATGTAACCCTTTGTACAAAGCCGGGCGCAGACCCCGTGCATCAGTAAAGATTTCGTGTTTTCGCATCGATTGCCTTTTGCATGCTTCTCTTTGCTATTTGCATGTTTTATTTGGCATTTGATGCAACACTTAGACATTCGGTAAGCACTATTACGCCGAAAGGCAATATGCTTTTTCCCTCTCCCTTTCCTTTTCTCTTAAACAGAAGGAACGTTCCTCGCGCACAAGTTTGCCGGGGGGGAAGGAGATGGAGGAGGAACTAAGTGCCGTTCAAGTAAGAAGAGCCTTACCGGAAAGCGGACAACATGAGCAAGCAGCATATGAAAGATAAGTTGTTAGAATTTGACCAGTTCAAATTTTAAATTTTGGTTGTCTTCCTTGAACGATCACACTTTGTATGGAAAACCTGTGCGCGGAGGAACCTACCCGTGGCTTGCCGCACCCTTATCTTGTCTTCGAGTCCACTCAACGATTTAAGTGAGCTGCGACAAGTGTCGCGCCCTTGCTTCGTTTCCGAGTACACTCAGCAAGCTAAGTGCGTTGCGACTTGCTGCGGCGAGGTTGCTTGCCGGCGAGGACCTTGGCCAGCAGGCTGCTCAGGGTCCAGCGCTCAGCGCTCGCGGCAAGGGCCCCTTGCCGGCAAGCTCCCCGGGAGCGTAGGGTGACAAACATACAAAGTCAAAGATGGGAACAAGGAAGATAACATTGCACTGATTGATTGAAGTAAAGCAAATATCTTACAAGGATAACTTGTCGCAATGGACTAATGAGTTCATAACATAATGTGCAGCAACGAAAAGATAAAGATAAATGGGGCCCTAATCTACACGGTCGCCCTCCTTCCTGCCAAGCTTTGCCACCTTGGCGATGATATGGCCGACCTGCTCCTTCAGGGCCTCCGTGTCCGCATCTGCCGGCAAGCTGCGAAGAACGTTCGTGAGGTTGATCCCCGGGTTGCGGAACACGATCTTCGTCAAGACCCGCTCCAGAGTTCCTGCGCAGAGACGGCGCGACTCCTCGGCCAGCTGCGCGGGGATGCGGTTCCGGAGACCTGCAAGGGCCGGAGCGACGCCTCTGAAGAAGAGGCTGAGCTTGGCGCTGTGCGGGAGGTCTGGATCCGGCGAGTAGATAAGATGTTCGACCTTCAAAGCAAGCAACTCCTGGTCAATGTTGGATGCAGAAGAAACCAGCTCTTCGGTCCACACCTCGATAGTCTGCCGGAAGAGCTCGGAGGCCTTGTTAACGCTCTCCATCAAGGTTCGCTCCTTGCGGAGCTCATCCTTCAGCTTTGCCTCCTGGGCCCGGGCAGCATCAAGCGATTCCTTCAGGGTGGTGACCTTCAGCTCCAAGTCTTCAATGGAATCCTTGGCGGCCTTCAGCTCGTCACCCCTCTGGGACAAACTCACCTGGAGCTCTGAGTTGGTGTGAGCATCCTTCTCGCGCTCCAGGATGAGCGCGGCAGCCTTCTCGGCGCTCACCTTCACCGCCTTCTCCAGTTGTTCAACCTTGGCGGCAAGCTCCTTCTTGGCGTCTCCCGCGGCAACCGCGGCGGCTTTCGCCTCCTTCAGCTCCCCGCCAAGGGCCGCTTCGCGAGCGGCAAGATCCTCCTCATGGGAGTCGAGTTCGACTTTCCGCTGCGCGAGCTCTCCTTCTCGCCGGGACATCTCCACCCCGGCGAGCCGCTGCTGTTCCTCAGCTTCGGCCTTCTCCAACAGCCACTCTTGATATTCACCGGCGAGACGCTCGCGCTCCTCCGCCACCTCGCGGAGGCCCGCCTTGTGGGCAGCGCTGAACTCCGCCGCACGCTTCTCCATTTCGGCGGCGGCCTGGGCAGCAAGGGCTTCCCGGGAGGCAAGCTTCGCCTGCCTGGCCCGGTAAAGGGCCAGGAGTTGGTGGAGAAGCTTCTCCTCCTCGGGCCCATCTCCTTCGCCGGGCGCCTCGACGACTGTCAGACCCGCGGAGGCGAGGACTTCTCCGTCAAACGCCTCGCCCTCCGCGGGAGCTCTTGATGAAGACCCCCAAGGCACTTGGATAAAGACGCCATTGGGGGCACGAAGATAGTACGCCTGCTTCTCGCCGGTGGAGGGGCCGGCGGCCGGTGTAGCATCCGGTGCTCCCGCCACCTCCGGGTCGGCGGTGCGGTCGCCGTCCCCCTCCCCGGTCGCGGCGTCAGCGGCCGGAGTGGCCTCCTGCGCGGCCGGCTCGGTGGCCTCGGTCGCCTCCTCGGTGGCCTCGGCCATCTCCACGACGACGGGAACGTCATCGCCGCCGCCCTGCGCGCCCTCCTCATCCTCGATATTGATGACCTCGGTCTCCATCGGCGCGGGAGGAGGAGGAGGAAGATCTAGGAGAGGAAGAAAAAGAAGTTCAAAATCAAGCAAAGATCCAAAAAGAAGCAAAGTCAAGAAAACCAAGTACAGAACGTACCTTGGCGGACGTCCTCTGCGGCGGGCTCCCTTGCCGGGGAGCTCGGCCTTGGCGGAGTGGCCGTCCTCGCCGGGCTGCTCGCCCTTGGCGGGGTACTCTGCCTTGGCGGAGTACCCGCCCTTGGCGGAGCGCTCTCCCTTGCCGGAGAGTTTTGCCTTGCCGGGGACGGCGGGGCCTGCGGCTCCTCGGTGACGGTCTCCGGGCGCTCTTCCCGCTGCGGCTCCACCTCTGCACAAGAGAAGATAGAAGAACCAAGACATTCAAA
>LR738715.1:292186164-292334765 GCA_902687465.1 Secale cereale | reverse complement strand
ACATTCAAAAAAAAAAAAAAAAAAAGAGAGATCAAAGCCCTAAGCGCGCCCCGACGAGCAAAAACAGTAAACCTCTAACTTACGCTGGGGGCTGCGCTGGGGGCTGCTCCCCGGAGCGGCACTCGGGTCCGGCAAGCTCGGCTCCGGTGCGATCCCTGCTTCCGCGACGGATGGGTCTTCTACGACCTCAATTGTGGGCACCCTGACCCTCTTCGCGCGCTGCTCCAAGGTCCTGCAATCACAAGCAACAAGCAAAGTCAAGCGTCAGCAACAATCGAGATATAAAAATCAAGAAGGAGTAAGGTCTCGGGTCCTTACTCTTGGTCCTCCTCGTCGTCCTCGCTCAGCGCGGAGAAGTCAAACTCCACGGTGGGCGCGTTAGCGCGAGGAGCGGAGGATGAAGATTCCCTCGCGCGTTTCGGAGCCACCGGGGCTGGGGGCTGCGTAGGCCCAGCCCCTGTGGTGGCCGGCGCCCGAGAAGTGGGCGGAGCAGCTGCTCCGCTCCGAGAAGATCCTTGCCGGCTCGGTGCCGGCCTGCGGGACGCCTCCGTCGTGGTCCGCGCGTGCGGGGCCTCTGCCGTGGCCGGCACGCCGGTCGCCCTTGACACGGCTTGGCTCGGCCGGGGAGCTGCCCGGCGAGCTGGCTGTTGCCGGGGCGCTCGCGCCTGCTCCCCCGTCGCCGCCTTGCGGAGACGCTTCAATGGGGACTGCTTCGGGCTCGCCGGGGGCGGGGAGCTCTCCGACGAGGAGAGGTCGTCGGCGTAGAGCTCGGTGGATCCGCCGGTGTCTTCCTCCTCCCCCTCCTCTCCCTCGGCCAGTTCGCTGGCCCCAGCGCCTTGCACTGCGGGCCCCTTCCCCTTGGTGGCCCCGCTTCGTCCGGCGCCTTCGCTCCTCGCGGCACCCCTGCTTCCTCCGGCTGTGCCCTCCATTGCCGCGGCCTCCGTCGCGATCCCATTGATCCCGGAGTGCCTCAGCGAGGGGACCCCGGCGAGCGCGTCGGGAGGGAGCTCTAGCAGCTTGCGAATCTCCTCCTTATCCGCCTGGCTGGAGGCATCCGCGGCTTCCGCCTCCGCGGGTGTGTATCCAAAATTTCCCGCCGCCGCGGCTGCGGCGACTTCTTCAGCGCGAGAAGCCATGTAAGCGATCTCTTGGTCGGTGGTGGCCCGCGTGTGCAGCTTGAGATCGTCCGTCTTCTCCAACACCTCCACAAGGTTGTCGTAGAACTCGAGGACGTCGATAGGCTTGGGCGCAATCCACGTGCGCTCCAATCCATGAGAGTCGCACGCGGGCATCATAGCGACAAGGCGATCCCGGGCGCTGCTGGCGCAGAGCGGCACCACTCCCCGGGGAGCGCGGAAGTACTCGGGGTGTGCCGGGTCGAACTTGAAAAGTTCCCTGGCCATACCCCGCAGCTCGAGTGTTGTGAAGTTAAAATTGAGGCCGGGGCGCAGCCTCATGATGTCTGCCGGGCCGCCGTATTGCCACGCCGGCCTTTTCCGGTCTTGGAGGGGGGCGATCCGGCGACGAAGAAAGTCCGCGCCCACTTCAGCGACAGACAGCGGCGCCATCCGAAGACGAAGGATTCTGACGAGAGCGATATCCAGCTTGGAATCGTCGGAATCGAAATTACTCCAATCCCTGCCGCGCACGATGGGCGATGTGCGCGGCGCGGTGAAGTGTTGCGGCCGCTCCTCGACGACCCAGCACCACTCCGCGCGCCACTCTTCCCACTTGCCGCGGAGCTCCCCCGGCAAGTAGGCTGATTTCTTATTCAGCCTAAACACCCAAGAGATTCCTCCGGAGAGGGGGGCGTCGGCCTCTACTCTGGGGATGAAAAAGTGCCTAAAGAGAGCTACGTTGGGCTGGATTCCTACGAAGTTTTCGCACATGTGTGCGAAAACGGACATGGTGAGGATGGCATTGGGAGTGAAGTCGAGGAGGTGGAGGCCATAAGTATTCATGATATCGCAGAAAAAGTTTGAGAAGGGAGGGCACAGACCGCAGTGGAAGAAGGCTGCGAAAAAGTAATACCCGCCGGGGTAGTGGTCCTTGGCGACGGCCGGGTAGACGCGCGTGCGGGGGTGCGCTGGGGTCTCCTTGGCCCAGAACAAATAATATTTGTTCCAAAGCTCCCGCACGCCGAGCTTCGGCGCGAAGACAATGTGCTCCTTCCGGTACGCGGCGAGCTTCGCCGCCTGATCTGACTTCTCCCGCTTGGACTTCTCCGACTTCGCCTTGTCGGTCTTTGGGGCCATGGCGGACGCGGTGGAAGGAAGGGGACGAAGAGCTTGGTGGTGGCGGAGGAGTAGAGGAAAAGCGCAGAGGAATCTAAGGAAGAAGACGATGGCAATGAGTGCGCAGGGAGGGGAACCGCGCCGCTCTCTCTGCTTTTATGGGAGAGTGGGGGGCGTTTCGCCCTTCCCATTAAAGAAATCGTGGGCACGTCCCATCCCACGGCGCCGCAATCGACGCGTGCCGTTGCCGTGGGGTGCGGCGGATATGGAAGTGGATTCGGCGCGCCGCGGGCCGCGGGTGCCCGTGCACTGTTTTGGGCCTGGCCCAACAGCGCTCGGCACCGTGTGTGGCCCAGGCCCGGGGGCTCCTGTCGGTGTACTAAGGTAGGGGTACCCTAGTACCCCAACTTGTGCACGGGCAGCGGCAGCTCCCCGCGGCAGGGTTCACCACGCGCTTGCCGGAGACCTTCCTGCCCCTTATCTAGCCATTCAAAAACAAAGTATACAAGACAGAAGATCAAGACCCCGGCAAGAGGAGCTTGCCGGGAAGGCCGTCCCAGGCTCGAGATTTCTTAACTAGCACGAGGCCCTGGCAAGAGGAGCTTGTCAGGACGAATAGAAGATTTTATCTTAGAAGACCCGGCAAGGGCTCGGGGAGCGGCAAGCTTCCGGGCCCGGCAAGGTCGAGATCCCCGGCAAGGTGCTTGCCGGGGGAGGTGCGCTGTGTGCCCGCGCTCCAGCTCATCGGCCCACGCGTCGCCCTGGGGCCACTCCTGGGACGCGTGGCGGATGGCTGTGCAGCCTGGGGGACACGGTGGCACTCCACGGCAGTGGATCCATCGCCGTGGCAGACGGAGACGCAACGGCGGGAGCTTTTGGGGTCGACGGCGACGGGCATTAAATGCCCTTGTCCCCCACTGTTAAAGTAGGTATAGACCACTGTTCTGTACTGTAGCTCCACTGTTCCCGCACTGTTACAACTACCACCTCTTTTACATTTTTACCCCTTTCTCCTACGTTGACACCTGTCGGTGACCCCTTGCACTATAAAAGGAGGCCCATGCACAACGTGGAGGGGGTTCGAAGCCTAGATTACTCTCACGCACGGTGTAGCTGCTTCTTCAAGCTCCCGAGCGCTCAACTCAATACACAACCAAGCAGGAGTAGGGTTTTACGCATCCGTGCGGCCCGAACCTGGGTAAAAACTGCCCGCGCGTCTGCCTCGATCTGCTCTTCGTGCTCCCTCCGCCCTCGTACCGCACAGACAAGGGGCTCCGGTCCCATAGGTGTTCGTGGCGGACAGTTTCCCCCGACACCTTCCAGTTGGGGTAACCAACGAGGGGCGAGAAGCCATCAAGCAAAGTTTTCTGGCGCCGTTGCCGGGGACTCCACTCTTCAACATAGGGGAGTTGCACGCTATCTTTTACCTTTGCTTTTTAGTCTTGTTAGTTTACCTTTCAGTTTTTTGCTTTAGTATCTTTTATCGAAAATCACAAAAATAGTTATCTCATTCTTTAGTTGTCATTATGTCGGGTCCTTTTGTCTTTGGCGAGGCAGAAGTTCTCACCTTTAAACAAAGAGGTGGGGAAAGTCTAAAAGATGCTTGGTATAGAATTAATGATTCTAAAAAAAGAGCCACCAAGAAGCAATCTACTACTATCCTGCTTAGAAATTTTTATGTTGGAATTACTTCTTGGAATAGGTTTATTCTAGATACTGCTATCAATGGAAATTTCCTAGAGGCCCCAGTTTGGGAGTCTCTTAGTATTATTGAAAATCTTGTTGGGAATCCCCCTGTTGTTAGCATTCAAGAGGACATCACCCTAGCTCACATTATGAAAAAAACTTGAAAAGATAGAGCTAGAGATGCCAAGCATTAATAAGATAAACGATTTGGATCGTAAGATCCAAGGGAATTTGAATAGGCTTGATAGCTCCATGCATATAATTTTCAAAACTTTGGAGACCATCAAATCCCATGACTTGGACTCTTCTAGGATAGACAAGATTGAGGAAATCTTTGATACTTTAGGAACTACTTTCTCCTCAATCAAAACCAAAAAGGTAGAAACTCTGGCAAAGAAGGAGCCTAAGTTCGTTCACGTTCCAAAGGCTCCCCGTTCTAAAAGTAATCCATCTATTGCCAAAGGGGTTGAAACTGTAAAGACTTTGGAAGAAACACCTCTCTTTGATGAATTTATAAATGAATCTTCCCTTGACTTTTATCCTTTTGGTCTTCTCCCTAGAAGTATCTCTATGAGGCCTTTATTTTAATGTCCTCTTAAGACTAGTTGTATTATTGAAGAGCTTTTTGATGATCTTGATGATGGTTCAATTGATACAACTTGACCTCTATGCATTATGCCTAGCTTAAAGGCATAAAAGAAATCGCTTTTGGGAGGCAGCCCACATGAATAAATTTTTATTTTGCTTTTGTTGTGTCTTGATGTTGTTACTACAGTAGCATCATCATTGTATCTTTGCTTTTCGATTTTGTGCCAAGTGTAGCCTCTGATTTCAAGAAAGTTCAAAAGTTGTGACGTGCTGTCCAGGAAACAGATTGTAACACCCCGAGAATCAAGCTACAGTAATCTCCCCCTAATGGTGGCCACGTCATCATGTTTACTATGCAAATTGCCACCTGTCCAAAATCAAAGTCAATTTCAAATTTAAATATCAAGTCAAATATTTATTTCTTCAATCTATAAAACTAAAATGTTCGGACTTTAGTATAAATTCCTGTGGTCATTTAACATGTTGAACCAACATCATTTGACTCACCGATTAATCCCTAGTAAAATATAAAGTGGTTCAAAAACAACAAAAATAACCTTTTCAAAACAAACAAATGTTTATGTATTTTCCTTTTGACTTGGAACATTGTGGACCTCTCCAAATTAATGACTAATAATTATGTAACAAGTTTCATAGTCAATTAAATTTATTTGGTATGACTTCTAAATGCAAAACATTGGAGAAAATGTAAAGCAGAAAAGAAAAGGGGATAGAAAATAGCACTGTTCACTTATGGCCCAATGCTACAATCTAAAGTCCAGCCCACCTAAGGCCTTCTCCTATCTCTGAACAGGGGAGGAGGCAGAGACATGTGCGTGGCGCACATCCATCCATGGCCACCACGGCTTGATGGCCGCCACGCACACCGCAGTACACCCCCAGCCTTTTAAGAACGTCTCCTGGGAACCCTAGATCGAGCTCGTTCGATCCCCTCTCTTTCCCCATCGTGCCCCTCTCCATCCGCTCGAAAAACAAGCTCGTGAGATCACGCGGTGACCGCGCTGTTGTCGCGGTCTACGAGCTCCCCGACGCTTGTGGAGTAGTCTAGAAGGCGCGCCGTCGTCGCCTTCATCATCTACACCTCCAGATCGGAGCAGGGAGGCCGCCACCGTGTCGCCCTCATCGTTGGTCTCCGCCACGGCCGCCGCGTCCTCACCGTCGATCCGCGTCTTCTCGTCCACCCCAGCCCCGTACGAGCTCGCCATCGGCCCTCCCGCGGTGAGCAGCACCGATCCGCCGCCTTTCCCCTAGTTCCCGTCGACGTAGCCGCCGCCCAAGTCCTCTCGAGGTCGAGCCCGAAGCTCTGCTTCCGTGCGCGAGCGCCCCCCTGGCTGCGCCTCGCCTTGTCTGGTCGCTCCCTTCGGTCACCCCAGGCGCCACCCCCTTGTCTGCGCCAGCACGGCACCCACACGCACCCCGCCTGAACTCTCACCGCCAGCCTGCGCGCTGACCGCCGTGGCTGCCGCTCTGTTGCCGCCCGCTTGCTGCTCCTGCATACTACTGCTGCTACTGCTTGCTTGCCGCAGCTACTTCCTCCTGCTGCCGCTACTAAGCTGCTGCTCCTTGCGCTGCCCTGCTGCTTGACTACTTTGCATAGCTGCTGCTTTGTACTGCTTTAGCTATTAGCTAATTGCGTATTGCTGCTGCTGCTTTGTGGGCATGGCTGCCAAGGCCCCTGTACTCGGCCGTGTGTGCGTAGGCGTGTGTATGAGCCAGATCTTGTTTAGTCTAGTTTAGGATTAAACTACTACTAAGTGAGTCTAGTAGTAGATTACATGTAGGGCCCCCATTTAAATAAATTAGATCTATTTATTTGTTTAGGGATAGTCTATGACATGTGGGCCACCCCTTCTTTGTTTGACCAGTCAATTTGACTTAGTCAAACTCGTATTAAACAATTTTGGAAAATTGAATAAACTTAGAAA
This sequence comes from Secale cereale, assembly GCA_902687465.1. Classification (NCBI taxonomy): domain Eukaryota; kingdom Viridiplantae; phylum Streptophyta; class Magnoliopsida; order Poales; family Poaceae; genus Secale; species Secale cereale. Next base: position 292,328,311 of record LR738715.1, on the reverse strand, counting down.
AATCATAACTAATTCATACCAACTCGGATGAAAAAGTTTTATATATGAAAGTCGCCCAGAACGACGAGACGAATCCGAATACGTGGTCCGTTCATCCGCCACACATCTCTATCATACTGAACCTGCAACTTTCCCCCTCCGATTCATCTGTCCGAAAACGCGAAACACCGGGAATACTTTCTCGGATGTTTTTCATCCTCGCCAGTATCACCTCCTACTGCGTTAGGTCACACGTAGCACCGCGTATTTCCATGTTACACCTTGTGATGCATTGATTGCTCTATTATTTATTATGTTTCCCCTCCGTTATTTCTTTCCGGTAGACCCCGAGACTGCCGACGACCCCCAGTTCGACTACGGTGTTGACGACCCTCCTTGCCAGAGCAACCAGGCAAGCCCCCCCTTTGATCACCAGATATCACCTATTCTTCTCTCTACTGCTTGCATTAGAGTAGTGTAGCATGTTACTGCTTTCGATACTCCTATTCTGCTGCATAGCCTGTCATTGTTGCTACCACTGTTGATACCTTACCTGCAATCCTAAATGCTTAGTATAGGATGCTAGTATTCCATCAGTGGCCCTACACCCTTGTCCGTCTGCCCTGCTATTCTATCGGGCCGTGATCACTTGGGGGTGATCACGGGTATATACTATATACATACACTTTACATGATACATGATGTGACTAAAGTCGGGTCGGCTCATTGAGTACCCGCAAGTGATTCTGATGTGGGGGCTGAAAGGACAGGTGGCTCCATCCAGGTAGTGGTGGGCCTGAGTTCCCGACGGCCCCCGAGTGGATCTTTGTGGCGGAGCGACAGGGGCAGGTTGAGACACCCAGTCGAGAGGTGGCCTGGCCCTGGTCGTTGTCCGCGGTTATTTCATAATAACACGCTTAACGAGTTTGGATATTTGATCTGAGTCTGACCATTTGGTCTATACGCACTAACCAGCTACGTGGGAATAGTTATGGGTACTCGACGTCGTGGTATCAGCCGAAGCCTTCTTGACGTCAGCGGTTTAGCGGCGCGCGCCGGGTTGGACCGCGTAACGCAACTTCCTTAGTAATGGAGGTTGCTAGGTCTGCTCACCGGCCGCCCTCGCAACGTGCAGGTGTGCATTGGGCGATGGGCCCAGACCCCTGTGTGCTTAGGACTTAGACCGACGTGCTGACCTCTCTGCTGTGCTTAGGTAGGGCTGCGACGTGTTGATCTTCCGAGGCCGGGCATGACCCTGGAAAGTGTGTCCGGCCAAATGGGATCAAGCGTGCTGGGTTATGTGGTGCACCCCTGCAGGGAAGTTAATCTATTCGAATAGCCGTGTCCCTCGGTAAAAGGACGACCCGGAGTTGTACTCCGACCTCATGACAACTAGAACCGGATACTTAATAAAACACACCCTTACCAGTGCCAGATATAACTCGGTGGTTGCTCTCTCACAGGGTGATGTGCGGGAGGATCGCCGAGTAGGATTATGCTATACGATGTTACTTGGTGAACTTACCATCTACTCCCTTCTACTGCTGCAAGACGGAGGCTGCGAGAAGCGAGGATACTTGTTGTTTTCCAGCTACCCTCATCTTCTGCTGCAAGATGGAGGTTACGAGAAGCGTAGTCTTCGATTGGATTAGCTATCCCCCTCTTATTCTGCTTTCTGCAGTTCAGTCCACATATATTACCCCCTTTACACATATATCATTGCATATGTAGTGTAGATCCTTGCTTGCGAGTACTTTGGATGAGTACTCACGGTTGCTTTTCTCCCCCTTTTCCTCTTTTCTCCCTTCTTCTCGGATGACGCAACCAGATGGTGGAGTCCAGGAGCCAGAAGATCCCGAGGATGTTTCTACGTGGAGTTAGGCTTCGAGGAGTAGTTAGGAGTTCCCAGGCAGGAGGCCTTGCCTTTTCGATCGTTGCTACTTTTTGTGCTAGCCTTCTTAAGGCAAACTTGTTTAACTTATGTCTGTACTCAGATATTGTTGCTTCCGCCGACTCTTGTGTTTTCGAGCTTTTGTATTCGAGCCCTCGAGGCCCCTGGCTTGTAATATAAAGCTTGTATTATTTTAATTTGTGTCTAGAGTTGTGTTGTGATATCTTCCAGTGAGTCCCTGATCTTGGTCATACACATTTGCGTGCATGATTAGTGTACGGACAAATCGAGGGCGTCACAAGTTGGTATCAGAGCCGACTGCCTGTAGGAATCCCCCTTTCCAACTCCTTGGCCGAAGTTGAGTCTAGTCTTTGAAAAACAAATTTACTAACTTGTTGTGTGGCTTACGGGCCCACAACACCAATGGGTGGTATTAGGATCTTTTACTCCTCGTCTATACTCTGGGACTCTTATCTCTCTTCTATTCGGGATAAATGAATTTTGCTAAATCTAACATTAGGATCTCGTTATTACTTTCACCCGGAGAGCACCTTATGACCGATGATCGTCTGCTGCACCTGAAGACCCTGAAGATACTCTCCGCTGTTAACCCGAGAACTTGTGTTCATCGCCTTTGTAATTCACTGCCACCGATATATCCCTATGGATATCTGCATGAACTTGCCATTCTCATGATCATTCCTCGTCGCTCTTGTTATTACAAGATGCCTCAAAATATTCTCCGTTGTCCCGAGAATCCTTTGGGTTTATTGTCTTGCAGTTTTGTTTCGCGTGAAAACCCTTACGGTTATTTCGTCACATTTATCGAGGATCCGTGCTTCTCAATTGTTCATGTGTCTCACAAAATTCTCCTGAATACTTTTCGATCTTTCGAAAATCCTCTGCAGCCAGTTACTCTGGAAATTCTTGCCGGCTTGCATTATGGTTAATTCCATGTGACTAGTAGTCATCGTTAACATCCCTTGTCTTAGCCATTTTGAGCTTATTGATTCAATGTGTGCTTATGCACGCAGTCATCGGCTTATCCTTTTTAAAATTATCTTTCCGGCTCAGACGTCATTCTGGACATGAGTTGGTTCTCGACAATTCAGACCTTTATTCATTCTCCAACTAAGTGTTTTCAACTTATCCATCCTTGATCAGAGCGTCTGCTTCTGATCCTTCGTTTTTGGACACCATAATTTCTTTCTAATTAAGTTTCATACTAATCAGGCGATTCTTGAATCTGTTGCCTCTGCATTCGTCTTCCTTTGAGTGAGTACCGATACTCACATCAGCTTCGTTGTGGATCGCTCGATCCTTTGTTGAAATATTATCCGACCGTGTCCTTCGTATACAAAAAAAAAAAACCTCGAGAAGTTATGTCCCTGATGCATAATACCTTCGGTAAATTGTATCCTCTTCTTTGACAACCATGCTCTCCCTTGGAGCTGGTGATATTTACTTTTGAAACTTGTGGTATATGTTACTAAGATGCCCGATGGGTTGAACCTATGCCTTCCCATAATTCGTGAGAACCCAAAAGTTTTCACAAGTCATACTTTTCCGGTGTTCTACCGGATAAAATCCCAACACTACAGTTTTATCAAAGCAAGAGGTAAATGAAACGTATGCATTGGAGAATTGGGAGTCGACCTTGAGCTTTTGTTCAAGCCCATGGAAACAATGTAGACCGTCTCAGGAGCTTCTTGCAAATGATTTTTCATCTAAATAATTCTTTCGGTGTCAATAAATTTGATCCCTTGCAGTTACGGTTCCGACCATGCTGTCCTTATTCAATATAACTGGAATAAATCATTCCAGGCCTCGTCAATTTTTGACAAGGTTAAAGTATCTACTGTCATAGGTCAATGACCTAGTTCAACTCCTATCGTGTTCTACCTTCGAGTTTTACCCTCTGATATCTCGAGGATATCATGCCTTTGCACCACACCTTTTGAACTTTTGATGAAGTAATACCTTTGCTTGTCGTAATCACTCTACGGGTTCTAGGATGCCGTCAACCGAGGACATCGTTTAGTAAATCAAATCTGCTCCAAAAATTCAACACCCCTAGTAGATGTTACTGGGAAATTTTTAAACTCAATCTGGTTTATTCCTAGACTATCACGTACATCCCTTGTCTAGCTATCTTTGACTGTGCTACCTCGTCCTTCTTTGGTGCACGAATTCTTCAGAATGTGGGCACGACTTACATCGAGCTTTCAACCTCATGTTGCTTGTTCAAAAAGGCAACTTCGATTCCGAGCTTGCTTCTTATCTGTTGTTCCTATGACTTCCATGTCGTCATTCCCCGCTTGATGACATCGCTGTTTGATTGCATTTTCTTGAAAACTCCCGACAAATGTGTCATGATCACCTTCAACACTTTGACTTCTTCCGAGATGTCAACTGAGTTCATGATGAGAAATACCCTCCTTGCCCTCGATGATTTTATTAACATCGACAACACCCTTGACTTCCTGTCATCGCGAGCTTGTCCATGTTATGGATGCAACTTGCTATCCAGCTTGTATTATGTTCTGCCTTGAAGTATTATTGTCATTATGTCCATAATGTTGTGAGGATTGCTCCGCCTTTTAGAAAATCTTGGTATGATGATACTTCTCACCATCACCATTCTTCCTTGGTCCCCGTGTTATTTTAACCGGGATACCAATATGCTAACGATGTCGCTTGAGTTCCGTACCTCTAGCAACCCTATTTCTTTGAAGTTAACGATCGACAGTTCGTTCTTAGACTGTTGGTTATTGAATCATCACTCTAACATTGATCTTGCTGCCTAAGGTCATATTTCGGGCACCCCTTTCAACTAATGATTAATGGTGTATGTTTTCCTCGAGCATACAACATTATATCATTTGAATTGATAAGTGTCATCCTCTTGTTCACATTATTGTGGAAATCCATCTGTTTGGAATTTTTGTTAAATTGTTGCTGAGCCCATCAGCCACCTCCTCATCCTCTCCTTGGTTTAATGATGAACTATTGTTTCGGGAACCCACTCCCATAGTTCATTTCCCGAGAATCTTGCAATGCCATTTCGTCGATTTGTGTTGCACCGTTTCTTCTCGAACATCCCGAGTATGAGGTATCGTGACACCAATCGGATCTGAATCTCGGTCATATATGATGGCTGGGACAACTTTCCAGTAGTTATAATATTGGTCCTTTGAAGACTCGGTAATATGGTGTCATGCCTAGCACCCCTGGCTGGAGGACCTGTCATTATAATCTCTTTTGCAAGGATAACTATTCTTCCAGGAGGAAATTGTAAGACTTATTTTATAACTTGCTCATGATGGATCATTTGTGTATCCAAAGTCTGGCCCTTGATTGAAGCACCATATCATTGCTACCTCGAAGCATGACTATGATACCCCGCTCATCAACAAGAACATTGGAGGTGTGATGCTAAATGTTTCTTGGTCAGTTATCCAAACACCGATGTATGGGTAACATCTTGATTAATCCTTGCCTCTTTATCTAAATGATTGGGTACTTGCTCTCCTACCCTGTATGCCATGTTCTTCTTGTCCATGGGAAGGATACACTCCTAATAATTGTGTGTAATCACAATTTTCCTTTCCATTTGTTTGTTTAACCTTTCTTTGATCTACATATAATCTAAGCAGTAATATTTTTCTGCTTATGTAAACACCTTGGTGTACAACTCTGTCAGTAAGACCTTGATTCTATTGATGATAACATCCTGGTACTGCCGCTGAACGAGAACTTTGCCTGTTGGTCCGCCTCGTTTCAACGAGCGGGAAGATGGTTCTCTTCGTTCCCCGTCCTTGGCACCGACATTGTTGCCGACATAGCTGACAAGCTATCCACTGACATGCCTCCTTGTCGCGGATGTGCAAGATGTCACCACCCTTCCTACTTTTAACCCACATGATGGGCCCATAACCCACAGTTCCACAGGATCGAAACCCAACTGTCCTGTACACCCCCTGTTTGCAAGGGTGTTCCTCGCACATGGCCTCGTTTGTAATTCACGAGCCACCTTCCAAGAGATCATCAATTCTGGTATCAGACACAATACTTATTCAGGTTGATTTGGATCCCATTCACGCCCTGTTTCAGGCATTGAACGATTGCCAGTCCGCTCGAAACTTCCCATGATACCTCCTTTGCTCTCGATATTTTTCTTAAGTTTCAATTCGAGAGTTTCTTTCCGCCACCTTCCCCGATGTTGTCGACCAGATAGTCAACCTTGCAGAGGTCCGTTCTCTCGGAATACCCACCCTTTATTATTTTGTAAGTACGATGGAGTTCCTGAAGAAAGGATGTTGACTTCATCATGATGAACTCAAGTAGAGAAATGAATACATCACCAAGGAGAGCCAACCTCTTCGAGAAGAGCAACCAAACCGAGAACATCCGTTAGAATTTCGTAACCAGAACATTCCCCTTACTCCACCTCTTAAATCTCGGGACGAGATTTCTTGTAGTGGAGGAGATTTGTAACACCCCGAGAATCAAGCTACAGTAATCTCCCCCTAATGGTGGCCACGTCATCATGTTTACTATGCAAATTGCCACCTGTCCAAAATCAAAGTCAATTTCAAATTTAAATATCAAGTCAAATATTTATTTCTTCAATCTATAAAACTAAAATGTTCGGACTTTAGTATAAATTCCTGTGGTCATTTAACATGTTGAACCAACATCATTTGACTCACCGATTAATCCCTAGTAAAATATAAAGTGGTTCAAAAACAACAAAAATAACCTTTTCAAAACAAACAAATGTTTATGTATTTTCCTTTTGACTTGGAACATTGTGGACCTCTCCAAATTAATGACTAATAATTATGTAACAAGTTTCATAGTCAATTAAATTTATTTGGTATGACTTCTAAATGCAAAACATTGGAGAAAATGTAAAGCAGAAAAGAAAAGGGGATAGAAAATAGCACTGTTCACTTATGGCCCAATGCTACAATCTAAAGTCCAGCCCACCTAAGGCCTTCTCCTATCTCTGAACAGGGGAGGAGGCAGAGACATGTGCGTGGCGCACATCCATCCATGGCCACCACGGCTTGATGGCCGCCACGCACACCGCAGTACACCCCCAGCCTTTTAAGAACGTCTCCTGGGAACCCTAGATCGAGCTCGTTCGATCCCCTCTCTTTCCCCATCGTGCCCCTCTCCATCCGCTCGAAAAACAAGCTCGTGAGATCACGCGGTGACCGCGCTGTTGTCGCGGTCTACGAGCTCCCCGGCGCTTGTGGAGTAGTCTAGAAGGCGCGCCGTCGTCGCCTTCATCATCTACACCTCCAGATCGGAGCAGGGAGGCCGCCACCGTGTCGCCCTCATCGTTGGTCTCCGCCACGGCCGCCGCGTCCTCACCGTCGATCCGCGTCTTCTCGTCCACCCCAGCCCCGTACGAGCTCGCCATCGGCCCTCCCGCGGTGAGCAGCACCGATCCGCCGCCTTTCCCCTAGTTCCCGTCGACGTAGCCGCCGCCCAAGTCCTCTCGAGGTCGAGCCCGAAGCTCTGCTTCCGTGCGCGAGCGCCCCCCTGGCTGCGCCTCGCCTTGTCTGGTCGCTCCCTTCGGTCACCCCAGGCGCCACCCCCTTGTCTGCGCCAGCACGGCACCCACACGCACCCCGCCTGAACTCTCACCGCCAGCCTGCGCGCTGACCGCCGTGGCTGCCGCTCTGTTGCCGCCCGCTTGCTGCTCCTGCATACTACTGCTGCTACTGCTTGCTTGCCGCAGCTACTTCCTCCTGCTGCCGCTACTAAGCTGCTGCTCCTTGCGCTGCCCTGCTGCTTGACTACTTTGCATAGCTGCTGCTTTGTACTGCTTTAGCTATTAGCTAATTGCGTATTGCTGCTGCTGCTTTGTGGGCATGGCTGCCAAGGCCCCTGTACTCGGCCGTGTGTGCGTAGGCGTGTGTATGAGCCAGATCTTGTTTAGTCTAGTTTAGGATTAAACTACTACTAAGTGAGTCTAGTAGTAGATTACATGTAGGGCCCCCATTTAAATAAATTAGATCTATTTATTTGTTTAGGGATAGTCTATGACATGTGGGCCACCCCTTCTTTGTTTGACCAGTCAATTTGACTTAGTCAAACTCGTATTAAACAATTTTGGAAAATTGAATAAACTTAGAAAAATCATAACTAATTCATACCAACTCGGATGAAAAAGTTTTATATATGAAAGTCGCCCAGAACGACGAGACGAATCCGAATACGTGGTCCGTTCATCCGCCACACATCTCTATCATACTGAACCTGCAACTTTCCCCCTCCGATTCATCTGTCCGAAAACGCGAAACACCGGGAATACTTTCTCGGATGTTTTTCATCCTCGCCAGTATCACCTCCTACTGCGTTAGGTCACACGTAGCACCGCGTATTTCCATGTTACACCTTGTGATGCATTGATTGCTCTATTATTTATTATGTTTCCCCTCCGTTATTTCTTTCCGGTAGACCCCGAGACTGCCGACGACCCCCAGTTCGACTACGGTGTTGACGACCCTCCTTCTTGCCAGAGCAACCAGGCAAGCCCCCCCTTTGATCACCAGATATCACCTATTCTTCTCTCTACTGCTTGCATTAGAGTAGTGTAGCATGTTACTGCTTTCGATACTCCTATTCTGCTGCATAGCCTGTTATTGTTGCTACCACTGTTGATACCTTACCTGCAATCCTAAATGCTTAGTATAGGATGCTAGTATTCCATCAGTGGCCCTACACCCTTGTCCGTCTGCCCTGCTATTCTATCGGGCCGTGATCACTTGGGGGTGATCACGGGTATATACTATATACATACACTTTACATGATACATGATGTGACTAAAGTCGGGTCGGCTCATTGAGTACCCGCAAGTGATTCTGATGTGGGGGCTGAAAGGACAGGTGGCTCCATCCAGGTAGTGGTGGGCCTGAGTTCCCGACGGCCCCCGAGTGGATCTTTGTGGCGGAGCGACAGGGGCAGGTTGAGACACCCAGTCGAGAGGTGGCCTGGCCCTGGTCGTTGTCCGCGGTTATTTCATAATAACACGCTTAACGAGTTTGGATATTTGATCTGAGTCTGACCATTTGGTCTATACGCACTAACCAGCTACGTGGGAATAGTTATGGGTACTCGACGTCGTGGTATCAGCCGAAGCCTTCTTGACGTCAGCGGTTTAGCGGCGCGCGCCGGGTTGGACCGCGTAACGCAACTTCCTTAGTAATGGAGGTTGCTAGGTCTGCTCACCGGCCGCCCTCGCAACGTGCAGGTGTGCATTGGGCGATGGGCCCAGACCCCTGTGTGCTTAGGACTTAGACCGACGTGCTGACCTCTCTGCTGTGCTTAGGTAGGGCTGCGACGTGTTGATCTTCCGAGGCCGGGCATGACCCTGGAAAGTGTGTCCGGCCAAATGGGATCAAGCGTGCTGGGTTATGTGGTGCACCCCTGCAGGGAAGTTAATCTATTCGAATAGCCGTGTCCCTCGGTAAAAGGACGACCCGGAGTTGTACTCCGACCTCATGACAACTAGAACCGGATACTTAATAAAACACACCCTTACCAGTGCCAGATATAACTCGGTGGTTGCTCTCTCACAGGGTGATGTGCGGGAGGATCGCCGAGTAGGATTATGCTATACGATGTTACTTGGTGAACTTACCATCTACTCCCTTCTACTGCTGCAAGACGGAGGCTGCGAGAAGCGAGGATACTTGTTGTTTTCCAGCTACCCTCATCTTCTGCTGCAAGATGGAGGTTACGAGAAGCGTAGTCTTCGATTGGATTAGCTATCCCCCTCTTATTCTGCTTTCTGCAGTTCAGTCCACATATATTACCCCCTTTACACATATATCATTGCATATGTAGTGTAGATCCTTGCTTGCGAGTACTTTGGATGAGTACTCACGGTTGCTTTTCTCCCCCTTTTCCTCTTTTCTCCCTTCTTCTCGGATGACGCAACCAGATGGTGGAGTCCAGGAGCCAGAAGATCCCGAGGATGTTTCTACGTGGAGTTAGGCTTCGAGGAGTAGTTAGGAGTTCCCAGGCAGGAGGCCTTGCCTTTTCGATCGTTGCTACTTTTTGTGCTAGCCTTCTTAAGGCAAACTTGTTTAACTTATGTCTGTACTCAGATATTGTTGCTTCCGCTGACTCTTGTGTTTTCGAGCTTTTGTATTCGAGCCCTCGAGGCCCCTGGCTTGTAATATAAAGCTTGTATTATTTTAATTTGTGTCTAGAGTTGTGTTGTGATATCTTCCAGTGAGTCCCTGATCTTGGTCGTACACATTTGCGTGCATGATTAGTGTACGGACAAATCGGGGGCGTCACACAGATTCTATCCTTGGATAGAAAAATTCGTATAAAATCACCAGATCATCTTTTTGGTCTGAATTTTTTCGACAGTGTGCTCTATATAATTGTCTTTCGTGCATCTGTTCTGAGTTTTTTGATTAGAGTTGCAGAAGTGCCCCGAAAAAATCATTTACTACCTGCTGTTCTGTTTTTCACAGATTCTGTCCTGTTTTGCCTTTCCTTCATTTTGCAAACCTTGAGCTTGCTTTTTCTTTGCAAAAACCTTTTGGCAATCTTGAGAAACAGTAGACCTTCAAGAATATCCTTATTTCCAGCAAGGAACAATTATTTTATTATGGGTACTAACCTCGCTAATCAGATTATGATGAGTTATGTATGAAGGGAGTTTTCAAGTGTGCGAGGGAAGATGATAAAAAGATTCAGGAGTGTCAAGCGCTCAAGCTTGGGGATGCCCCCGTGCACCCCCAAGAAATATTCAAGGAGACTCAAGCGTCTAAGCTTGGGGATGCCCCCCATGCATCCCCTTCTCCATCAACATTATCAGTTCGTCTTTCGTTCCACTATATTTTTATCACTTCATGTGTTATGTGCTATGCTTGGAGCGTCTTGCTTTTAGTTTTCCTTTTTAGTTTTCTTTAGCTTTTCATAACGAGTCGGAACTCAGCTTTCTTTATGTGGGAGAGAAACACGCTCCACTTCTACCTAGAACATAACATAGAATTTTCATGTCTATCTTTGCTGTGTGTGTTCTTTGTCTTTCAATAGCTACTATCATGTTTAGCTTTTAGTTTTCATGCTTATCTTTTTAAAGAGCTTTTGTTTAGTTGGTTGCTTGAACACTCTTTAGTTATCATGCTTATCTTATTAAGAGAGTTTGCTTCTGTTGCATTGGTTGATATGTCTATGATAAAAATGCTACGTGCATAATGGTGCTTAGTAGTTCATGTTTTCTTATGGTTAGTCTCAAATAGCTGGGGGGTTCCCAATGTGTTATTGGAGTACCAACATGATTTGTTTGCCTATGATGTGGTATGGTTTAGTAATATCTTCCTTCAAGAATTTATTTTTATTGACTTGGCGTATGCTCACGCATATTTGAGACTGTAAAGAAAGTCTGTCAAGCCTTGATGATCTTTTATTTCTGAGTAGCGATATAACTTCCATGCCTGATTCAATCTTGCTTTGTCACTCTGCATGATTATGACCGTCATTGCTCTCTTAGTTGGTCGCTCCCAGTCTTTTGCTAACCTTCGCCTGTACTAAGCGGTCTGACTGCTTGTGCATCCAAATTCTTTTAAACCAGTTATGCCATATGAGTCCACCATACCTTCCTACATGGTATTTACCTGCCATTCCTAACGAAGACTTTCATGTACCATCTCGAAATTATTCAAAAAGAAAAAAAATGCATTCCAATTTTGTGCCTCTGTTTTAAGTTCATGAGGAAGTAGTAGTTAATTCATGATCTTTTTAAGTTGGACAAGCTTCACCCCGGGATTGCATGTCTAATGTGCAAACCCATAACACGAGAAGGAACTGGCATTGAGTGCGCCCGGCTCAAAATTAATATAACAAACAAACCCTCCTTCACGCTTTGTTTATGAGAAATAAGAAAACATTGGCAGTGATAAACAAAGGAGATTAAGAGGATGTGATCGTCCTCATTCGGGAGCCGTTCCTCGAAACTTGTCCATCTCAAAAAGTGATTGAGCTATCTGCTAGCATTCATTGACGGAACATGCATAATCTAAAAATAATAATTATTACCTCTGTTTTTTAAAACCAAGAGCTCTGGTACATGTTTTCTCTTTGTTTCCGACTACGGGTTTTCAACCTTGACAACAAAAGCCACGGTTCGAGAGTCTCCACCTTCTTTTAAAGCACCAACTACTGAGAGCATGATTGTCATTCTGAGTGTAATGTGCATTGTCCCAAAGTAGCATTGTCTTTTGCATGATTGTGATATCGTCTATTCTGAAATCATTGTATCTAGTCATCACTTAAACCTTGAAGGTGCCCCTGCATTTATGTTTTGCTTCACTAAAGGGGGCAAGCGAGATATCACTTTGTCATGTTTGCACACCATGCTCATTACAAATCTATTGAGTGTTTCAGTATCATATTGTAAAACTTTCAGTTCTTTGTGACATTCTCATGAGGCAACTTAATTACTACAGATTCATTATCTCAGTAAGCATTTGTCATGTGACTATGAAAAGTCCTTATATGGTTAACAGCATGTCACCACAGAAATTATGCTTGTTATCATTTACCTACTCGAGGACGAGCAGGAATTAAGCTTGGGGATGTTGATACGTCCAAAACGTATCTATAATTTCTGCTTGCTCCATGCCTCTTTTGTGTGATATTGCTATGATATTTATGCACTCCCATACACTTTTGATCATATTTGGACTAACCTATTAACTCAGTGCACCCCAGTGCCAGTTTTTGTTTTCTGCTGTTTTTGTATTTCAGGTTTTCCCATTACGAGAACTGCCAGAAAAATCCTGGAAAAATTATATAAAAAATCAGCGTTCCAGAAGCTTCCCGGCAGCCGAAGTAGGGCTGGAGGGGGCCACCAGGGCTCCAGGCGCCCTGGTGGCGCGACCCCCCTCCTGACCGCGCCGGGGGGGCGTCTGGCCCCCCCAGGCCTCCGCTGATGCCCCCCTTTGGCATATATTTATATCGTGTCCCGAAACCCTCGAGACGGGAACCCTTTTTCGCGATCTCATCTCTGTTCCGCCGCCGCCGCGCTTCCAAGATCGGGAGCGCCAGGAGAACTCTTCCCGGCACCCTGCCGGAGGGGAGGATCACCACCGGGAGCCTCTCCACCACCATGGACGCCTCCCGGATGAGTTGTGAGTAGTCTCCCTTGGACCATGGGTCCATGACCAGTAGCTATGTGATGTTCTCCTCCCATTCTTGTGCTTCACTAATTAGTCCTCGTGAGCTTCCCTACATGATCGAGGCACATATGTAATCCTTATGCTGTTGCTATGATGAGTTTGCTGGGATCCGATGGATTGTGAGATTATGTTCAGATTGTGTTTGATTAATATATTTGATCTACCTCTTCTATATTTATGTTCGTAAGTAACTCTTGCATGTTCTCCGTTGTTATTTATTGCTTTGGCCAAGTAGTAGGTAGTGACTCCAAGAGGGAACGTTATGCTTGATTGTGGGTTCATGCCCCTCGATGACTAGCTTGAGTGACAGAAACATGAGTCTAGGGGATGTGCTGTTGCCACAAGGGGGAAAACAACGGTGCTTGTGCCCTCGGGTGCAATGATTGTTTACTTTACGCAAAGTTCTTTTAAAGCAGTTGTCTGTTGCTTTGAGTTTACACTATGGGTGGGACTCGCAACTTAATACCAGCGAGATGTTCTGGATAGATATCTCAAGGTGGATGATTAGTAGTAGATGCAGATGGATTTCGGTCTACTTGCCTTGGCGTACCGCCCATGCTTTGAACCTCTACCTTTCTTGCAACATAGTTAGCATTGGTTTGCGCACATAATTCTGTCAATTGCCCAGCTGTAATTCGTTTACCTCACATAGCTGTTTTATCGTCTTTTGGGAGAGAAACATCACTAGTGAACATCATGGGACCCCGGTCCATATTACCATCACAATCACATCCGCTATTTACTTTCCGCTTTTACTTACTATTGCAGCAATACCTATCACTATTATCACTTGCGTTTGATCCTTTGTAAACGACAAGGCCGGAGGGATTGACAACCTCTCTGTACTCGTTGGGAGCAAAGTTATTTGTATCTGTGTGCAGGTCCACGTTGATTGCTAATATCTGGCGCCGTTAGCAGTTGACACCTTCTTGTTGAAACTGGGAGTCTCAGGGAAATCGATCCTTGGTATCTTTGCCAAGGGAAAACTTCCGCTACACTGCATCTCAAACCTTCCACTTGGGGTAACCAACGAGGGGCGAGAAGCCATCAACTGTCATCTGCTCCGAGTACCGTTGTTATGCATGTTCCTTTGCATCCAGTTAGTTAAATGCTTGCATGTTAGTATTGTTGATATGTTCTTGCATGATATTTATTATTGATGTTATTAGTCATGCTATGTTTCGGAGAAGTATGTACTTATGATGTTCATGCTAGTCAGTATGCCATGCTTATTATTCATTGTTGATATGGCAGATAGTTATGTGGTTTTCTCATGATTATGTTGATATTCATGCTCATGCATTGTAATTGCATCATGTATTTTATCATGACTCAGCATATTTGCATTCAAGTTTAACCGGATTAAATTAAACTTGAACAACTGCTGGCTGAGTCATGGTGCCACCATATCGAACTGACCAGTGCAACCACGTTTACCTTTATGGGAAGGTCCTAACTGGGTCTATTGTCATGCCCATCGCCGGTGCCTCTAACGAGGGAAGGTTATGGGCGTGCGATACCTTGGCCCGGTAAGCAGACATAAATGCCCTTTGTTGTTGATTGGATCCGGGTCCCCGTTTGGGACCGTTTATGTTTGGCCACGACGGTGGTCGTTGTGTCTTTGGTAGACACGGGGCCACCCAGGACTTAGCCCAAAGGGGAGTTGGTCGGAGTGGCCGGGAGAGTGTCATGACAGTAGATCGGTTTTGTCGGAACGCCGTTGGTCCACCCGAATGGGAGAACGAGGCCATGGGTTCCGTAGTGTGGGTACAGTGCGCTACCTCTACAGAGTGTATATTAAATCTATCGATAGCCGCGCCCACGGATAATGGCCCAGTTCGTAGTTGGTCACACTATGAGTCAACAGTAATAATAATAATAATGTGCTTAATAACAACCCCGGTTCGATGATGAGATAAGTTGGTTGTGATTGCCGGAAAGATCGCCGTTTGAGACCAAGTGTTGGTCATGGTTGTGATCACCGGAATGATCACCGTGGTATCGAGGATACCGAGTTGTTGGATATTCCTGATGTTGTGCGAGAATCGTGGGTAAAGATCAAACTCCTTGTGGTCATTTGATGATTACTACGATATTGTTTATACCAAGCTTGTTTTGATCCCGAGATGATTGTGTAATGTTCGAGGTTGGTAAGTGATGCATGTGATGGTTACGAGGTAACCCGAACAAAATAAATGTTGCATGTAGTGTCATCATGTTGCATGCTAGTATCATCAGATTTATATGTTCGTGCCATGCTCATATTGTCTAGCTGTATCATGTTCATGTTGTTCATGCTATGTTACCTTGATGATTTCATGATAATTTATGATTAACCTGTAATTGCCATGATGTTGTTTGTCTTGAATGCTTCTGGTTATTGTGAGCTTGCAAGTACATTCAATGTACTGACCTGGCTTGTCATGCCAGCTTGCAGGTCGTGCCTGGATTGATTGCTTGTTTGGTGTGGTTCCCGTGTTCGCGAGCTAGGATAAACGTTCCAGCCAGAGTCCCTGCAGATTGGAGTCCATCATCGTCGTTCGTTGTTCCGCTGCCATTAGTTGTTGCGCTGCTTTAAGTTGTTATGCTGCTTGTATAGAGCAACCGTGGGTGGTAGTGTCGCCGTACCAATGTGATTCATTGTAATATCGGAACCCTTGTAATCATATTCGTGTTGTAATAGAGAGCTAGTTTGTTCTATACCAAGCAGTGTCGTATTCCAGAAGACTTCACCTTGATCTCTGGGCTGGAATACGAGGCGTTCCGGTTTTCTCTGAGCCGGGGTGCCACAGGCTTGGTATCGGAGCAGGTCTGGCTATAGAGTGTCCTAGTCCGCTGGAACGTTAGAAAACGGTAGTATAGGGTCTAGTTGTTGCCCTTGCTTGCTGCATTTGGTTGTTGCATTTGTTTGGTGCATGTAGTCTTATTTCGGTTACCATTAACCCATGTTTTCATGCGTAGATGGCGGTCAACTTCCATGAGTTCAGTGCCCTTTCCTTAGCTCCCGGTGTTGTTTCCATTGAGTTCAGCCCCACTCCTGCACCTCTCAGCTTTGCCGCCCTCCTTGGCGACATGTGGCGTAGTATTTATCCCCTCGGAGATCCACCTCATTATCAAGTATTCCTGTTTTCTGCTGGAGAAAGAATTCGGGAATATGTTTCTCATGTTCATCTGTCAGCCCCGATTCCTGTCGGTAAGCGCACCTACAGTTTCCACGGTGGTTACAGCGCAACTCCTGAGCGTGCCGTTCAGCTGCCGCAATGGCAGGAGTCACCGGTCTTCGTCATCAAGAGAGTATGCTGCAAGAGAACTGTGCTTATCAATATTATCCCACCATCGTCGAGAATCCTAGGAGAATCCAATTTTCCTCTGTCAACCCTCAAGATGGCCCAGCTATCCTCGCCATGTCTCGTTACATGACGGCCGAGTGTCTTCTTATTTCTGAGTTAGTTCAAGACGCCATTCGGGCCAGGAGATTGCTTGGTGTCACCTTACCTCAATCTCCGCCAGTTTCTCCAACTCCTCCGCCTCGTCCATCCGGAGTTTCAGAGTCAGCGGTTCCACTCGCTACTCCCTTAGCTTCCTCGTCAGTTCGCGAGTGTTTGCTCAAGCGTAGGATGTAGTCCTTCGTGTAGTGTTTGTGCATCTGCTATAGCATCATACTTGTGTGTGCCTGTGTGGAGCAGCTTTGTAGCTTGTTTGCTGTATGATTTGTTGCAATAAATCGTTTTCTCGTGCTTCTTTGTTTTAAATCCTCGGTGTTACCCCCTTATGGAAATTATTCCTCGACCGACACCGGATCAGAAGAAGCCGTGAGCAGTATAGATATACACCAAGGAGTTCAGATTTTCAGCCGACAACATTGTATTACATCCGGTCTGAATACAACTATATTCTTCTCAGACTTTCAGCAACAAGTACCTGTCAGAGATACACTTTATCGCAGCAATGATTAAATCAGCAAGAGAACAAAAATGGATCAACAGTGCATTCCCAGTCAAAGGTATGATCCGTACGCGATGATTGAATCTGTCCATAAGCCAAATTTAAAGCATTGCGACACCCATAAGAAATACGCAATAAATTCAGTAAGGACAGTCAGACAATTCTTGCCATACAAATAATCAGCAGCCGGACTGACAAAGATATATATATATATATATATATATATATATATATATATATGTGTGTGTGTGTGTGTGTGTGTGTGTGTGTGTGTGTGTGTGTGTGTCAGTCCAGTCACCAAGAAAATCAGTTCCATCCATCTCAAAAATTTATTGACGAAGTGTACAAAGATAAGGTTCCCAGTTTGCATCGGTAAGGAATGAATGGATTCCCATACTGTAAAAGCTCTTGGCATAAGGTACCGAGTCTTCCCTAGCAAAGTATTTAAGGGGGGAAGGTTATAAGGTACGGTACCCCGTTTTTCCTCAAGAAGATATCCACCAATGGCTTCGAGCATAAGCCACTCAGTCTTCCTCAACACGACACCCCGGTGGTTTCCGAACGCAAGCTGCCCAGTATTCTTCTCTATGACACTAATACCAGACATTAAATTTGGAACTGTCAGCATATGGCAGTGTTTTCCAAGTGACATATCTGCAACAGTTGGTCTGAAATAAAAATCGGTCACAAGTATGTCTCGAGAATCAGATATTAATTCATTCAGTATTCTGCCAAATCCATGCAAGGAAGAATTCCCGGTACACATCCGACAACCTCACCGGTTATTCAAGAAACAAAAACCAGTGGGTGATGCCATGCTCAACAAGTCTTGAAGGAAAGACAACACTGAGACAATAATCTTTGCAGTGATTGTCAAGATCCGTCCCGCACATCCAACAATATGATGTTATTAACCCTGTCACTGTCTGGCATAATTCCCAACAGTATTGAGATCTAGATAACCACACGTGAGACGGATAATGTACCGAGGCTCAAAACATGAACTAGACCAAGGTATGATTGCCAGATATTGTACATAACCATATTCACGGCCGCAAAAATAATCAAGGATCCATGTAAGGCCCCACTCCTTCAGTTGAGGATCCAGATGAAGAAAGTAATAATGAAAAAGCAAGACCAACAATATAGGTATGCCGGTTATTATGTGAAGAATGTGGATGCCCAAGACATTCTTATTCCACGGTGAACCCAAGCAAAGATCCACCTAAGAGGTATACTCCATTGAGGTAAGGACCTCATTGCAAGGCAACCAGCTCAGTCCATAGTATGCTCAGAACTGTCAGCATTGAATACCCGAGTCTGTCTGGTCAGACTCATGGACAGCTCAATATATTGACCTCAACACCTGTGATGGAGCATCGCACCGACTGTTATTCCCAGGGAGATACGGGCAAAAATGAAGAATCAGTGTGAAAACATATACTTTGAGGATTGTTATCTCTCGCATAGGGGAAGCAATTAAAAGAATAGCCTTTGTGGATGGGATTCTTTGCCAAGATCACCGCCAGTCAAGACTGCAAAGTTTATCATCAGAGGATGGTGCATTTTTCTATCAGTCACGACGAGCGACAGTCAAACCTTTGGTAAAACTTGGATACTCTAGACTGAGAAGACAGTCAAGATAAGTCAGAAACTCCTGCAAGATGACCGCATCCGTTAGCAAAAACAGATATGATCCACATCACTATTTTAGAACCAGAAGGCATGCCTATATTCGAGAAATCTGATGCCTGGATAAAAGAGATTCTTTATTCCACGAGAAGATATGTTCCCCAACTTCGTGGAATATTCTCGGTACTCGATATGAAGACAACATTTCCAGCAAGGATCAGTATCAAGAAGGACAAGTATGTCCATAAAAATAATATTTCGGATGCTAGCTCAGCCAGCAGATATGAAATAAAATTAGAGTCAGTATAAATGGGAACATATAAGGTACGTCATGTCAGAATGTCAGATACAACAAGGCAAACCATCTCAAATCAAGACAGTCAGTCAGATCCAATTCAGTGGAAATATTATGAATAAAAGAAACCTGAGTTGGAAACGGTTTCTTCAAGTCAGAAAATTTATTTAACCCTAAACAACCAAATCTCGAGGACAAGATTTCTTTTTGGGGGGAGGTTTGTAACAACCTGGATTTTGCCCTTTTCTTTTTCTGATAATTTTCTTGTATTTCTTGATTTTATTTGCTTTTCAGTGGCTATGTGGTTCTGAAACTTTGGAAGATCATGTCTTCCTGGGTTTTATAGTGGCTTGCCCTCCTTCTCATCATCCCAAGACCCTTTCATTTCCATCCTTGACCTAATCCAAAATTCTTTTTCCAAGGAATGTTCCTTTTCTATTAAAGGAATAATTCTTTTTGCCCTAGGTTTGAAGCAACCTATATCTCTGTATTTCTAAAAATCCCCAAATAATTCTCATAAATTGTTTGGGTCATATATTGCTCAAATATGGCAAAACATTTCATTGCCATGTTAAAAAATAATCCTCCAATAATCGTTTTCCTATTCTACCCTAAATGGCACTTTGTGAAGCAAGTGCTATTTATCTTTGCCCAATTGCCCCCAAACTTGGTGGACACGTTTTCATGTCCATATCATTGCCTTGTACAAAATTTCAAACTCATTTGCCTAGTAATTATTTTCCAGTGACTTTTCAAAGGTTCTGTCCGGAAAGAAACTTTGTGAAGGAAGTATATTCTAGGCATTTCCAAATGAGATTAAACTTGGTCACATCCTTCATCTGATCAAGTCATGCATCTCTACAAAATTTGAGCTCATCGAGATCATCTATGTGAGCTCAGATCCAAATCTTGGTTTCTGGTAAAAATTTCACTTTGTGAAGCAACCCTATTTTACCTTGCTTCATTTGAGCTGACTATTTACCAGGCCATTCTTACATCTACCTCCACTCCCTGCACCAAGTTGTGGCTTAATCTAGTTATCCATTTACCCTCAGTAAATTCTCCAAGATTCTGTCCAGAATGGAGATTTGTGAAGCAAGTGCCACTTTGGTAACTCCAAATGGCATGAGGTTTTTACAGCAGCTTCATATGGTCAAATAATCCCACTCCACCAAATTTCATCTCATGACACTTAAGTGTGTGAGTGCAACATCTTAATCCCTAGTTCTGGCCAGTTTTGCACTTTCTATAGCAACCCCCATCTAAACTCCTCCTGTTAGTCTGATTTTTGGTGATCTACATCATCTTAGTGTAAGATCATCGCCAGACAAACTTTTTACCATGTTACCAAGCTGGTTTAACCACAGGAAGTTACAAACACCTTCCTGTTAATTTACTGTGGGGCCATATGCAATTCTCTTTTTTCCCCTAGACCAATTTCTTTCTGCATCTTTACTAAGGGCACTTAGGTCATCCTACTGGACATGGTTGGCCACGCCAAAGCGCGCTGCTCGCACCAGTGCGCTTGGTGATCACGCTTGCGTCATGCACAACGCACGCTCTAGATCGGTCGGGCGACTGTGCTCATCGCCTCCCTCCTCGTCTCAGCCTCAAACCTTGTCCAGGACGTTGGATTACAAAAAGAGGGGTACACTTTTTGTACCCCTATGACTGTGCACGGGCAGTCTGAGCCACGACGCCACCACACCAAGCACGGCAAGGGAGGCAAGCCGGGGCAAGACTGAAGCTCGATGGAGACTGGAGCGACACCAAGAACAAGACCACAAAGAGCCAAGGGACGAAGCGTCTCTCCCCGGCAAGATCCTTGCCGGGGCCAGCCCTGGCAGCCCCGGCAAGGCCCTTGCGGCGGCAGCTCGCCCCGCGCCTACGGAGCGAATCACCCTTGAGTCCACCGCCCCCATGGGGCGAGGATTCGGGAGATATCCCCGTGGTGGCATGCAGATCTTTGTGAAGACCTTCAAGATCAGATGCAAGGTAAGAAGACGACGACCCTTGGCGGGATCCCAGCCAAGGAGGACCACAAGGCTCATGGCAAGCACCTTGCCGGGGATGACAGCAGGCGCCGCGGCAAGACCCTTGCCGGGGCCCCGACAAGGCCCTTGCCGAGGACACCCACGGGGCCACCATCAGGCCCGCACCAACTGGGTTTCCACCGACCCACGCAGCTGTCGACCCGGCCAGCTGGACATGCTCCTGCGTGGCAACCCACAGATCCTCGTGGAGACCCGCTGTTACGCCACCTCAGCTGCCTGTCTACCTCATGGCACCTCAGGCACCGCTGGCCAGGGCGCGTGTCAACACGAGGAGGGGCGGCGACGGACAAGACGGGTGTCTCCCCTCGACCCCGATAAAGCAGGGACACCTAAGCTGGGCGCATTAAATGCACCTTGTCCTGTAATGCGAGGGATAACCTCGCATCACTGTACCCTTTCCACCTCCTGTGTGCCACTGTGGCAACCCCTTTTCCCTATAGAAGGAGGCCCGAGGCGACCAGGAGGATGATTCGGCTTTTTAGAACTCCTCACGACTCTCTTGGAGCTCCTCACTTGCTGAAGAACACCAACATATAATCCACCAAAGCAGGAGTAGGGTTTTACGCATCTTTGCGACCCGAACCTGGGTAAAGGAACCGTGTCCTGATCGTTAGATCTGCTCTTCCCTCAACCCCTCGCCCCGCAACCGTAGTAGGGATTCTTGTGATCCCATAGGTGTCAATCCGAATACACCGACATCTTTGGCGCGCCAGGTAGGGGGCGCAGTTGTGGGAATCGGCTCTAGTGATCGGCCCGACACTCTCTCGTCTTCGTGGCCCTTTGAGGAGGCCAGAAGACTTGCGCTCGAGCGGCTGCAAATAAAAGCTAAGTTACATCAAACTTTGGATATTTCTATCCTGTTATTTAAAGTTATTATCCTCGGAGCTGTCGTTCTTTGTGCAAAAAGAAACCTGCACGCGGATGGGGCCCTTCCTGATCGACAACGCCTCTGTTTTGTTTTGAGTCAGCTCAACAGTTCAGGCGGCTGCGTTTGAAACGGTAGGGTAGCCTTCCGCGATCGACAAAGCTCTCGACTCTGACTCGAGTCACACTCGACAGTTCGAGCGGTTGCGTTGAGAGCGGCAAGGTGGCAGACCTTTCCACAATTAACAAAGCTCTCGACTCTGACTCGAGTCGAACTCGACAGTTCGGGCAGCTGCGTTGAGAGCAGCGAGGTGGCAGACCCGGCAGCACGCTCACCCGGCAGGCCAATGGGGACCCATCCCCAAGACGCCGCCTCGGGTATTTCGTGCCGACAAGCCTACCCAGTTAACGTAGGGTGGAAACACAAGGAGGCAGCAAACAGGAAAATAACATGCATGATTCTGAAGATATTTCAAAGTTATATTACATTATGCCATCGCTGCGGTTCTAACTAAAGATAAAATTTGTCTTGGGCATGAACTCGCAGCAGCGAAGAAGAACGGGATATCTAATCCTGGCGCTGGCCCTCCACCCTCTTGATTTCGTCGATGCGGCTGATGACAGGCTTGATGCGCTCCTTGAGCGCCGTGAGGTTGGCATCCTCCAGCAAGCTGTCCATCGCGGCTTCGAAGTCGAGGGCGGGGTTCCAGAACGCCACCTTGGTGAGGACCTTGGTCATGACTCCCCGGTAGAGCCGCCGGGCCTCCCAGGCGAGCGTGGCCGCTCTGTTGGAGTGAAGATCAGTCAAGGCGCTGAGGACGCCCTCGAAGAACAGGGTCAGCTTGGTGTTGACGGACCCGCTCCATTCAGGAGCATACCTGACGTTCGGCATCCCCATGAGGGCCAACTGTGAGGTAACCCTACCGGCGATGTCCTCCAGCCGGCTGATCCACCTGTTCTCCTCCACCATGTAGTCTTGGTGGGAGGCGCCCTCGTCTGCCCGCAGCTGCTTCTCCTCCTCCAGGCTCTTGGCCAAGGCCCCCTCCCGAGTAGAGCTCTCCGCCAACATCTTCTCGAGATTCTCCAGCCTCAGCCTGAGATCTCTGATGGAGCTTTGCGCCTCGGAGAGCTCCCCAGTCTTGCTGATGACCACTCCCTGCGCCTCTGTCAAGGCGCAATTGAGCCTGGTCTTCTCGTCAGACAACCTGAGGGCCTGCTCCTTCAGCCCGTCCCGTTCCACCTCCAGCTCTTGTATCTTGCCGGCATGGGCCAGAGCCTAGGCATCGAGCGCCTCCTTGTGCCTCTGCCCTAGCTCGTGAGTCCGCCACTCGACAAGAGCCTCAAGCTCCTCATCCTTGCCGTGGAGTGTTGCGGCAAGCTTCGCATCACGCGCGGTGAGGTCTTCTTCCTGGGAATCGAGGGCGGCTTGATGCTGGTTCCGGGCGGCCTCCGCCATGGCAGCCAAGTTCGCTGCCTCTTCCTGGGCCTTCTCGATGGCGGCCATCTTCATGATGAGCTCCACGTTACGCTGGGCCAGATCTTCCTGGGAAGCCCTCTGCTCCTGCGGGACTGGTGGAACCAGGTTTGCACCTCGGCGACGCGCGCCTGGAAGTCCGCCTCCGCCTCGTCCACCGCCGCCATTCTGGACTTAACCTTGTCCAAACGGGCACGGTAGAGCGCCTGGAGCTTCCGGAAGTTGGCCCCCTGTAATGCCCCGGATGTAATACTTTCCCTTTTTGGCAATATATATATCTTTGGCTCCATCAATTCCATTCCGGGTTCTTCGTTTTTCGGATTTTCGTGTTTTGTCGTGTGCGTGTGTGGCATTCATCCATATCATGTTGTCATGTGCATTGCATTGCATTTGTGTTGTCGTCTGCATCCGGTCCCACTCGTTCCTTCCTGTTGTCCATTTCGAGTTCCGGAGCTCTCTCACGTGTCCGAGGCATCCCCGAGGCCTACTTTGGTGTTTGGCTGTGTAACGTTTCCGGTTTGGCGTGAGACTTGTCGTGCGATGTTGTTTTGGTGTGTGTAACCCGCCTGTCAAATCTCGTCGCGTTTGGAGTTCGTTTGGTGCTCCAACAGTTATTCTCGTGGGCTGAAAGTACCTCCTCTTTGAGGCCCAAGACACCCCTCCAACAGCCCACCAACCCAACTCAAACCCCTCCCTTCATCTAGGCCATCCAATTGTGATCGCGTGGCCAAAAACCTCCCCTCATTTGGACAACCCTAGCTCCTTGTGCCTATATAAACGTCCACCTCCCCCAATTTTCGCGTCTGAAACCCTAATGTTTCCACAGTTCGCCGCCGGTGCTTCCACCGTTGAAGCGCGGTGCTTGCACCGTTGACACGGCATGCTTCTGACCCCGTCGCCGCCGTGTTTCCGACAGCCGCGTCCGTGCTTCCGAAGTGTCGCGCCGGTGCTTCCACTCCGACGTGCGGGCCCGCGCCCGAGCTTCTTCTCCTCCGAACCGCGCCGCCGTTTCGCTTCGCCGCCGCCGCTGCGGGCCTCTCGCCGGAGGTCCCTCGCCGCCGCCGGACCTCGGCCCTCCTCCTTCGCCGGCCCCGCCTCCGGCCAGTGCGCCGCGCCCACCGCCCTCACCGCGCCTCCGCCGCCGGCCTCCGGTCGCCGCCGCCGCGGCCTCCCGCCGGCCGGTGCCGCGCCCTACCGCCTCCCGGCCGGGCTCCCAGGCCGCCGGCCCCGCCCCTTCGCCGCCGCATCGGGGCTCGAGGGAGCCTCCGCCGCCGCCTTTCGATCGGATCGGGACAGCCAAGATCCAGGCTCCCGTTGACCAGGCCTAAACGGGCCGAAGCCCGTTAGTCCGGCCCGCTCCGCGAACCAGCGCCCGATCCGCCCCAGGCCGTTGACCCGCCCCGGGCCCGTTTGACCCAGATCTGAGGTAGTCTCCGTTTTTCCCCCTAAGTCCCTGGTAGTTTTTAGTGTCTGATGCTGTTTTATATTGTGGATAACTTTTTGTTTGTTGGTCCGATTTGAGCAAATGATATGTCAAAATGATCGTGGTGACATGTACTATGATTTGTTCCATTGTGCCATGCATGTTTGAGGTCATTTAGATGTCTTAATCTTCATGAGAAGAGTGCTACTTGTTATAAACTGCTGTTTTTAGTTGTTTTCATGCCATCTTTGCAATGTGATAACTTGTTGCATGTTTATCCTAATGAAGCAAATGATATGTCCACATGTTCATCATGAAATGCTCTACATGTTGGTTGCTTTAGCTTGCATGATAGATTTCATCTTGCCATGTTTAAATCCTTCGCAAAAGAGCATGTGGCTGTTATGTCGTTAAACTTGTTACGAGGTGCCTAGTTGAGGAGCTCGTTGTTATTGATGTGGTTGTCCCCTGATGCATGCTTAGATGTTTTGGACTCCCCTTCATGTGAACTTTGCTGTGGTGCTAACCACTTGTCTTGATATGCTTTGAGGTGACTTAAACTTGATCACAAAGATGCCATGATGTTACTACTGTTTTAACACTTAGTGAAATTTCACTAAGTCTGGAATCTGTAATTTCCAGATGCCATGTTTGCTTGTTGTTCTAGGCAAATCCATGATAGTTTTGGGGTGACTCTTGATGATTCCTTGTTGTATAAGTTATTGGCTATCCATTCATGCTCTCACATGCTTATTTGGGTGGCTGTAGCATATTTAACTCTTGCTCCCAAGTTGCTATAAAATACTGCTGTCAGGATGTTGTTGTCAAGTTCAAAATGTCATAGCTTGTTCCTATTGATCCATGGCTCCTTTGGAGATGCTCCAATGGAATTGTTTGCTGTAGGATATGTCTACTTTATGTCCATGCTCATTACCATGATGTTTGAGTGCTGTAGACTATTTATCTCTTGCTCCGAAGTTGCTATGTGGCTGTTAATTTCAGCTTGTGCATGTTTATTGTTTCGGGTGTATCTTTTAGCCCGTTGCTCCGTTTTGAGCAAGTCCTATATGTAACTTGTGTGTTTTTGCATGTAGAATCATATTATCCTATTGTTATCATGTTTTGAAGTATCTTGCTTGATGCACATTGCCATGCTCCTTGTGATGTAACTCTGTGCTTCCTATGTAGACTTTCTGTGCTTCCTAAGTGCATCTGTAGTGCTTCCTTAGTGAATCAGCCATGCATCCTGTTGTTTGCGCATTGCATCTTGTTGATTTCGTGCCTTGTGTGTTTTGTTTTGAGTAGAGCCGGGAGCTGAGTACGAGTACGAGAACGAGGTTACTATCGAGGTTGAGAACGAGGAGCTCTCTTACGACCCCATCGACAACTCTTCAGGCAAGATGACCTGACCCCGATAACATTACTATCTTTGCCTATTGCTAGAAGTCTCGCTCTATAGCTTTTGTCTCGATGCCCATGTTTTCCTGTCAGCCTCCTATTGTAACCATGAACCTGTTTAACCACCCTACCTATGCAAACCTTTGAATGGCTAAGTAAGCTTCGCTCAGCCCCTCTTATAGCATTGCTAGTTGCAGGAGAAGATTGAAGATTCTGGCTTCTTGTTGAAGCTTGCTGGGATATCACACTATATAATTCTTAAATGAAATCATCTATATATTGGGAATGGGTGGAAGGCTAAGCCTTTTGCTTGGTGATTTGTTCCACTCATTCCGCCCTAGGAACCGTATAAACCGGTGTTATGTTCCTTGATTATGCGTTCCTCACACGGTTGGGGTTATGGGACCCCCTCGATAAACCGCTAAGTGCTAAGTCTTTTCCAGCAAGCCCCAGCATTGGTACTATTTGCCTAATAACTAAAAACTTGCATAGGGCCTTGCAAACTCGAGTTCTTAATTAACAACCCCGGGCCAGTGCTCCACATGAGTGTTGGTCCAAACTGGGCAGACTGCGGGGCCACCACGAGGAAACTCGAGGATTGGTACATACCTGTAGGCTGACCTATCCGGTCATGGCCTGAGACTAGATACGCGCGGCTATTGTCAGGGTGTCGGCACGCTGGGAGGATTTGCTGGATTAGCCTTACCTTAGTCGGAGTATCTTGAGCACGGGATTCTGAGGATACTCGGGCCTTCCCACTTTGGAGTTGCGATTCCGCGAATCATGGGCTTGTCATGGACCAAGTTGGAACACCCCTGCAGGGTTATGAACTTTCGAAAGCCGTGCCCGCGGTTATGTGGCAGATGGGAATTTGTTAATATCTGGTTGTAGAAAACTTGACACCATGTTCCAATACACTACCAGCGTGAGTACCGTTACGGTCATTTTCCGAAAGGGGTTCGGGAAGTGAACACGGTGGGGTTATGTTTGACTTGCTTTAGTTAGGATCACTTCGTGATCATCTCTCGTCTGAGGCACTTCTCTTCTCGCTCTCTTTTACGTAAGCTAGGCTAGTGCTGCTGCAACTCTTGTTCTTTCATCAGCCTTGTTCCACACCCAAGGCTTAGATAGTCGTGTTACCCGGGAACGGGATTGCTGAGTCCTCTGTGGCTCACAGTTACTTCACCACACCAGATGCAGGTACTATGGTGAGCTACACAGGCGATGGCACCGAGTTAGACTGGGAGTACGACGAGGAGCGTAGCCGTTACTATGTGAACTATCCGGTTGATCAGTAGAGCTTCTACTAGGGGCGATTCAGACCTGTGGTTTAATGTTATGTTTGGTATCTTTCATTTGGCTCTTCACCCTTAGATGGGTTGTGATGTTTATTTGAATGATGTTTGGATATGTAATGAATTGTGTGACGTGGCGAGTGTAAGCCAACTATCTTTTCCGCTTTCATCCCTATTTTTAATGAGACGTGCAAAGGTACCAAACTTGCGATCATTCCAGAATGGGCTTATATCTTTAAGTCGTGCCTCGACACGTAGGAGATATAGTCCCATCCTGGGCATTACACCCCATGGCCAGGAAGAGCTGCTCCTCTGGGGAGCCGTCGCCGCCGGCGCTCGATTCATCAACAACCTCGAGCCCGGAGGCGGCGAACACATCGCCGTCGAAGACTTCCTCCCCGGCGGGCGCCCGGGAGCTTGACGCCCCGGCAAGATGGACAAAAAGGTCGTCTCCCACCTTCAGATACTTGCCGGGGCCCGGGGTCGCGGAGGAAGAGGTCTGGTCATCAGTAGCCTCCTCCTCGGTTGTGGCCTTGCCGGCCTCCCCGGCAGGCCCACCGCCGGCGCCCTTGGCGGCGTCCTCAGCACCCCCGGCGATGTCCTTGGCGGCCTCCTCGGCGGCGATCTTATCGGCCTCCACCGCGGCCTCCTCAGCGACCTCCTTGATGACGGCGTCCACGTCCTCCGCATCCGTTGGAGGAGGGCCTGGGCCGTGGCGGGGGAAATGAAGTCAAGAAAAAGCGCAAGGGAAAAGCAAAGACGAAAGGCAAGCAACTCACCAGCGCCGGGCTGTGAAGCGGAAGTTCCCTCCCCGCCGGCGTCGGACGCCGGGGGCGAGCCATCAGCGCCCAAGTCCTCCTCCTCCTCCATGCGTGTGGGCTCCATGCTTGGTTCCCTTGCTGGGGACGCCCCTCGTGGCGGCGTGGTCGATGGGGGTGGTGTGTTGGGAGTGGCCCCCTGCGGCTCCTCCTCCTGCTGCTCCCGTCCTACAGAACCGGCAAGGTCAGTGCCTTCAGCATCCGACGCCTACTGCATGTCGAGCGTGAAAAGGATGGCGGACTTACGCCGGGGGCTGTGCCAGGGGCTGCCGTCGGAGCTGCTCAACACCACCAGTGGTGTCTCTGTAGCCCCGGCCGGGGGCTGGCTGCTCGCCGAAGCCTTGGCCCTCTTCACCCTCTGGGCCAGCGTCTCTGCGTCCCTGAAGAAGCAAGAAAAAGTCAAGATGGGTGGCATAGTCAAGAGAGATGGGGATGATGATAAAGGATGGAATACTCACTCGTCGTCCGTCTCCTCCTCCTCTGCCGCCTTCCTCTTCCTCTTCGGGCTGAGGGGCCCGAGGTCGAAAGGGAACTCCGCGTCACCCTCCGAATCGACGTCTGCCGGGGGAAGCGGAGAAGGGGGCGGAGTTTGTGCGCGCTTCGACCAAGAGGGAGCCGCTGCTTCCTTCTTCTCGGCGGCCTTCGTCGACCTCTTCGCCGCCGTGGCCCTCGTGAGGCACCCGGACCCCTCTAGGGCCAATTGAGGCTGCGCAGTCTTGCCGGGCCGGACCGGCTCGTCGGAACAGGCCCGCCGCAAGACTCGCCCTCTTCCCCTGGCTGGCGTCGGGCCAGCCGCCGCATCCTCCTCCGACGACGACTCGTCGGCCGCGTCCTCAACCAATGGGGCCCCGGTGCTGGCGCTGCTAGCTTCTCCGGCAGCCGCTGCCCATTGGGCGAACTCCTCCTCCTCCGTAGCCGTGGCGTCCTGGTCCTCCATACCTCCGGCGCTGCCAGCCTCCCTGATGAGCTGCGCCTCCCTCGCCCTGGCAGCGATGTAGTCCAGCTCCTCCGGGGTGGTGTCCCTGATGAGCCACTGCTCGGCGTCAGGATTGATGCACACCTCGATCAGGGAGTCGAAGAACTGCTGCACGACCTCGTCCTCCGGCTCCTGCCAGCTCGGGACGGGGCCGTGCGCACTGCATTCCGGCATCATGGCGACGATTTCGGACTGGCGCGAATTGTTGCACAGCGGGACCACTCCCGCTGGCAGCTTGAAGAACTGCCCCTTGACGGCCTTGCCGGCAGCCTTCACGGCCTTGCCGGTCCGCTCGACCTCGCCGTCGTGACCCACATCCAGCTGGAAGAGCCGCTGACAGAAATGGGCGTGTCCCATCACTCTGAAGTTGTGCTTGAGGCCAGTGCGGAGCCGCATGACATCGGCCGGGTTCCTGAAGAGCCAAGCTGGCCTCCCCTTTTTGTGCAGCGGAGCGATCCGACGGCGGATGAAATCCGCCCCGATCATCTCGAGGGTGAGTCCGGCTTGGACAAGCCGGGTGATCCTAGTGACAGCGACATCGAGCTTCCCGTCGGCGGCGTCGACGTTGCTCCAGTCGCTGCCGCGGACCGGCGGCACCCGGCGGACCTTGCAGAATGTTGGCGGCTCGTCCTCCTCGATCCAGCACCATCGATCGTGCCATTCGTCCCACCTCTCCTTCACGGCGCCCTCCGGGTACACCACCTTGAGTCTCGGAATCCAGGCGATGCCTCCGGAGACCGAGCCTCCCAGCTGGATCCAAGGGATGAAGTAGTGGCGGAAGAGCGCCGTGTTGGGCTGCACTCCGACAAAGCCCTCGCAGAGGTGCGCGAAGAAGGCCATGCACGCCACCGCATTTTGGGTGAAATCCAAAAGGCGGAAGCCAAAAGTGTGCATGATGTCGCAGAAGAAATCGGAGAAGGGAGGAAACAACCCGCAAGAGAAATAATCAATGAAGAAGGGGTACCGATTTGAGCTGGGCGGGGCGCAAGCGGCCGGAACGACGCGCGTCGCCGGATGGCCCAAGCCTTTCGCCCGATCCCCCGTCTCCGCCCCCAAAGAGGTCTGAAGGCAGCCCGGAGCTCGAAGACATCGACCTACGATGGGATGAAGATAGCGGCCTTCGTCCGATCCCTTGTGAACACGCCCTCCGGCGGCGCCGCAGGCCCGGCACCCTTGGCCGCCCCTTTGCCCTTGGCGGGTTTGGTCGCCATGACGGCTGAATGGGAAGGCTGAGGAAAGGGGATGACGAAGCAATGGCGGCGTGCGACGACGAAGGCTTCAGAAGGAAGGAAGCAAGGGAACAACGGCTCTGAGATTGGAAGAGGTGCGAGGAAAGTGGAGGAAGTGAGCAGCGCGCTCGCGGTTATTCCTTTTTATGGGGAAGACGCGGGCCGCCTCCGTTCACATTTACTGCGACGTGATGCATGCCTGCGGAAACCGCCCCACGCATGCTGCCCACGTCACGCACGCCCCTCCACCCCGCGCCGCGCGCGCGGGTCGTGGGAGGCGCAGCACGCGGAAATTTTACCACGGTGAAAACCACCCCGCCTGCCCGCGCACCGTTCTGGGCCTGGCCGAACAACGTGCCGCACTTATGTGTGGCCCAGGCCCGAGGGCTCCTGTCAGTGTACAAAAAGAGGGGTACACTTTTTGTACCCCTATGACTGTGCATGGGCAGTCTGAGCCACGGCGCCACCACAGCAAGCACGACAAGGGAGGCAAGCCGGGGCAAGACTGAAGCTCGATGGAGACTGGAGCGACACCAAGAACAAGACCACAAAGAGCCAAGGGACGAAGCGGCTCTCCCCGGCACTCCAGCAAGGCCCTTGCCGCGGCAGCTCGCCCCGCACCTACGGAGCAAATCACCCTTGAGTCCATCGCCCCCATGGGGCGAGGATTCGGGAGATATCCCCGTGGTGGCATGCAGATCTTTGTGAAGACCTTCAAGATCAGATGCAAGGTAAGAAGACGACGACCCTTGGCGGGATCCCAGCCAAGGAGGACCACACGGCCCCCGGCAAGCACCTTGCCGGGGATGACAGCAGGCGCCGCGGCAAGACCCTTGCCGGGGCCCCGGCAAGGCCCTCGCCGAGGACACCCATGGGGCCACCATCAGGCCCGCACCAACTGGGTTTCCACCGACCCTCGCAGCTGCTGACCCGGCCAGCTGGACAGGCTCCTGCGTGGAAACCCACAGATCCTCGTGGAGACCCGCCGTTACGCCACCTCAGCTGCCTGTCTACCTACATGGCATCTCAGGCACCGCTGGCCAGGGCGCGTGTCAACACGAGGAGGGGCGACGACGGACAAGACGAGCGTCTCCCCTCGACCCCGATAAAGCAGGGACACCTAAGCTGGGCGCATTAAATGCACCTTGTCCTGTAATGCGAGGGATAACCTCGCATCACTGTACCCTTTCCACCTCCTGTGTGCCACTGTGGCAACCCCTTTTCCCTATAAAAGGAGGCCCGAGGCGACCAGGAGGAGGATTCGGCTTTTTAGAACTCCTCACGACTCTCTTGGATCTCCTCAGTTGCTGAAGAACACCAACATATAATCCACCAAAGTAGGAGTAGGGTTTTACGCATCTTTGCGGCCCGAACCTGGGTAAAGGAACCGTGTCCTGACCATTAGACCCGCTCTTCCCTCAACCCCGCGCCCCACAACCGTAGTAGGGATTCTTGTGATCCCATAGGTGTCGATCCGAATACACCAACACATGAGCTCTCCCGTGCTTGTCTGCATCGCCCTAAATCACTGCATCATCGTGGCTCACTCGCAGCGCGCCGTCACAACAGTGCCACTGCGGTGAACTGCTTCTGACCTCCATTAGCGCACTGCTCCGTCTTGTTTGTGATCGTCTAGAGCCCCCCGGCTATATAAGCGTGCCCCGAGGTCCTCCGCACCTCACCAGATCCTCCCTCGCCTCTCTAGACCACCAGAACACCTCTACCTCGCCTCTGTCCATCGACATTCACCATGGCCGCCTCGGCCTAGTTCCGGCCAACCGAAGCCCCCTCTCCTCCTCTGGTGTTGTTCACCGAGTTCCCCTCGTCACACCGAGCCGCCCCAACCCCTTGCCCCTCACCGGAGTTGCCCGCATTGCCGAGCCTCTCCATCGCTAGAAGCTTTCTGTCACCTTCGTCGCCGCGGCCTCCCATCCTCTCCACTCATCCCCGGCGTTCCCTTGGCCTCGGAACGAAACCGCCGCACCGCCCCACATTCGTCGGTGCTCTCCGTTCGGCCGGAGACGGCCGGAGCCGGCCGGCCCCATGCCGCAGCCGCTTGTTCCTCCTCCTGTCTCCTCACATCGTCGTCCTCCTTGCGCCTCCTCGGCAGCCGAAGCCTCTCCAGGCGGCCTCGCCTCGGCCTCCCGCGCCTGCCGGTGGCCGCGCCCTGGCTAGAGGTGGCCGGAGCTGCCCGCCTCATCGTCGGCGGAGCTCCCCTGCTCCTCCTCTGTCCCGTGCGGGGACAAGGCGGGAGGAAGAAGACAACGATGCGTGGCCCCCCCTGCCTGCGGACCCCACCGGTAAGTGGCACTAGCCCGGGCCCAGGTGTTTTAAGTGGAAACGTATTTCTTCAAGTACGTTTTCTTTTAACAAAAGCGTACTTTCGTTCTACTTTGGGGCCGAATACGTTTTCCAAGTTCTGAAAGCGTATTTCTGACTCTACGCTTCTTTCTTATCCACTCGGGGACCTGTTTGCTGAAGTTTATTCACAGATTGGTCCTTCTTCTACACCTCATAACTTCGCGACCGTAACTCCGAATCAGGTGATTCTAAAGCCCATGTCTTCGTCTTGTCGAGCTCTTTCAGTTGGTACCATTTTCACTAAGTGTTCACACTGTGAAAATGACCACTTTGCCCTTGCCCGTAAACAGCCCCCTCCGAGAGAGAACTCTTTCCGGCGAATCTTTCCGTGGCTTCACCGCATTTCTTTCTGGAGTCTCCGTCACCCCAGGCAAGCCACAATACCCACTTGCATGATAGTCATGCAGTAGCCATGGTTTTAAACTTGAATATTTATTAAATGTTTGTTTGTTTAAAATATGATTTTCGTTGTTTAGGTAATGCTTTGGGGTTAATTCTTATTTTCTTGCTATGTTGTTATGCACCTGGTTATCATGCCCTGCTAGTTGCTAGTATTTATTTCTTATGTTTATGCTTGCTAGTAGTGCATGTTGATGTTGTTGATGGTTTTCGGTGCATGACTGCCGTCTGCCTCGAGTACCGTTGTTATGCATGTTCCTTTGCATCCAGTTAGTTAAATGCTTGCATGTTAGTATTGTTGATATGTTCTTGCATGATATTTATTGTTGATGTTATTAGTCATGCTATGTTTCGGAGAAGTATGTACTTATGATGTTCATGCTAGTCAGTATGCCATGCTTATTATTCATTGTTGATATGGTGGATAGTTATGTGGTTCTCTCATGATTATGTTGATATTCATGCTCATGCATTCTACTTGCATCATGTAATTTATCATGACTCAGCATATTTGCATTCAAGTTTAACCGGATTAAATTGAACTTGAACAACTGTTGGCTAAGTCATGGAGCCACCATATCGAACTGACCAGTGCAACCACGTTTACCTTTATGGGAAGGTCCTAACTGGGTCTATTGTCATGCCTCTCGCCGGTGCCTCCAACGAGGGAAGGTTATGGGCGGGCGGTACCTTGGCCCGGTAAGTAGACATAACCTTTTGTGACCGTTGTTGTTGATTGGATCCGGGTCCCGTTTGGGACTGTTTATGTTTGGCCACGACGGTGGTCGTTGTGTCTTTGGTAGACACGGGGCCAGCCAGGACATAGCCCAAAGGGGAGTTGGTCGGAGTGGCCAAGAGAGTGTCATGACAGTAGATCGGTTTTGTCGGAACGCCGTTGGTCCACCCGAATGGGAGAACGAGGCCATGGGTTCCGTAGTGTGGGTACAGTGCGCTACCTTTGCAGAGTGTATATTAAATCAATCGATAGCCGCGCCCACGGATAAGGGCCCAGTTCGTAGTTGGTCACACTATGAGTCAACAGTAATAATAATAATAATGTGCTTAATAACAACCCTGGTTCGATGATGAGATAAGTTGGTTGTGATTGCCGGAAAGATCGCCGTTTGAGACCAAGTGTTGGTCATGGTTGTGATCACCGGAATGATCACTGTGGTATCGAGGATATCGATTTGTTGGATATTCCCGATGTTGTGCGAGAATCATGGGTAAAGATCAAGCTCCTTGTGGTCATTTGATGATTACTACGATATTGTTTATACCAAGCTTGATTTGATCCTGAGATGATCGTGTAATGTCCGAGGTTGGTAAGTGATGCATGTGATGGTGACGAGGTAACCCAAACAAAATAAATGGTGCATGTAGTGTCATCGTGTTGCATGCTAGTATCATCAGATTTATATGTTCATGCCATGCTCATATTGTCTAGCTGTATCATGTTCATGTTGTTCATGCTATGTTATCTTGATGATGTTCATGTTCATGATGATTCACCTGTAATTGCCATGCTGTTGTTTGTCTTGAATGCTTCTGGTTATTGTGAGCTTGCAAGTACATTCAATGTACTGACCTGGCGTGTCATGCCAGCTTGCAGGTCGTGCCTGGATTGCTTGCTTGTTTGGTGTGGTTCCCGTGTTCGCGAGCTAGGATAAACGTTCCAGTCAGAGTCTCTACGGATTGGAGTCCATCATCGCCGTTTGTTGTTCTGCTGCCATTAGTTGTTCCGCCGCTTTAAGTTGTTATGCTGCTTGTATAGAGCAACCGTGGGTGGTGTAGTGTCACCGTACCAATGTGATTCATTGTAATATCGGAACCCTTGTAATCATATTCGTGTTGTAATAGAGAGCTGGTTTGTTCTATACTAAGCAGTGTCGTATTCTAGAAGACTTCACCTCGATCTCTGGGCTGGAATACGGGGCGTTCCAGTTTTCTCTGAGCCGGGGTGCCACAGGAGTTTTGTGGTTTTACCTAAAACCAGGCAGATTCCAGGCACGTGAGACGTCTCCAACGTATCTATAATATTTTATTGTTCCATGCTATTATTTATGATGTTTTGGATGTTTAATAGGCTTTGTTATACACTTTTATATTATTTTTGGGACTATCCTATTAACCCAAAGGCCCAGTCCAGATTGCTGTTTTTTTGCCTATTTCAGGTTTTTACATAAAAGGAATATCAAACGGAGTCCAAACGGAATGAAACTTCGGGAGAGATATTTTTGGAGCAAAATACGCACTGGAGACTTGAGAACCACGGAGTAGGGCACATGTGGCGTCCACGAGGGTGGGGGCGCCCCCCCTATAGGGCGCGCCCCCTGCCTCGTGGGCCCCACGTTTAGCCCCCGGTGCCCTCCTTCCTCCTATATATACCTATGTACCCCGAAATCATCAGAGGAGGAGAGAAAACCCTAGTTCCATCGCCGCAACCTTCTGTTCCCATGAGATCCCATCTTGGGGCCTGTTCCGGAGCTCCGCCGGAGGGGCGATCTACCACGGAGTGCTTCTACATCATCATCATCGCCTCACCATGAGTTGTGAGTAGTTTACCACAGACCTTCGGGTCCATAGCTAGTATCTAGATGGCTTCTTCTCTCTCTTTGAATCTCAATACCAAGTTCTCCTCGGTCTTCGAGGAGATCTATTCAATGTAATCTCTTTTTGTGGTGCGTTTGTCGAGATCCGATGAATTGTGGGTTTATGATCAAGATTATCTATGAGAAGTATTTGGTTCTTTTCTGAACTCTTTATGTATAATTATAATACCCTTGCAGGTCTCTGTTCGCACACAAACACGTCATTGTGTACCCTCGACGCCGGGGGTGATGCACCGCAGCTCACGTCGAAGGAGACCCGTCCGGAAGCGCGGTACGCACGCAATCCGGCGGGCGCTTTTGTAGACCCGAAACCCCACGCGTCCGGGAGGGACCCCGTCTGGACGTGCGGCTGCAATGGGCTACCCTAGGTCGACCTGATCGCCCCTAGGGCCTCGAGGTTCGCCGTCCTGCAACAAGAAGAACAGACGAAGAACGAGGAAGAAGAAGAACTAGGGTTAAGGAGAAAAGATAAAAGATAAAAAGTGGGAGATGATTTGATTGATTGTGTGTTGTTCAATTGGCCGTCACCCCTTAGGTATATAAGAGGCGGCTGGACTTCCCGTGCAAGGAAAAGGCTTGGATTCACGTCCAAAACCCTAGCCAAATTCGGATTGGTTTTGTCCGAACTTTCCAAAACTGTTCGGTTTAAACTGGCTGTACCTTGCGGGTAATTTTTAAGGTGGTAAAACCACCTCGGATGGAAAAGAGCCCAAAAGCAATCTTGACCGTTTTGACGAGACGAACAACTTCCGTGTTGAACGTTTTTCGATTTGAAGCAATGTTCTAGGCCAAAACAGTCACACAATACAGGGTGTTAATCGCGCTACCCATCAGACACGTGGCTGGTGGGGCGCGCCACTTATGGCTCTATGACAGGGCTGTGTTCGGATGGCTGTAACTTTTGCATACGGACTCGGATTGGGACGATTTTTATATCAAAATCGACCGTTTCGACGAGACGAAGACAATTCGTGTAGAATGTTTTTCAGTATGAGGCAGTCTTGGTGGTCTAATCTGCCGAATACTGATCTAGATATAAAATCTCAGTGCTTTGAGCATAGTTTTGGCACTCGAGATGAGATCGGATGACGATGGCCCAAACATCAAAAATGTTCACCTCGACAATACGAAACTTTTTCACTTTGAGCACTTTTCCATTTGAAACCATCTTATTTGCTTTTTATGCCGTGCCAAAATCTGTTGTCAACACATGCCCCCCTGTTTTCTGGCAGAGCTTGCGTGCCAGAAAACACTTCATCCAAGCACGATGTCAACACTACATCGGCTGTGCATGCTAAGAACGATAATTGTTATCGGTCATATTCTTAAGCGTGTTGCTTCTTGGGTAGAGCCTCTTGGATAATAGTCGTCTGAGAACAACAATTGGACGTCACAAAGGCCTCCACGTAAGTTTCTTATGTCAATTCGGACATTGCTTTGTCCATGCACTTCCTGGGAATATTAGAACCCTTTGACGGTAAGCCGGTTGCTGAACGATTATGACCATGCACCACAAAGGAATACTGTCAACTGTTCGGCGACTCAACTCATTATTGATCAAAGTAAACCATCAAGCCTCCGCCGAACAATGTCTCTCTCCTGACTTGGGTCCTGCAAATAACTAACACCAGGAGTCAGAGCTTTTTATGTACTAGACCCTTGATCAGTGGCCGACTCAATAATTAAGTTGGCCTTGCCAGTATTGGCAAACACTGATCATCGGCTATAGGAGTAGGAGATCAACCATGGTGAACACCGTTAGCCAGATGCCGGCTTTGCCAACACAATGAATTCTGAGGGCGATATGCAAATATCGGCCATGCGTTCTCATCTCAAAGGTGCTCGGGAATCCGTCCACCAAAGTGTGAATAACTGAAATAAGTCAGATGTTTCGGCCGAGGATAAATTCCATAGTGTTGATTTTGATGATACGATTGAAGAATGTGCATGAAACGCCTCCTGGAGTTTCCTATAGTGAGATGAAAATTGTCGTCCTCGCCTACGGGATTTACACTTGTACTCCCTTATTTCTGCCTGCTTCGCAACAGGAGATGTGATGCCGCACTTGTCTCGAGGATTTTCCTTAGGAACCCAGGCCATGTTCCTCTTCTCCAGCTCTTTGGCCCTAAGCTGCTTCAGCTTCTTCTGTTGCGAATATGGTAAGCCGAGAGGGCATTCCGGCTGGGATTTTGGTTTATGCACTGGCAAGTTCTTCCTGGCTTTGGGAATCTTCGGCTTGGCATGTCCAAAATCGGTGATCGGATCCCTGAGATTTACTTGCTTCAGTTTCTTGTCCTTAGCAGCCAACATAGACTCGACTGGCTTTTTGTCATTTGGAGTCGGATCTGAAATAGCACTCTTGTGGCCATCCTTTTCTTTCTTCACTTTTTTAACACTTGTTGCAATAGAAGGTCGGACATCATTTCTATTTTGATTGCTCCTCTTGGGAACCCATGCCATATTCTTCTTTCTCAACTCATGTGCACGAAGTTTTTGTAATTCCTTCTCTTGCCAATGCGCTAAGCCGAGTGGGCACCTCGGCTGTGATTCTGTTTCAACCAATGCCAACTCTTTTTTGGCCTTGTGCACTCTCAACTTCTTCCCTTCAGATTTGGCACTTGATTGACTTGCCTCATTGCCTTTTGTAGCCAATGTCAATACTTTAAC
Organism: Secale cereale; assembly: GCA_902687465.1. Classification (NCBI taxonomy): domain Eukaryota; kingdom Viridiplantae; phylum Streptophyta; class Magnoliopsida; order Poales; family Poaceae; genus Secale; species Secale cereale. Next base: position 292,289,782 of record LR738715.1, on the reverse strand, counting down.
TGGCTCTTTGTTATTTGAGAACAAATCCGAAGTAGCACACTTACGACCATCTTTCTTGACCTGGTACACTTGCTTGACCACCTCTTTCTTGTTGCTTGAGCTCCGGACCGATTCCTTATGATTGAAACGGTCTTTGACGTGTGATTGTTCATCAAATGTTGATCTTTTTGGAGCTGCATAATGTTGGCGAGATGATCTAAAATAAGATGGATAATGTGCCCTTGTATCATACCTGCCCCATGATAGATATGGATTTACATGAGCGTAGGGAGGCATCCACGACATTGGCATTGGCGGCCCAAAAGGAGGATATGAAGTCTGCTTGCTCAACATCTTCCTTTGCCAATTCCGGTCTTCAGATTTATGCCTTGGGGGTGACCTCGATGCTTTTGCTTCACTCGGCCGATAAGCACTCTTTCCCTCACTTATCTTTTGGTATTTTTCTAATAACTGCGCGAAAGTGACTTTCGGCTTTTTGCTTTTGTGCTTACCATGGCCTTTGCTTTCTTTGGTTGTGCGTGCAACGGTCTTTGAATTCTCTTGTTGCCCCCCAGTGCTAGATGTTACCATTTTAGCTTTGATGGAATTTCCGTCTTCAAGATTGTTCTTGATGCACTTTTTAATAATATCCTTGCTCAAAGACTTGACCCCATCATCATTTACGTGTACATATCCACTTTTAGATAAATCGGCTGGAGATAGCCGAGTCAACATTTGATGGCCGTCAAAATGATCCGACTGTCCAAATGATCGTGCCTCAACAAACTCCAATCGTCCTATCTTGTCCGATTGCTTGACTTGATGGATCATGTTACAATCTTTGACATTTTGCTTGAACGAACATTGCGTTGGCTCTTGTCTTTACGGCTCGACATCGTGATCAATTATAATAATAGGATTAGTCAGCGATGTACCGATGATGTGATCAACTATGCCTGCACTGGACGTACACTCCTGGTCCATTAACCGATATTGTGATACCGGCTTTGATACAAAACAACCGAGCGGTGTGACTTTAACATCATCCGACTCGGCCATGCATTGATTTTCGTCCTCCTTTCCCGATGCTCTTGAATCGGCTATCCTGCAGAACTTTGAACCTGGCTTTATATTCCTGCAACCAAAATAATTACAGAATATACATCTCATCTGAGACCAAATATTAGCCAGGCATGAAACAAACAAAGTTGTCCATATGAATATAAAGTTCAGTCGGCATGACGGGAAAAACTTTGGTTGCGATAAGTTGTCACTATTAGCCTCTATGAATGGCGCGATGTGTTGATCGGCATGATTAGTAACAAGATAATTCGAAACAAACATATTACTCTTCTCGATCGGTCTTTCAAAATTAATGAGAATCTTACTAACGAGTGCATTAACAATATGATTTTGACCAAATCGAAAACTGAGTAAACTCTCGGCTAGGTGTACCTTTGTGAAGCCGTTGGAACGAGAAGATGGTTGCACCACTGGAGTAATACCTTGCTCCACTTCTGAATAATTCTCGAATGCATCTTCCTCTTTTTCTGGATCTCGTGCCTCATCACTCGGATTGCCTGAGTAGATTTCACTTGGATGCTCTTCGTGAGTTGAACTTTGCTCGACTGTATTTTCTTGTTCTTGATGTTCATCGTTAACCGAACTTTGTTCGGCCATATTACTTTGTCCGTTCTTTTGCTTGGTGAAGCTTGCATCTTCTATTTTGGTACACGCAACAATAACTGGCTTGATGCACTCGGCTTTAGCGGCTTTAGCCGGTGATGTACTCGTGTGACAAGATGTACTCGGTTGGCACGATGCACTCGGCTGGCTCGATGCAATGCACTCGGCCTTAAACGTCTCAGTGGTCAATTTGGTTTCAATTGAATCCACCATTGTCTTGTTACTAAAGGAACTGTTCAACTCAGCTGAAGACGACTTAGTCATATTTGACTCGGTTTCAACCGAATCAAACATATTAGACGAGTGAACCCATTCTTGATGATTTTCTTGCAAAGCTTCTTTTTCATCTTGCTTCAAAAGTGCAGAAGCGCCAACATGGTTGCTACATGGAGGAAGGCACTTGACATATTCTTGCAAATATCCCACTTCACGCTTCTTCTTGAGTGCTTCATAAGCATGTCGATATTCTGCTGGTAATTCCTCAAGAGTTGGCGTAGTAAATTCGTTGACACTATTCCCTGTGAGCTTTGACTTGATCTTGTCCACTTGGCCCACATATTTTTCTTTAAACTCAGCCCTGCTTGGATCGGCTTGCCCCCAATACTTTTACGAACTTTCGGCAATGAATTGATGTTGCCGAAACTTTGCGATTGTATAGGGGCTGTATAACATGCTGCAATGATAGGTGAAGATGTGTCCACTGTTGTTGAATATTTTCTCACGCTAATTTGATCAATCGGCAACACTTCGTCTTCTTTTAAAACCCTAGCTCTTATTGCCTCATAATCAGGAACCAATCCATTTTCGTGTTGCTCAAGGCAAATAGCACTAATCTTCTTATTTTGGGCTAAACTTTTTAATGCAGCCAGAGCCACCTCATCTCCTGCAATATTAGGCATAGTTGCTCCTATAGAATCTCCATTCACTCGGCCATAACCGCGGAGGCGAGCCGAGTCATGAATATTTTTAGTTTCATATGCCCCTGAACAATGAATCTCATGAGGTCTAGTATCTGATGACTGAGGATAACTGATACGTCCAAAACGTATCTATAATTTCTGCTTGCTCCATGCTTCTTTTGTGTGATATTGCTATGATATTGATGCACTTCCATACACTTTTGATCATATTTGGACTAACCTATTAACTCAGTGCACCACAGTGCCAGTTCCTGTTTTCTGCTGTTTTTCTATTTCAGGTTTCCCCCATATTAAAAGTGCTCCAAAAATTCCAGGAAAAATATAGGAAAAATCAGCGTACAGGAAGATTCGCGAAGAACCAAAGATGGGCCAGAGGGGAGCCAGGGGAGGCCCAGGCGGCCACCTGGCGCGGCCCCACCCCTGGCCGCACCAGGGGGGCGCCTGGGGCCCCTGCTCCGCCTCTGGCTGCCCCCCTTCGCATATATATCCCTCTCGTCCCGAAACCCTCGAGGACAGTACCCTTTTTCGCGATCTCGCCTCTGTTCCGCCACCGCAGCGCTTCCAAGATCGGGAGCATCAGGAGAACTCTTCCCGGCATCCTGCCGGAGGGGAGAACCACCACCGGGAGCTTCTCCACCACCATGGACGCTTCCCGGATGAGCCGTGAGTAGTCCACCTTAGACCATGGGTCCATGATCAGTAGCTATGTGATGTTCTCCTCCCCTCTTTGCTCTTCATGGTTTAGACCTCGTGAGCTGCCCTACATGATCGAGGCACATATGTAATCTTTCTGCTGTTGCTTTGCTGAGTTTGCTGGGATCTGATGGATTATGAGACTATGTTCAGATTGTGTTTGAGTAATATATTTGATTAACCTCTTTTATATCTTTGTTCTTGAGTAATTCTTGCATGTTCTCCGTTGCTGTTTATTGCTTTGGCCAAGTAGTAGGTAGTAACTCCAAGAGGGAGCGTTATGCTTGATTGTGGGTTCATGCCCCCTGATGACTAGCTTGAGTGACAGAAACATGAGTCTAGGGGATGTGCTGTTGCCACAAGGGAGAAAACAACGGTGCTTGTACTTGCGGGTGCAAGGATTATTTACATTACGCAAAGTTCTTTTAATGCAGTTGTCTGTTGCTTTGAGTTTACACTTTGGGTGGGATTCGCAACTTAATACCAGCGAGATGTTCTGGATAGATATCTCAAGGTGGATGATTAATAGTAGATGCAGATGGATTTCGGTCTACTTGCCTTGGCGTACCGCCCATGCTTTTGAGCCTCTACCTTTCTTTGCAGCATAGTTAGCATTGGTTTGCGCACATAATCCTGTCAATTGCCCAGCTGTAATTTGTTTACCTCGCTTTGTTGTTTTATCGTCTTTTGGGAGAGAGACATCACTAGTGAACATCATGGGACCCCGGTCCATATTACCACCGCTGATCACACCTTCTATTTACTTCCTGTTTTTATTTCCTAGTTGCAGTCATAGCTATCATTATTATCTCTTGTGTTTGATCCTTTGTATACAACAAGTCCAGAGGGATTGACAACCTCTCTGTTGTTGGGAGCAAAGATATCTGTATCTGTGTGCAGGTCCCGTCAACCGCTAAGTTTCTGGCGCCGTTGACACCTACTTGTCGACCCTCGGAGTCTCACGGGATTTGATCCTTGGTATCTTTGCCAAGGGAAATTTGCCGCTACGCTACATCTCAACCTTCCACTTGGGGTAAACAACGAGGGGCGAGAAGCCATCAAGCAAGTTTCTGGCGCCGTTGCCGGGGACTCCACTCTTCAAGATAGGGGAGTTGCACGCTATCTTTTATCTTCGCTTTTTAGTCTTGTTAGTTTACCTTGCAGTTTTTGCTTTAGTGTCCCTTACCAAAAATCACAAAAATAATTATCTTGCTTGCTGCTGCTATGGGTTCCATCGAGAACACCAAGTTGTGTGACTTCACTAGTCATACCAACAATGACTTTATCTGCACGCCTATTGCTACACCTGCCACTTCAGCACCTTCTTATGAGATTAAACCTGCTTTACTGAACCTAGTTATGAAAGATCAATTCTCCGGTGCTGGAGATGATGCTGCTTTGCACTTAAATAATTTTGTTGAGCTCTGTGATATGCAAAAGTACAAAGAAGTAGATGGTGATATTGTTAAGCTTAAGCTTTTTCCTTTCTCCTTGAGAGGAGGAGCTAAAATCTGGTTTCAATCCTTGCCTAGGAATAGTATAGATTCTTGGGACAAGTGCAACGATGCCTTTATTGGGAAGTACTACCCCCCTGCTAAAATTATCCAATTAAGGAGTAACATAATGAATTTTAAACAATTGGATAATGAACACGTTGCCCAAGCTTGCGAACGCATGAAATCTCTTGTCAAGAACTGCCCTACTCATGGTTTGACTACTTGGATGGTTATCCAAACTTTTTATGCAGGCTTGAACTTTACATCGCGGAACTTGTTAGATTCAGCCGCGGGAGGAGCCTTTATGTCAACTACACTTGGTGCTGCCACGAAGCTTCTCGACGAGATGATGACCAATTATTCCCAATGGCACACCGAACGCGCTCCAACAGGTAGGAAGGTAAACTCTGTCGAGGAGATTTCCTCCCTAAATGAAAAAGTTGACTTGATCATGTCTCTACTTTCCAAGCAATCTTCTATTGATCCTCATGATGTTCCTTTAAATTCTTTGATTGCTCAAGATCAAGTAGATGTGAACTTTATCTCTAGAAACAATTTCAATAACAATGCTTATAGGAGTAATTTTGGTAGCAACCCTAGACCGTTCCCCTCTAATTCCTATGGGAACAACAATGCTTATCCTAGCACCAAGAACTCCACTTCTGAACTAGAGATTATGCTTAAAGACTTCATCACTACCCAAAAGGCCTTCAATAAGAGTGTAGAAGAAAAACTAGACAAACTAGATAATCTCTCTTTGAAGGTAGACAATTTAGCCCATGAGGTAGAGTTGCTTAAAATTAGAACTTCTCCTCTTGAGGAGAGGAAGACCACTCCTATGAATGATATTCAAGTGCAAATTAATGAAAACATTAGGATGATGGCTAAACTTAAAAAGAGATGGGCTAGAGAAAAGGAGGAAGAAGATAGAATTAAGAGCCTTCCTACCCACCACACTGTTGCTACTATTCAAGTTGTTGAGGATATCCAAACTCTTAGCACCCAATGCACTCCTAGTCCCATTGGACCTATTAATGGTGATGCTATGACCTCAACCGTAGAAGAAGAAACTCCTATGACCATAGAAGCTACCAAACAAGTGAGCCTAAAGGACACCACTACCACTTTACTTGATAGTAGTGACCTTGATTTTGATAATTGCACCCTTTCTGAAGTTATTGGTTTTCTTCACAGAATGGCTAAAGACCCCCACACTAGCACACTTAACCTTGCCTTCACAAAGCATATCACCAATGCTCTTACCAAAGCTAGGGAAGAAAAGCTCAAGCTTGAGACTTCCATCCCTAGGAAGCTAGAGGATGGTTGGGATCCCATAGTCAAAATTAAATTGAACAACTTCTCTTGCTATGCTTTATGTGATGTTGGATCTAGTACCTCCGTTATGCCCAAAAGAATGTATGATATGTTTGAATTGAAACCTTTTGATCCTTGTTCTTTTGGTGTTCGTCTTGTTGATTCTTCCGTAAAGAAACCTTTGGGGAAGATCGACGATGTTCTTATCATTGTCAATGACAATTATGTTCCAGTTGATTTTACTATTATGGATATTGAATGTAAACCTTCATGTCCAATTATTTTGGGACGTCCTTTTCTTCGCACCGTTGGTGCTATCATTGACATGAAAGAGGGGAATATAAAATTCCAATTCCCTCTCAAGAAAGGGATGGAACACTTCCCTAGAAAGAAGATTAAGTTGCCTTTTGAGTCTGTTACACGGGCTAGCTATTCTCATACTCTTGATAAAACTTGATCTTCTCTTTTTGCATCATGCCTAGCTTAAAGGCATAAAAGAAAGCGCTTTTGGGAGGCCGCCCACAACGAATTAGGTTTTATTTTTGCTTTTCTTGTGTCTTGATGTTTGTTACTACAGTAGCATCATCATTGTATCTTTTCTTTTCAGATTTGTGCCAAGTTTAGCCTCCGATTGCAAGAAAGTTCAAAAGTTGTGACGTGCTGTCCAGAAAACAGATTCTGTCCTTGGACAGAAAAATTCGAATAAAATCACCAGATCATCTTTTTGATCTGAATTGTTTTGACAGCGTGCTCTATACAATTGGCTTTCGAGCGTCTGTTCTGAGTTTTTTGATTTGAGTTGCAGAAGTGCCCCGAAAAAATTATTTACTACCTGCTGGTCTGTTTTTCACAGATTCTGTCCTGTTTTGCCTTTCCTTCGTTTTGCAAACCTTGAGCTTGCTTTTTCTTTGCAAAAACCTTTTGGTAATCTTGAGAAACAGTAGCTCTTCAAGATTATCTTTATTTCCAGTAGGTAAAAATTATTTTATTGTGGGTACTAACCTCGCTAATCAGATTATGATGAGTTATGTATGAAGGGAGTTTTCAAGTGTGCGAGAGAAGATGATAAAAGAAGATTCAGGAGGGTCAAACGCTCAAGCTTGGGGATGCCCCCGTGCACCCCCAAGAAATATTCAAGAAGACTCAAGCGTCTAAGCTTGGGGATGCCCCCATGCATCCCCTTCTCCATCAACAATTATCAGTTCGTCTTTCGTTCCACTATATTTTTTCACTTCATGCCTTATGTGCTATGCTTGGAGCGTCCTGCTCTTAGTTTCTTTTTTTAGTTTTCTGTAGCTTTGCTTGCTGTTCATAACAAGTTAGAACCCAGCTTTCTTTGTGTGGGAGAGAAACACGCTCCACTTCAACCTAGAACACAACATAGGATTTTCATGCTTATCTTTGCTGTGTGTGTTCTTTGTCTTTCCATAGCTGCCGTCATGTTTAGCTCTTAGTTTTCATGCTTTTCTTTTTAAAGAGCTTTTGTTTAGTTGGTTGCTGAACTCTCTTGAGTTTTCATGTTTATCTTGTTAAGAGAGTTTACCTGTTGCACTGAGTTGTGTGTCTTAACTTAAAGTAGGTAATTGAGGTTGCTATTTAATTTTAGTAGTAACTTGCAATAGTTTTGAGGTATTGCCATGAGTAATGTCTGAACTTTTGGTGTCAAGAGCTTTAGCCTATTAGTGATAGATGTCGTATTTTGGGCAATCCGTGTTTATTTTCGAAAACCTACAAAATAGTTGAGAACTTTAGCTACTAGATGGATCACTAATCTTTGGAGGGATCGAATATTAGAGTACACTCACGTACCATGAGTCGAGGATGCGCAAGGATAACCAAACCCCCATACACTCCTCCTCGGGGTACTTGTCTCTTTGTGAACCTCCTAATTAGATTGAGAGTTACCGATAATAAGTGCATGAGTTCTTCGGACTAATGTGAGTATTCGAAAGTTGACACTTCCACCTAGCCATATTTTTCTAGCCTCTTCGGTACCGTTCATTGCCCTTTCTCACCTCGAGAGTTGGCACATACTTCGCCGGTGCATCCAAATCCTTGGCACGATACGCTCTGTCGTCATAAGCCTCATTATATCCTTCCTCAAAACAGCCACCATACCTACCTATCAAGGCATTTCCATAGCCTTTCCGAGATACATTGCCATGCAACATCCATCTTCTCATGACTTGATCTTCATGTCATACATTCTTTTGCTTGATCGATGAGCCGCATGCTAGTTGGGCCTTGCCCTAATCATTGCTACATGACTTGCTAGTATCATTGCATATCCTGCTACACTGGCAGAGGCATACATTTGCATACATCATGATAGTTTCATGTTCTTTATGTTGAGTACTTTTGTAAAGTGTGAAAGATCTTCTATACTTCTTGTAATACATAGAGTGTTGCCCCTAAAGTGAGGAAAAGATCCCAAAGAGGACAAAATCAAAAGATCCCAAAGAGGACAAATGAGAGTTAAATAGAAAGAGCCATTGAGGCCACAAAAAAATAAAAAAAATAAAAAAAAGAGAAAAAGAAATAAAAAGAGAGAAGGGGGCACACTACTATTCCTTTTGAGAGATCCACACTCGTACTTCATTTTATACCTTGTACTCCATAGAGATTATCATTCATGCATATAGCTATGTGGGGACCTTCACACTATAGAACTTGGCTTGTATATTCCAATGATGAGCCTCCTCAAAAGAGCTCTAGGTATTATTGAGCGAGCAAGTTGGATGCACCCCCACTAGTTCCATTGGAGAGCTTACCTTAGCTCATATGTGCATCCGTTGCATGGCAATCCCTACTGCTCACATCATATCTATCATTTGGCTTTCTCTCGCCTATGATTGTCCTCATTGATGTGAGCCTTTCACACCTTTTTTGTCTTCCCCCTTCATCATTTTTCTCTCTTTGCCATCCTAAGTGTCAACTTTCTTGCTTACGCTCATCCATTGCATGAGTGCTCAAAATATCGAAAGGGAGTGGATCATTTTGACTTGTACCTGGCTAGTGGTCTGGGGATGAGTCAAGATAAGATTCCAAAGAAGACCAAGTGTGAAACTTTAGTAGATTAAGTTCTCAACAATAGAAAAACTATGTTTTACTCTCTCGTATATCCCTATCCCCTTTCTTGCACTCAAACACCATTTTTATACATTCGAGTCACGGACAGCGAGAGCTCTTGCACTTTTATGTTCTTATGTTGCTTGTTACAATGCTAATATAGACTCTTGCTTGTTATGACTTGAATTGAATTACATGCCTTGATTGCTTTACTTAAAAAAATTCTTATATGGTTGGTAGCATGTCACCACAGAAATTATGCTTGTTATCATTTACCTACTCGAGGACGAGCAGGAATTAAGCTTGGGGATGTTGGTACGTCCAAAACGTATCTATAATTTCTGCTTGCTCCATGCTTCTTTTGTGTGATATTGCTATGATATTGATGCACTTCCATACACTTTTGATCATATTTGGACTAACCTATTAACTCAGTGCACCACAGTGCCAGTTCATGTTTTCTGCTGTTTTTCTATTTCAGGTTTCCCCCATATTAAAAGTGCTCCAAAAATTCCAGGAAAAATATAGGAAAAATTAGCGTACAGGAAGCTTCGCGAAGAACCAAAGATGGGCCAGAGGGGAGCCAGGGGAGGCCCAGGCGGCCACCTGGCGCAGCCCCACCCATGACCGCGCCAGGGGGGCGCCTGGAGCCCCTGCTCCGCCTCTGGCTGCCCCCCTTCGCATATATATCCCTCTCGTCCCGAAACCCTCGAGGATAGAACCCTTTTTCCCGATCTCGCCTCTGTTCCGCCGCCGCAGCGCTTCCAAGATCGGGAGCATCAGGAGAACTCTTCCCGGCACCCTGCCGGAGGGGAGAACCACCACCGGGAGCTTCTCCACCACCATGGACGCTTCCCGGATGAGTCGTGAGTAGTCCACCTTGGACCATGGGTCCATGATCAGTAGCTATGTGATGTTCTCCTCCCCTCTTTGCTCTTCATGGTTTAGACCTCGTGAGCTGCCCTACATGATCGAGGCACATATGTAATCTTTCTGCTGTTGCTTTGCTGAGGTTGCTGGGCTCTGATGGATTATGAGACTATGTTCAGATTGTGTTTGAGTAATATATTTGATTCACCTCTTTTATATCTCTGTTCTTGAGTAATTCTTGCATGTTCTCCGTTGCTGTTTATTGCTTTGGCCAAGTAGTAGGTAGTAACTCCAAGAGGGAGCGTTCTGCTTGATTGTGGGTTCGTGCCCCCTGATGACTAGCTTGAGTGACAGAAACATGAGTCTAGGGGATGTGCTGTTGCCACAAGGGAGAAAACAACGGTGCTTGTACTTGCGGGTGCAAGGATTGTTTACTTTACGCAAAGTTCTTTTAATGCAGTTGTCTGTTGCTTTGAGTTTACACTTTGGGTGGGATTCGCAACTTAATACCAGCGAGATGTTCTGGATAGATATCTCAAGGTGGATGATTAATAGTAGATGCAGATGGATTTCGGTCTACTTGCCTTGGCGTACCGCCCATGCTTTTGAGCCTCTACCTTTCTTTGCAGCATAGTTAGCATTGGTTTGCGCACATAATCCTATCAATTGCCCAGCTGTAATTTGTTTACCTCGCTTTGCTGTTTTATCGTCTTTTGGGAGAGAGACATCACTAGTGAACATCATGGGACCCCGGTCCATATTACCACCGCTGATCACACCTTCTATTTACTTCCTGTTTTTATTTCCTAGTTGCACTCATAGCTATCATTATTATCTCTTGTGTTTGATCCTTTATAAACAACAAGGCCGGAGGGATTGACAACCTCTCTGTACTCGTTGGGAGCAAAGTTATATGTATCTGTGTGCAGGTCCCGTCAACCGCTAAGTTTCTGGCGCCGTTGACACCTACTTGTCGATCCTCGGAGTCTCACAGGATTCGATCCTTGGTATCTTTACCAAGGGAAATTTGCCGCTACGCTACATCTCAACCTTCCACTTGGGGTAACCAACGAGGGGCGAGAAGCCATCAATAACCAGCCATATAACTACAGGAAGCATGGCCGATTCCCCCGTCCATCGGCATGTTTGGGGATGAACCCACAAATCGTGAGTCGGCTGCCGATGGACAAAACTGTGAGATGCCCTCATGTACATGAGGTGTCATATATTGATCACTCGAACAAATCATGTTATTCATCGGCATATTGAAAGGTGTTGCCGATGCACGAAAGTTCAGATTCATAAGTTGCATGTCGCGATTCTGTAAATTCCAAGTTTCTCCAACAGAATAACTAGTCGGCGTTTGCTCGTTAGGGCTAGCCGACATGACATGTCCATTGAAAGATCTAGCAACATCAACATAATGGCTATTTGCAACTACATAAGGAGATTGATGATACATGTTACCGTTGTATATTGCAGCCGCTTGATGATGCTCTCCTCGTAGCAAGAACAGGCTGGTGACTGTTCAAAGCTTCGTCCCCAGCGGAGTCGCCAAAAAGTGTGTTCGCACACGAACACGTCACCGTGTACCCTCGACGCCGGGGGTGATGCACCGCAGCTCACGTCGAAGAAGACCCGTCCGGAAGCGCGGTACGCAAGCAATCCGGCGGGCGCTTTTGTAGACCCGAAACCCCACGCGTCCGGGAGGGACCCCGTCTGGACGCGCGGCTGCTATGGGCTGCCCTAGGTCGACCTGATCGCCCCTAGGGCCTCGAGGTTCGCCGTCCTGCAACAAGAAGAACAGACGAAGAACGAGGAAGAAGAAGAACTAGGGTTAAGGAGAAAAGATAAAAGATAAAAAGTGGTAGATGATTTGATCGATTGTGTGTTGTTCAACCGACCGTCACCCCTTAGGTATATAAGAGGCGGCTGGACTTCCCGTGCAAGGAAAAGGCTTGGATTCACGTCCAAAACCCTAGCCAAATTCGGATTGGTTTTGTCCGAACTTTCTAAAACTGTTCGGTTTAAACTGGCTGTACCTTGCAGGTAATTTTTGAGGTGGTAAACCACCTCGGATGGAAAAGAGGCCAAAAGCAATCTTGACCGTTTCAACGAGACGAACAACTTTTGTGTTGAACGTTTTTCGATTTGAAGCAATGTTCTAGGCCAAAACAGTCACGCAATACAGGCTGTTATTCGCGCTACCCATCAGACACGTGGCTGGTGGGGCGCGCCACTTATGGCTCTATGACAGGGTTGTGTTCGGATGACTGTAACTTTTGCATACGAACTCGGATTGGGACGATTTTTATATCAAAATCGACCGATTCGACGAGACGAAGACAACTCGTGTAGAAAGTTTTTCCATATGAGGCAGTCGTGGTGGTCTAATCTGACGAATACTGATCTAAATATAAAATCTCAGTGCTTTGAGCATAGTTTTGGCACTCGAGATGAGATCGGATGACGATGGCCCAAACATAAAAAATGTTCACCTCGACAATACGAAACTTTTTCTCTTTGAGCACTTTTCCATTTGAAGCCATCTTATTTGCTTTTTATGCCGTACCAAAATCTGGTGTCAACAGTCTCTTCGAATTATTGGTTTTGTTTGGCCTACTAGATCTATAGTTCTTGCAATGGGAGAAGTGCTTGGCTTTGGGTTCAATCTTGTGGTGTCCTTTCCCAGTGACAGTAGGGGCAGCAAGGCACGTATTGTATTGTTGCCATCGAGGATAAAAATATAGGGTTTATGTCATGTTGCTTGATTTTATCCCTCTATATCATGTCATCTTGCTTAAGGCGTTACTCTGTTCATATGAACTTAATACTCTAGATGCATGATGGATAGCGGTCGATGTGTGGAGTAATAGTAGTAGATGCAGAATCGTTTCGGTCTACTTGTTTCGGACGTGATGCCTATATATAATGATCATGCCTAGATAGTCTCATAAGTATTCACTTTTCTATCAAGTGCTCGACAGTAATTTATTCACCCACCGTAGAATTATGCTATCATGAGAGAAGCCACTAGAGAAACCTATGCCCCCAGGTCTATTCTCAACATATCAATCTACAATCTACTTTACTTTTCCGCTTTTACTTTCTGTTCTTATATCCAAAAATACCAAAAATATCAAACTATCCTATCTATCAAATCTCACTTTTGTAAGTGACCGTAAAGGGATTGACAACCCCTTATCACGTTGGCTGCGAAGTTCTTATTTGTTTATGCAGGTGCGAGGGACTCGCGCGTGGTCTCCTACTGGATTGATACCTTGGTTCTCAAAAACTGAGGGAAATACTTACGCTACTGTGCTGCATCACCCTTTCCTCTTTGAGGGAATACAACGCAAGCTCGAGAAGTAGAAAGAAGAATTCCTGGCGCCGTTGCCGGGGCGGCTTACACAAAAGTCATAAACCAAGTACCTATCACAAACCCTTATCCTTCGCATTACATTTATTTGCATCTCGTTTTCCTCTCCCCCACTTCACCCTTGTCGTTTAATCGCCTTTTTTGTTCACCTTTCTGTTTGCTTGTGTTGCTATGTGCCCTTTATTAGCTTGCATCTTGGCTTGCTAAATTATGGATCCTCATCCACTTGCTAATATTTTTAAGAGATCCAATTATGTTGAACCAATTGCTAGTGAGTTGAGTGCACTAGATTATCTTTATGAGGTTTTGCTTGAAATTTGTGAATCTGAAAATTGTGATGAAATATTGAAAGAAAAATATGATGTGATTCACGATAGCGCTTTTAATGAAAAGCATGATTGCAATGATGTTATTATAAATTCTATTAATGTAAATTGTGCTAATGATATGCAAAACCCTAAGCTTGGGGATGCTTATTTTTGTTATGCCCACTACTTGTTGCAATGATCATGATTGGGGTGATTCTTCTTATGATATTGAATATTTATTTAATCCCCATGATGAATGTAAGATTGACAATATTGTTTGCAATAATATTGAAAGTGGGTTTGGAAGAGTGTCTACTTTAGATCCCACATATTTGGAGAATGTTCAATCTTATGAATCTTTTGATAAAAGTGGGTTTGGAGAGGTCATGACTTTAATTACTATTGATTCCACTATTTTGGAAGAGTGTCAACTTCGTATGCATGTGGATCGTGTTGAGAATATGTTTGGTGATAGATATATTGTTGAGTTTCCCTATTATCCTACATGAAATTATTATGAGAGAGGAAAATATGGTCGTAGAAATTTTCATGTTACTAAATTACCTCTCGTTATGTTGAGATTGCTATTGTTTCTTTCTTCTTACTTGCATGTGCTAGAAATTGATTGCCTTGATAATTTGTTTGCATATAAAATGCCTATGCATAGTAAGTATGTTAGACTTAGATGTGATTTTCACATGCTATATGATGCTCTCTTTGTGCTTCAAGTCTTATCTTTCATGTGAGCATCATTAAAATTATCGTGCCTGGCAAGGGGCGTCAAACGATAGCGCCTGTTGGGAGGCAACCCAATTTTAGTTTCTTTGTTCTTCCTTATGTTTAGGAATAAATATTGCATCTAGCTTCTGTTTAGATATGGTTTTGTATTTAATTTAGTGTTTGTGCCAAGTAGAACCTTTGGGAAGACTTGTGTGAAGTTTATATGATCTTGCTGTAAAAAACAGAAATGTTAGCGCTCATGAGAATAGTCACCAGATTTTACTGGAGAGTGTTATTTAGTTGATTCTTTTTGCAGATGATTAACAGACAAATTCCTCATGTTTACCAATTTATTTAAATTTTTTTGGAGTTACAGAAGTATGCAAAAGTTACAGATTACTACAGACTGTTCTGTTTTTGACAGATTCTGTTTTTCGTGTGTTGTTTGCATATTTTGATGAATCTATGAGTAGTATTGGGGAGTATGAATCATAGAGAAGTTGGAATGCAGTAGGTTTAACACAAATATAAACAAAGAATGAGTTCATTACAGTACCTTTGAGTGGTGGTTTGTTTTCTTATACTAACGGAGCTCACGAGATTTTTGTCTAAGTTTTGTGTTGTGAAGTTTTCAAGTTTTGAGTATTGCTTTGATGGACTATGGAACAAAGAGTGGCAAGAGCCTAAGATTGGGGATTACCAAGGCACCCCAAGGTAAAATTCAAGGACAACGAAAAGCCTAAGCTTGGGGATGCCCCGGGAAGGCATCCCCTCTTTCGTCTTCATCTATCGGTAACTATACTCGGAGCTATATTTTTATTCACCACATGATATCTGTTTTACTTGGAGCGTCATGTATTATTTGAGTCTTTACTTGTTAGTTTGCCACAATTATCCTTGCTGGACACACCTTTTTGAGAGATATAAATATGGCCTAGGAATTGTTAGAACACTATATGTGCTTCACTTATATCTTTTGAGTTGAATAGTTTGCTCTAGTGCTTCACTTATATCTTTTAGAGCACAGTGGTAATTATATTTTGAAGAAATTGTTGATCTCTCATGCTTCACTTATATCCTTTTGAGAGTCTATTAGAACATCTTGGTAATGTGATTTGGCTATAAAACTAGCTTTAACATGATAGGCATCCAAGATCAATGTAGTAAAAACTTTCATACTAAGTGCATTGAATATGAAGAGAAGCTGGATGCTTGATAATTGTTTTGAGATATGAGGATAGTGATATTATAGTCATGCTAGTGGAGTTATTGTGAAATTGAGAAATACTTGTGTTAAAGATTGTGATTCCCATAGCATGCACGTATGGTGAACCTCTATGTGACGAAGTAGGAGCATGAGGTATTTGTAGAGTGTCATCCTTTGTGTGGAGGTCGGGGGGGCGCGATGGTTAACTCCTACCAACCTCCCCCCTAGGAGCATGCGTTGATGCTTTGTTTTGATGACTCGTAAATTTTCGCAATAAGTATATGAATTCTTTATGACTAATGTTGAGTCCATGGATATTACACACTCTCACCCTTCCACCATTGCTAGCCTCTCTTGTACCGCGCAACTTTCGCCGGTACCATACACGCACTATATACCTTCCTCAAAACAGCCACCATATATCTTCCTCAAAAAAGCCACCATACCTACCTATCATGGCATTTCCATAGCCATTCCGAGATATATTGCCATGCAACTTTCCACCGTTCCGTTCATATGACACGCTTCATATTGTCATATTGCCATGCATGATCATGTAGTTGACATCGTATTTGTGGCAAAGCCAGCATGCATAATTTTCATACATGTCACTCTTGATTCATTGCACATCCCGGTACACCGCCGGAGCCATTCATATAGAGTCATACTTCGTTCTAGTATCAAGTTGTAATATCGAGTTGTAAATCAATACAAGTGTGATGATCATCATTATTAGAGCATTGTCCCATGTGAGGAAAGGCCAAATAGAAAAAGGAGATGGCCCAAAAAAAATATAGAGAGGGGCTAAAAAAAGAGAAAGCCCCTCCAAAAAAATGAGAGATAAGAGAGAAGGGACAATGCTACTATCCTTTTCCACACTTGTGCTTCAAAGTAGCACCATGTTCTTCATGATAGAGAGTCTCATGTTTAGTCACTTTCATATACTAGTGGGAATTTTCATTCTAGAACTTGGCTTGTATATTGCAACGATGGGCTTCCTCAAATGCCCTAGGTCTTCATGAGCAAGCAAGTTGGATGCACACCCACTTAGTTTCTTTTGTTGAGCTTTCATACATTTTTAGCTCTAGTGCATCCGTTGCATGGCAATCCCTACTCACTCACATTGACATCTATTGATGGGCGTCTCCATAGCCCGTTGATACGCCTAGTCGATATGAGACTATCTCCCTCCTTTTTGTCTTCTCCACAACCACCACTCTATTCCACATAGTGCTATATCCATGGCTCACGCTCATGTATTGCGTGCAAGTTGAAAGGTTTGAAAGAATAGAGTATGAAAACAAGTACTTGGCTGAAACCGGGGTTGTGCATGATATGAATATTTTGTGTGATGAAGAGGGAGCATAGCGAGACTATATGATTTTGTAGGGATAACTTTCTTTAGCCATAGTATTTTGAGAAGACATGATTGCTTTGTTTGTATGCTTGAAGTATTATTATTTCTTATGTCAATATAGACTTTTGTCTTGAATCTTTCAGATCTGAACATTCATGACACAATTAAGAGAACTACATTGAAAATTATGTTGGTTATCATTCCACATCAAAAATTCTGTTTTTATCATTTACCTACTCGAGGACGAGCAGGAATTAAGCTTGGGGATGCTTGATACGTCTCCAACGTATCTATAATTTTTGATTGATCCATGCTATTATTTATGATATATTGGATGTTTAATGGGCTTTGTTATACACTTTTATAGTATTTTTGGGACTAACCTATTAACCCAAAGGCCTAGTCCAGATTGCTGTTTTTTGCCTATTTCAGGGTTTTACAGAAAAGGAATATCAAATGGAGTCCAAACGGAATGAAACTTTGGGAGAGATATTTTTGGAGCAAAATATGCACGGAAGACTTGAGAACCACAGAGTAGGGCACACGTGGCATCCACGGGGGTGGGGGCGCCCCCCCATATAGGGCGCGCCCCTGCCTCATGGGCCCCACGTTTGGCCCCCGGTGCCATCCTTCCTCCTATATATACCTACGTACCCCGAAACCATCAAAGGAGGAGAGAAAACCCTAGTTCCACCACCGCAACCTTCTGTTCCCGTGAGATCCCATCTTGGGGCCTGTTTCGGAGCTCCGCCGGAGGGGGGATCTACCACGGAGTGCTTCTACATCATCATAATCGCATCACCATGAGTTGTGAGTAGTTTACCACAGACCTTCGGGTCCATAGCTAGTATCTAGATGGCTTCTTATCTCTCTTTGGATCTCAATACCAAGTTCTCATCGGTCTTCGAGGAGATCTATTCGATGTAATCTCTTTTTGCGGTCTGTTTGTCGAGATCCGATGAATTGTGGGTTTATGATCAAGATTATCTATGAGAAGTATTTGGTTCTTTTCTGAACTCTTTATGTATGATTATAATATCCTTGCAAGTCTCTTCGAATTATTGGTTTGGTTTGGCCTACTAGATCTATAGTTCTTGCAATGGGAGAAGTGCTTGGCTTTGGGTTCAATCTTGATGTGTCCTTTCCCAGTGACAGTAGGGGCAGCAAGGCACGTATTGTATTGTTGCCATGGAGGATAAAAAGATGGGGTTTATGTCATATTGCTTGAGTTTATCCCTCTACATCATGTCATCTTGCTTAAGGCGTTACTCTATTCTTCTGAACTTAATACTCTAGATGCATGCTGGATAGCGGTCGATGTGTGGAGTAATAGTAGTTAATGCAGAATCATTTTGGTCTACTTGTTTCGGATGTGATGCCTATATATAGTGATCATGCCTAGATAGTCTCATAAGTATTCGCTTTTCTATCAATTGCTCGACAGTAATTTGTTCACCCACCGTAGAATTATGCTATCATGAGAGAAGACACTAGAGAAACCTATGGCCCCGGGTCTATTCTCAACATATCAATCTACAATCTACTTTACTTTTCCGCTTTTACTTTCTGTCGTTATATCCAAAAACACCAAAAATATCAAACTATCCTATCTATCAGATCTCACTTTCGTAAGTGACCATAAAGGGATTGACAACCCCTTATCGCGTTGGCTATGAAGTTCTTATTTGTTTGTGCAGGTGCGAGGGACTCGCGCGTGGTCTCCTACTGGATTGATACCTTGATTCCCAAAAACTGAGGGAAATACTTACGCTACTGTGCTGCATCACCCTTTCCTCTTCGAGGGAATACAACGCAGGCTCGAGAAGTAGCAGCACGTACCAAACTGGCTCTACGTTTATGATGCTTGGCACATCACAAACAGTTTATGATTATAAACCGCGTACGATAGGTAGACAATCACACATATTAAGTTTTCATGCACCGTATGTGATAGTGTCTGACATCACACACGCTTTGCAAACGGCAACTGTGTGCATTGTTACACATGTTTCCTCTCTGTGAACCATGCCGGATTATGACGTATATCGCACACGCTATGCTTTATTAACCGTGTGCGCCGTAATGACCCGCACACCATAATTTCACCCTAATTTAATTGTTGCTATTTAAAATTGTACCTAATTTAAACTTGAAAGTAGGCTATAGCTTTATTCATATCCATCAGTTTGAATTACTCGATTCACGGGTACATTTGTTTAAGAATTACATAAGCATCAAATAAAGAATGATGAACCAGGCTTCTATACTTGCAATATTACAGTTGGAAAAGAAAAGAGGCGACAGACATTCTGGTTGCTGAACAAGGTGAAGCCGAATGGCCCTATTATGCTCTCCTGGATGCAGAAGGCACGCACGACTCTAGTCTAACCCCTCTTGATGGGTAGCCGCCAATCATGTAGTTTGAGAGGTAATCTTGAGTAAACTGCTTCAGGATCCACTGCAAAGGAAAAAAGATTCAGACATTGTCATCTAACACGACTCATTACGGGTAGTAAAGAAGGCTACATGGTTCTTACTTACCATCTTGCAGTTCACTGTCGTCTTGCATAAAGTGTAAACAAATAGTTCGATTGACATCTTTTGACCCATTTTAATAACAATCTTTATCATTTTCCTCACTTGATGCTAGTTGATGAATATCTCATTACCCCATACGCAGAAAGGGTCAAAGTGTGGATCTTTGGCAATGGCATATGTACCTAAAAGCACCAAGTTAATATTAGAAGCTAAAAAACAATTGCAAAATGATGTAGTACAACACTCCCTCCAACTCATTATATAAGATTTTATTACATGTATATCTAGACATCATCAGAACATTAAGGTAACACTCTTCCTTGTTGCTATGTAGCCTGCAATTGCATATTTAGTCATTCAGTACAAACAATGCATGTTGCTATGTAGCTTTAGTGTGCAGGCTTAAGCAAGCTAGTTAATCAAAACAAGAAGTGGAAACGTGTGTTAACTGCATCAGACATAACATTTAAAAACAAGCAAATAGTCATTCAAACTGGTATTGTGCAGGTCTAAAGTACACTAGTTATTGTTAAAAAACAAAAAGGCATGTTAAATGCAATATCCTTAACATCAACCAAATATCGTAATTCATAGTGGTATTGTTGAAACTGTTATTAATGGAATTGAACTGCATGACAAATAGTTGCACATATAGATCATCACATTGTGAAGAACTGAAATAAATAAGTCATAAGGCCATCTCTAGCCGGTCCTTTAAAAGTTAATGGACTAAAACCCTTAGTGGATATATATATATATATATATATATATATATACAGCCGGTCTATTCTCATAACATTATGAGAATAATATTCTCATAACACTTCCGAACTGCATTGTGTTACTGCATTGGAAAGCTATGCGCACTGCTTTGTTCTACTGTTCTGAACCGTAGAGAGGGGCAGTAGCAAACCTTCACGGAGCAGCGTTTCTGGCTAGTTTGATCGATTTCTATTGTTTTATTTGTGTGTGCGCTGATTTATTATGTGATTAAACACGCAATTATGCGAGAAAACGACGGAAATCGATGGATTTGGCGGATTGGTCTCTGTTCTTCCGCACGGGTAGGAGCTTGGCATCGTGCTGGTGGGGTTCATATTCGATTTTATAGCCGTGATCCTAGTGTGTCACTAAGTTCGCGTTCATGTTTGTGTTATTCCGCAACAGATTAATTTGCTAATAGGATTGAAATTTTAGGATGATTGTTTGGTTCTCAAAGATGGCTGGAAGGAATTGGTGGAGGAAGCTGGTCTTCAGGCTGGGGATGTTGTCATGGCTATGTTTTATAGGCATGCAAAGTGTTTGGAAATCAAGTTAAATTTGCTTTAGATCAGTCTTGCTTGAGCAGCAGCATCATGAGACAATTTGTTGTAATAATTTGACATTTTTGTGTGGCTTCTAGTTTATTTTCTAGAAGAAATCTGAGTATAAGTGAACTGCTTTTCACAGATAGTTTTTATGTGCATCCTATTAGCAGCAGCAGTTGAAGCAATATACTTACTAGAAACACCCACTGAGCTTTTTTTTCTTCTGTAACCCACATATGGAACTATAGTGCTTAATAAAAGAGGACTGCATCAACCATTATAGTAGCAGCAGTTTTGTGAAAGAAAACTCTTTGTGAACTGCTTTCATAGAGAGTTTTTTATGTGTATCCTAGCTGCAGCAGCAGTTGAAGGAATATACATACTGAAAACACCCACTGAGAACTACAAATTGTTGATAGATACAAACCAAGGTTCTGTGCTCATAATAAACAAAGTACATCATCAAGCAAACTAATGCAACATAAGCAAACATTGTGCCAAAGCAAATTACAATGAAAGCAAACTAATCGACATAAGCAGAAGGAAACAAATTGAGCAATTGTGACAGGAATCCTTGGCTATCAGCATCTGGCCTACTTCATCAGTTCCACCCGTGGCAGGTGGAGGTGGAAGTTGATCCCCCCCTGCCCGCCACCCTCCAGGATGACCTCGGGCGCTTCCTTGTCTTCTCTTTTACAGAGTGGGTGAGGCCATTCTGCACTGTGGTGACGCGGTTCCATATCTCGAACGCAGTGTAGGCGTCCTTGGCAGCATACTCAACGTGCCTCCTCCTCAGAATCCAATTCCACTGGCGGTGGTCTTGGTCTGTCATATTTTTCTTCATGTCCGCGTATTCGTCGTCGATGATGGCAGTAGATACATCGCCAAGTGAATCCAGTGTCTTCGTTGCTTCAGGCACCCTCAAGTTCGCCTGAATGTCAACGAAGTTGGGGATGTTGAGGTTGCAGCGTGAAAGCTTCTCCTTGTCTTGGTCGATGCAGAAACCAGCGAACTCGTACCTAAGTGAAGTGAACCACAAGTTATTCTTTTGGGAACTGCATACAGACGACATATAGAACTGCATACAGATGACAAGGAGAGACCCATCGGCCTGCAACTGTATTTTACTCAGCAGAAAGAATGGCTTACCATGGGTCGCCGAGGAACTTGTCGAAGGAGATGCATCTCTCGCCCATTGTAGCGCATACTTGGAAAAGCAGCACTGGGTGATATTTGCCGATGGAGAGTTGAATCACGGCGGCGTACCTCTTGTCAGGTGTGTACTCGAGGTCGATGCCGACGATCTTCTCGCGGCGCCCCCGGAGAACTTCCTTGTACTAGTCGACGTACGTCGCCACGGCGTCCACGTCGTTGGTGTAGACCACCTTGAGCTTGGTCTTTCCGTGTGCCAGGACATCGTCGTAGACCTTGGTGAACGGCATGGCTGGAAAGATGACGAATAGGAGGAGGAAGCGAAGTGTTGTGTGTTTCTGCGAATGATCAAGGTGATGGAGCGTGGAATTTAAAGGGGAGCGGCAGCAACTTCTGCCGAGCGCACGATCTCGTCCTCCAACCGGCATGGCGATCGTGTGTTCGTGATGATCGTGGCCTTCGCCCGTTTTCCAACCGGCCGGATAGAGGAGCGGGCACGCGGTGCTTCGGGCAATCGTGGGCGCGTATATTTCGGGCAGGCGAACCGCTTCGTTTTTTGTAACCGAACTGCATCGTGTTATAACCGAGCCGTTTTTTTATTTTTGTCTATGACCCGTGGGCCTGTGGGCCTTTTATTCATTAAGCATCTCTTTTCTTCTATGTTTCTTGCAGCCCCCATCTCATTCCTCTCCCCCGCACAAAAATCCCCTCGTCTCGTGCTCTCGTGGTGGAGAGGGACGACGCCCGCAGCCGCTGTCGTCCGTAGGGGCGCTCTCGTGGTGGAGAGCAACGACGCCCGCAGCCGCCGCCGTCCGTAGGGGCGCTTCCTCCACCGTCGCCGTCCGCAGCCGCCTCCTCCGGCCGTCACATTATCTCACGGTGAGCCCCAAATCGCCATGGTCCGTTCTAGATCTGGTGCTAGGGTTATTTTTGGAGCAAGCATCCTCTTCTTAACTTCGTTTTGTATGCTTGAATTGCAATGCCCTATGGATTGAAATTTTTTCTCTGATTGTTTTTGGGTTGCTGTCTAGGGTTTAATTATTATCCCTTTCTGATTGTAGACACAACATGGCCTCTTCCTCCCCAATTGGTGCCTCACCAGTCAGCACGGCTCCCCCATCTAGTAGTACATCAAAGTGCACTGCATTTTTTATACACGGTCAATTGCTTTTTGTTGAACGAAATAGTGCACTGCATCATAGATTCCCTTACCAAGGCCCATTTTCAGACATGTGGCAAATTGATATGAACTGCCTCAAGTTAATTGTTTTTATTTTTTTGGAATGACATTAAGTTTCTTGTTAGGTTTAATTGTTAAACATAAACTGCTAAGAGAGCACTGCATTTGTACATTGCTTTGTATTTTTTTGTCTATCCACAATGCGGTAGCCAAATTGATATGAGCTGCATTAAGTTTTAGTTTTTCCCTCTCACAGAACTGCAGGAATTTGTTTTGTTTTGTATATCTAAGCGCACTGCATTTTTTATACACGGTCAATTGCTTACTGACCGAATTAGTGCACTGCATCATATATCCCTTTACCAAGGTCCATTTTAGACACTCGTCAAATTGATATTCAAGTGACATGAACTGCATTAAGTTTTCTGTTATGTTTTAATTGTTAAACATAAATTGCTGAAGAGAGCACTGCATTTCTAGATTGTGTTGCCAAGTTGATATGAGCTGCATTAAGTTTAGGTCTCCCTCTCACACACATATTTTCTTATGTTTTTCTTACCTACAGTTTTATGTCCTGGTGGGTCTGGGGTGGTGGTGT
Organism: Secale cereale; assembly: GCA_902687465.1. Classification (NCBI taxonomy): domain Eukaryota; kingdom Viridiplantae; phylum Streptophyta; class Magnoliopsida; order Poales; family Poaceae; genus Secale; species Secale cereale. The sequence goes on along the minus strand of LR738715.1, from coordinate 292,266,009 downwards.
TAACTATTTGATTACACGTTATTTCACAGCCGATGTTGTCGGTGGCGGGACATCTGATCAAGGCAGCATTCTACCTGAATTGAGTGAAACCCAGTCGCAATCTGTTGATGGCACAGAACAAGTTACACAGGATTGGATGGTCCCTGATCAGGTTGCAGCTGATGTTGAGAGGAAAAGGCAGAAAGCGATTGCGCTCGGTAATACTTTCGTGAAGGCTCATAAGGCGAAGCAAGTAAAGTTTGATGAGGGTAAGGAGATAGGAAGGAGGATTGCAGATTCAAAGAAGTCTGCTAAGTTTGCCCCCGCAAAGAATCCTGTGAAGAGAAAACTCAACACTGTTGCGGAGCAAGGTTTAAGTTCTCCACGGTGAAGCCCGCGTGTTGATTACTCAAAGAGGCCTAATTATGCCGAGGTTGATGTGGATGGGTTTCAAGGAAAGCGGAGACGCGCGGACGATTACTCGGGTGTTGATTCTGAGCGTCCATCTAAGCTGGCGCGGGAAAATGCAGCTGGAGAAGCGCTGGATAGTGATTTTGATGAGGAGGATGTTGATGTTAGTAAGGTATACGCTGTTTATTTATTTATTTTCTTCTGTTTTTTAAGTTGTTTCGCATGAGTTTGCTGACGTGAACTGCATTTTTGTTCTTTTTTTTGTAGATTGTTAAGAGTACCAAGAGGAAGAGGTCTGAAGATGATGTTGCGCATGAATGGCGTTTTAAGAAGACTGTTCGGCTGTCCATTCCAAACGTATGCAAAGTTGTTGCCTTGTTCGATGAGCCGCACAGAACTTTGGTGCGGCAAGCAGGTTTTGGCATTGTCTTTGACCTGAAAGTACAGAAGAATGTTTCTCGTGTTCTCATGTGCAAGCTGATGGGAAAGATCGACCCTGATACGATGAGATTGGACTGCGGGTCAAACAAGGTTCTGGAAATCAATCATGAGGCTGTCCATCACATCTTTGATTTCCCTATGGGTTCTCACACTGCTCCCAGGCCTGCTTTCAGCGGCCATGAATCTGAAGGATGAACTTGGTTTCAACCGTTCTCGTACCATAGATGTGAAGGACCTGCTTATTTTACTTTGCACGCTGGCTGCGGACCGTGCGAAGGTTAATAAGACCGTGAAGGTTTTTTTCTCATTGTTTTCCAGAGCTTGCTTTGCCCCAGCCCTGCAACTCGGTTGTCCAGGGTAGCTGCTATGGTTGAAAACTTGGATTTTGCATCTATGGCTAGCATTGACTTTTGTCAGCTTGTTGTCGACGAGCTGCAGGCCGCTGTGTACAAGTGGAATTCTGAAGGGAGCAAGCAGTACTGCGCTGATGGTTGCACCATCGTGCCCCTATTCATGTACCTCGATTCGTTGAATCTTTGCACTATATCGGTTATGCATACACGCACGCCACGCGCTGCAATACTGTCCCATGTGCAGTTGAAGAAGATTCGCAACGCCGACATTATTGTCAGGGGAAAGATACACCTAGACACTTACAAGTTTGGCAAGCTGCCGGTCAGTGCATAGCCAGCCTTTGTGTTTGTTTTATTCCTTTTTTTCGCCATGCTAAATGTGAACCTCTTTTGTACTTTATTTGTGAACTGCATCTCTTTTTGTTAATTTGTTTAGTGGAAGGCGGAAGGGGACATTGTGTACAAGCGGACTGCAGTTGCCGAAGTGCATGAAATGTTTTGTGAGCCTCTTGCTAGGGCGGCTCCAATTCGACGGGTTCATGGTTTTGCTAGGGCGGCTGCTGGAGGTTTTTCTAGCGAGGCTTCTGTTGACGACAATAAATTTGTTCAGGTCGATGAGCTTCTCGATAGGGTCATCAATTTAACTTCTGATTTCCCAAGATCCGATTCTAGGATGAGGAATATTGCTGGATTGTTTCCTGAAGGCAAAGGACCTTCTGAAGCAGAAATCGAGGCCGCTCATAACTTTGACCGTGGGCAGCTTGAATTCCTTAAACAGACAGTTATGAATATCAGGTCTTCATTCGTTCAGTTTAAGCAGTCTCAGGATGACAAGTGTGCTAGGTATGAGCAAGAAGCTGAGGCGATTGTGAAGGAAATGAACATGCGTGAAGATGTTGTCCGGCCTTCTTTGCCTGACCGCGCAGCTGTGGATGTATGTCTCTTTTTTCATATGTGAACAGTTTTTTCCCCATTTTGTTATTGATTTTTTCTGTGTGTTGTGGCATTGACTATTTGTTTTCGCATCCTTTTGCTCTTTTCGCAGTGTGGAGGAGAATCTTCTAATGCTAACGCTTGCCGTGATGATGACCACGATGACCACTACGGTGTTGGTTCTGATTATTTGTTTGATAGGCCATTGTCCCCTATTGACGAAGCTGCCAAAGACAATCCTCTTGACGAAGGCATCATCGACAAGGTTTGATTTCTTCCTATTTTTTTATAGGGGACTTTATTGTTTACTTTTTTGTAGTGTCCAAAACAAACAATCATATTTGCACCAGCAATGGCAGCGAACTGCAGTTTTAACTTTTTTGTAGTGTGCACCAGTAGTGGTAGTGCACTGCAGTTGTTGTTTAGAGAAGAAGCATCATTTTTTAGCAGTGAACTACATGACCTGGTGTTGGCTTTTGTCGTAGAACTGCATTTTGGATAATAGTTTTATTTATGTTTTTGTTTTTTAGGACAGCGAATCAAACGTCGAAATACATGGGAAGGAGGCAGAGGGTGACGCTGACAAGGACGACGAGGCTGACAAGTCTAAAGAGATGGAAGGCGACGCTTCTCTGGTGAGTATAGAGAATTTGCATTTTGTGTTTTATTTTTATTTTTCATGCGAGGTTCATGGTCCGTTTTCTTAGTGAACTGCATTCTCTCTTTTGTGTAATGTGTTTTATTTTTTAACTCAATAGAACTGCAGATTAAATGTTGAAATCCAAGCGGAGCGCATCATGGAGGAAATGTGGAAGGGAGAGAAGGAGAGGAGCCTAATGCGGAGGTTGATAAGGCAGAAGGTAGAGAAGGAGGGGAGTGTTCTGTTGAGGCTGATAAGGCACAAGAGAGAGATGGAAGGGAGGATATTGTGGATGGTGATAAGCATGAAGAGAGAGAAGGAGCTCCTCGTGTTACAGTTGAAATGGCAGAAGAGAGAGAAGGATCTCCTAGAGTTGTATTTGATGCTGCAGGGACATCCGCTGGCATTGATGGTGTTGTTGGGCCTACTGTTTTGTTGCTTGGCGATGAGGTGCCTGAGAAATTTTGTGTCTTCCCTCGCGCCCCCGAGCAATCTGATGGCAATCTGGCTTTCCCAGCCGAGACAACCAAAGTCCCAGCTGAGACAGTTTCGATTGGTTCTGAAGAGGAACAACCAAGACTCTCCCAGGACATGAGCAATCAAGCGTCACTTGACGATGATATTACCGGGCTGGATCACTTGACGCTCAGCGAAGATGTATCCGAGCAGCCGCAGGAAGTCTATTCCGTAACCGAAGGTAAGCAAACTGCATTATTTTTGTTCTTTCCCGGGGCGAATGGACCGTGTTGTTTTATTCTCTGATATCATTCCCACTCTGTATGTAGATGAGGAATTACATGTTGTTACTCCTTCGAGCATTGATCCAGCTCTTATGAGAAGATACAATGAGTTATATGACGATGTTACAAGGGCTAGGAGGGATAATAAGAAGAAGTATGACATTTTTTGTCTTACACCCCGGTAATTTAATATGCTATTTTTTCAGGGACACCCATCTTATCACTTTTTGCAGGGCTTTTTTCTTCTTGTCTGAAGGCATCTAGTTGCATTCAAGGGCGAGTTTGGTGATATTACTATCGGTCAGGTTGGCGAGTCTTTTTGGTCGTATGGAACGCTGAGCACGCGCCTCGCAAATATTGGCGTCTCTATGTTAGCTGAGAGGTTCAAAGGATCTCAAACGACGATTGTCCCGTACAACCTATGTGTAAGCATTTTCATTAATTTATATTTATCCCTCATCCAATTTTTATTGTGCTATAAGCATTTTCATTAACTCTCTTGTTTTGTCTTTTTGGCAGAATTCCATTTGGAACGGCGGTGCCACAAATAGGGCTTTGAAAAAGATGTTTTCTTCAAGCGCAGAGGAACGTGTTGACAAGAAAAACTTGGTAACGCATTTTGACCATTTTCGTCATCTTGAAAATAAGTTTTCTGTTTTTCTATTTTCTCATCTGGTTTGTTTTATTCCTTTTTAATTCAGATTATGTTTGCAACATTTGATCCTCCTCCCGCAACAATGAAGGACGCGATAGGCCACTACTGCTTGGTCACTTTGAACCTGCGAGAGAAGCGTCTTGAGTTTCTCGACTCATTGAATGACACCGACAGCGCTCCTGCAAATCTTGTCTTCAGGAAAATGGTCAGGAACATAAAAAAAGTTTGGAAAGATGGCAGCGCAAGCTGCGATGAGCCGTTGAACCCTCCCACCCTTGACGGCTTCGTGCTGACTCATGTTAATGTCCCGCAACAGGGAAACGGGTTTGTACTTGTTCTCCTTTTCTTTTTCCTCCTTCTGTTTTTTTGTGTAAGTGAGCTGCATTGTTTTTACTAAATTAGAAGCACCTTTCTCCTTGAGCGAACTGCATTACTAATGTGTTAGTAGTTGTTCTCCCTCGGTTTTTGTGTGTAGGGAGCTGCATTGTTTTACTAACATCAGTAGCACTTCATTATTGAGTGATCTGCATTAGTAATCTGTTTATCTTGGTTTTCTTGCAAGCATGATTGTGGATTTTACATGTTCCAATTCATGCAGACCTGGGATGGTGAAACGATTGCCAAGTTTGGGAAGGAGCACATTGGCTACATCAGGAAGGCGATGCTCTATAGTTGGCTGACCTCGTCACATTGCTGTCTGGACCTGACATCACTTTTAATTTTTAAAGAAGGTTATTACATTTTTTCAGTCACACACCCTTTTATTAAGTGAACTTCATTGATACAGAAAGGGGAGGTCCACTACTTTTGTTAAGCTTTTAGTAGAACCCCATTTGCATGTTAAAATGACTTTCGTTAGTGAACTTGATGATTCTTTTCATTTTGCTCATTATCCATTTTTTGTGCAGGCTTTGACGAAGGCGCACACCAAGGTGGTATTTCCTTGTTTGAAACTCAGGTTCACACTCCAACGATTCAAAATTTTGTACTTGATGAACCCCCCGTTAAGCTTGGAAAAGAACCGGTGTGTAAGAGGTTGAGGAGTGGCGCCATCCCTTCGAATGAAAAAGCTCTTGAGAAATCTCCTATCAAGGTTAAGCGTGGGAAGAAAGCAGTCAGCCCTCTGAATGCTGAAGATACTGATGATTATTTTGAGAGGGCACCACCAGTGCCTAGGTGGACCAGGAGCGAAGCTATGGAACGCCCAACCGACAGCGAGGCACTAGTTTTATCAAATAAGAGGCCTGTGCAGAAGCCATCAAAGTTTAGATCTCCGGTACAGAAGTTGAAGCCTGCGAGTTTCAACTATCTTGCGGATATGAGGAAAGTCTTGCAACTCATCACGAGCACACCATTCAGGCAGAAATACAGCGATCAGTTCTTTTTTCGTTAGTTTTTCCGCTTTTGATTTTTAATGTGTGTAATGTTTTGTGTGTTTTTTCCTTTGTGTTCCTAATTCCCCCACCCTCGCTGTTTGTTTTGTGCAGGTGCGCGCTTTTCATGCACAGGAATTCTGTCGAAGTCTACACTGTGAATGTGGACTACATGTTCCTAACTTTCACCAGAGGTGGTTTCATGGACTCGGATTTGATGGATCATATCATCAGGTACTGGAAGAATGACGAGCATATGAATGTGGTTTATCGATCTGGCGAACACATTCTTTTGTCCCCTTTGTTTATCACGGTATTTCTCTTTTTCCCTTTTTTTTCTTTTTTCTGCTGGAGTGAACTGTAGTTAATAGTGTCTAATAATTTGTTTTAGCAATGTACTGAACTGCATACATTATTGTGTTTAACCCATGTATCTTAAATGAAACAAATTGGGAGTAGTGTGAACTGCATACTGTTAGAGAAGTGTGATCTGTTTTTTCATTAAGCGCGAGAGTGAACTTGGAGGGGGAACTGCATTAACGTTCTTTTGTGAATTACCCACTCGCAGTATGTGCTTCAAATGAATGATCACGCGGATAGAGATAAAGTTGGAAATGTTGTGTTGCCTTTTGTCCACGGCAAGTTTAACGTTGACGATGCAGCAAAGCAATTCAAAGTTTTTGTTCGTGACGATGAGAACCTTCTTGATTACAAATTAGTAAGTTATCAGATTTGCTGGTTCAGCGTTATGTACTTATTTTCTCTCCCATTTTTTCCACTAATGCGTTTTCACTCATCAAACCCATAACAATTTTGATGAAACAAAATCAGATTCTGTTACCATGGTTGAAAGACCAGCATTACTCACTATACACGATGAATAGGCACCGCGAGACCCTTGATATTCATGACACTAGGAGTTACAGCGGACCATCTGATCAAACAACGAGGTGGCATAAGTCTGAATACCACAGCGACCGCACCGAAATGGTAAATTTTTCCCTTTTCATCTTCTTCTTCTTTTCATCCGTGCGCGTGTCGAACAACAATTTTGTGATGTGTATTTTTTTTTATTTTCACCAAATGATCAGGATGACTGCATTGTTGAAGAAGGTTTACAGAGAAAAGGAGTACAAGAGAAAGGAGTCGGTAGACTGGGTCGATGTTTCAAAGAAAGCTAGCTTTTTGGGCGCCCCTGAGCAGGGCCCCAACGAGTGCGGCTTCTTTGTTCTGAAGATGGCTCAGTTTTACGACAGCAAAAGCTTTGTTGTGAAATTCGCAAAGCGTAATGTAAGTATCTTTTTTTAACCCAATAGTAATCCTTCATTCTTTGATTTTTTTTGTTAGTTCTTTTTTGTAGATGATCTTGTATATTTGTTTATTTTTTTGCTTCATCGCAGGAAGCTGCTGTTGAGGAATGGAAGGCTGAGTTCTTGTTCCAGATCTTGTTCCACCCTGAGAACATGGTTGTAGTCACCGAGTTCCCGGAGGATCTAAGAAATCTCTGCATGTCTCTTGGCTTTTCTCCAAAACTGGATTCACAGGAGAAGGATGAGGCATAGAATGATAGCGGATCTTTTTATGTGTGTTGATGTCTTTTTGTGTGTGCTCCAAAACTTTCTATAAACAGTATGTATGGTCGTTGTGTGTAGTTCTTGATCTGCAAAACTTTTTCACACCATGATGTGTGCTTTTGTATATTCCGGTCTAGTTAGTTTTGTGTTTTTCTTTTGTGGCAGACAGTGACAATGTCAAATATGTACATAATGGAGCTTTCAGCCAATTCCTCCTTGTGAATTGTAACATGTTCGTAGCGCACTGCATTCACTTATATGAGTAGCAGCCAAGTTTTTTTAAATATACATATCCGCACTGCATCTCACCTTATCACATGGGACAGCAAAGAGGAATTCAATGTGTTTGTCGTCGAGGTTCAAAATTTTGGAAAAAATGTATTAGAAGACAGAAAATCAACCGTGTCTGCTAAGCGAGAGCTCAATTTTTACATTTTTTTGCACTAAGCGCACTGCACTGTATACTCGAAGCGGACTGCACTGTAAGCTTTAAACGCACCACACACGCACTGCACTGTACGTGAAGCCTAGTCTCAATCTATAGATTTTCTTCTAACTGCATTCTATATTGATTCACTGTCATCTCAGATTCTATACGACGAAGAGAACTGCATTCTCAAAATGACATTCTGATCTCAGGGTTTTCATATAGAAGAGAACTGCATTCTGCGAATGACATTCTCATCTTATTTCTTTCATATAGAAGAGAACTGCATTTTATCAAGCATACCCCCGCATCACATTGATCACAAAGTATATATGTTTTATGTTATATCTATTCATTTTGAACTTCAATATTACATCTTGAATTCTTTTTTTGCAGTCCACTGAACACATGCTATATCTCATATACCATACGATCTATAAAAGGATGAAGTTAATATATTTAAAAGGTAAAACTGTATATGTGTTGAGCTATGTCCTCTTCCTGCTGCTTCTTCTCAAATTGTGCACTGCATTTGTTTCAATGGTTGTTGCTGCTTCTGTGTTGCTCTTGTTGTTTGCATTACCCCTCGTAACGTGATCGTGCGACTGCGATGCTTGGCTACGCGCTGGATTCTGCATTCTGCCTCTCCCCCTCATTTTTGATGATGGTTCTTCGATGTCTTCATCTTCTTCTTCTTCCTCCTCATCTTCCTCTTCTGCTTCCTCATCTTCCTCTTCAGTTACATCAGCTTCGCTCTCTTCCTCGTTCTCTTCTTTGTCAGCATCTTCTTCGTCATCTTCTTCATCCTTTTCTTCTGTTCTATTTGGACAAGTTCTCGCGTTATGCTTCTCTCTCTTGTTGCAGACGCTACATAGTCTTCTCTTTGTCATATCATCTTGTTGGTCAGCTTGGTGATCTGTGGCGGCATTTTCAGCCTGGATTTTTTTTCAGCCTCTCCTTACATGTTCTTGAGTTGTGTCCCGCAATCTTATTGCATGATTTGCACATCCTTACCCCCAGTGGTCTTCCTTCGCTGTCCAGTTCTAGCTCAGGCCTACTATTTTTTTCAGGACTTTTTTCATTTGCTGGAGCTTTTTTATTGACTGATTTGCTCTCTTTCTTTCTCCCTTTTGTGTTTGAAACAGGTGGGGGAAGAATTGTGTCATCCATATTATGAGCTGCACCACCAGCGGCATGTTCGCGCTCCTCTCCTTGTTCTTCACTCCACGCATCCCTGATGTTCTCTGCTTCTTCTTCTTTGTTTAGTATGTCAACTTCTTGTATGAGTTCTCTCATCCCAGCTAAAGCTCGGTAGTACCCTCTATCCGATTTCACACCCCTGTTTGCCAGGTCCATTGCTGTATCTGCAAGTAGTCTCCTACGGCAGAACATCGAACTCCCATCTGGAGCAGTTTGCTCATAGTCTCTGCGGTCAAAAGTTGCATTTTGGCGCGCGTTCCGTGTGTATCTCTTCAATATGTACTCTTCAGGTATCTTGTCCACCCGTAGCTGATCTAACATGCAAATGATGTGCACGCAGAACAGGCCTGCAACAAAAGAATTTTTTCGGTTGTTCGTGTCAGCAAACTTCACATAAATATGCAACATTTCAATTTTTGTTTGTGAACTGCATTATAAATACGTCCTGGTTTTTCTGTTCTAGTGAACTTCACTAAGGTTTTTTTTTGTTTTTCATCTCTTTTTTTGCTACTAGCAATAAGTGAACTTCATTATGTTTTTTGCATGCTTATTTTTTGTTTCTTGTCTCACTGACCTGTGTGTGTCCACAGCTTGCATTCGCATTCGTAGATACCGTTCGTCACATCAGCAACTACCTGGAACTCGTGTCTTGCCCAATCAAAATCATCAGACCGGTTGTAGTGGCGCACCAAATATTTCGTCGGGTTGTCATGGGACTGCTCTGATCTGAATGCAGTGTGCGGTAGTGCGTTTGCTTGAAGTCAGCAAAGACCGCCCTGGTGTAAATCTTGGAGAGCTGAACCTCGAAACCAAACTGAGTAGTAGTCTTTATTTTCGTCTGTGAAACAAACAAACCAGTTAAGTAGTTGTTTTTTCACAGCAAAAATCAAGAAAGTAATTAGTGTTTTATTAATTGCTCATCCAGCTTAAAAACTTTGCTCTGGTTATATACCTCGTTAGCTATGGTCTCCGCGTGCTCGACGCCCTTCGTTGTCTAGATGCACCTGTCCACCTGCGATGCAAAGATGTGTAGGTCGTGTCTTTCCTTGACAAAGTTCCTCTTCAAGATCCGGTTCATGCTTTCACTTCTCTGTGTTGACGTCATCCGTGCACAGAACACCTCCTTGTAGTAAGCTGATAGCCATTCTTTTCGGTCTGTCCAGAGCGCCTTCATAATTTCATCATTTTGTAGGTTATACTTCTCCATGAGCTCATGCCAAGCGCGTTCAAACTCTGATGGCATTAGCGGGTGGTTGAGAACTGAGGTCAGCTCATCTTTGAATGTCTCATACGCTTTGTACAGCAAGGACAGGTGATCCTTGTATTTTTTCAGTATATGCCAACGGCATAACTTGTGCAGCGTGCCTATTAGCATACTTTTTATGGCGGCATCCATGGAGGGGCATTGATCTACATGTTTATGAAAAAACCAAGCAGTGAGTTATTGAGAGAAATGCATATCTTTTTCTGCTTTTGCTGATTTTTTTGTTGGATGGAAGAAATGGACTACAAAACTTGGCAGTGAACTGGAGTGTTATTTAAACCCATTCTTTTTTAGCATACCTGTAAGTATGCAGATTGGCCGCTTGTTGTTAATGCAACGCAAGAACGTCCGGAACACCCACTCGAAAGTCGGTATTGTTTCGTCTCTGATGAGAGCCACATCAAATATTGTACTTTGGAGGTGGTGGTTGACTCCAACGAAGACGGCCAGAGGCATGTGGAACTTGTCGGTCTTGTAGGTCGTGTCAAATGTGAGACAAACTCCAAAATCTTCGTACGATCCCCGGTAGCTCGCGTTCGCCCAGAATATGTTTCGCACATGGTTATCGACATCTTTGTTGTAATCATAGAAGAACTCCGGGTTTATTTGCTGCATTTTCTCAAAGAAAGCCAGGAGTTTCTTCACATCGTCTTCTGTTTCCTCCCTCGTGAATTGGTGCTTCCTGCAGTTCGAAATAATAATATACTAGCAGCATTAGAGACATACAGAAATGCAGCCCTCTTGACATTCTTGACAGGGTTGACATCATCTGCGTGTGCGTCAGGTTGTCGCTCTGCATGTCCTTCACTAGTTTATCAAATAACGGATCATCCGTGCTCTCAATCATCATGTGGTTGTGATTGAGCTCAATCTCTGCTATCACAATCACATCCTTGATTTTTTTCAATCTCATTCTCGCCTTGCAGCCAGTCCTCTTTGATGTTTTCTCTCGCTTTCTGTCATAATCTGTGATAGTTTCCTTGCTTCTACCTTCCCTTGAGCACACTATGTATCTATTTGTTCTGTATCCGCCGTTTTTGCGTGTGCCGAAGCATGCATGCCTCGCGTACGTGTTGTAGAAGTCTCGCGCCGCAGCGTATGATGTGAATTGCATACCTTTCACAGGCACAAGTTCTTGGAGCATGTTCTCATTCTGCGCACACAGTATGGAATGTTTTTTTTTGTTAATGAGAATGCACAAGTTGAAAGAATGCGTAAGTGAACTGCAATAGTTAGGCAAGGAAGCTTACATGCGTGTACTGTTTTTCCTCTAACGGTGTTTGCAGCTCACCGGTGTTTATTGGGCATGGAGGAGTGACAACAGATCTGTGTAATTTAGGATCGCAAGGAGGCAGAAGTGTTGAGAACTTTACTTTTTTGGTTGCTCGTGGCTCTCCTTGATTTTGCTTCCGATTCTTTTGTTGCGCAGTAGGCGGCCTGGGTGGAATTCCACTGTCTCTTCGTCGACGAATCGTTTGCTCGTGAACTTGCCGAACTTGCTGGGTTTCAACATTGGCTTGTGGAGGTGCTACATCATCCGTTCTGATCTGCTGGCCAAATGTTTCAAAGACACGCGTGTACCTTGGTTGCATAACTGTTATGATTTGCTCTTCATCATCATCCTCCTCATCATCTCTCTGCGCATGCGCCCCCATGAAGACCAGATCGTCGTCCTCCTCCTCATCTTGCGCGCTTTTTGCTTCACTGCCTTCTCCATCTCGAATGATGTTTGGTTCACTATTTTCATCTTTATCCTCTACATCTTCCTCCACCGAGTACGCAGTTCTGTTTGTTGTGTTAAAGAAACCCCTAGGTATTTCAGGTGTTGTCCATCCAGCCATCTCCCACTCTTCTCTTCCAATGCAGTTCAGGGGCTTTGGGTTGTGAATCAATCGAGGTATCTTCTGGTTTGGAGGCATAATAATTTCCTGCACAGTATTAAGCCAAAGCTTTTATGCACGCCAACAGTGAAATGAACTGCATCTTCGTACTATATATCATTATATATGCAACTGGAGAAATTGCACTTCAATTTTTCATTCTATAGCAGGGGCACTGGGAGTTAACATGAAGAAACAATGCACTTCAGTTTTAAGCCACATCGCTCTACATATGTAAGCCATGGTGGACTGCATTGTTCAGCCATAGCGCATTTTCATTTTTTTGAAGTATCTTTTCTTTTTTTTACTGGGAGATAGATGGCACTGCAGTTGACGCAAGAGGGCACTGTATGGGGATAAAAAGGGCACTGCAACTAGAGGTGGGGGGTTGGGTATGTGATTTTCTTACATTATCTACAAGCGCGACTTTCCTGCTGAGAGCGGTTCTCTCCTTCTGCAGATGCAGCTCGGCCTGCTGTTGGCCTGCATTCCACCTCCGCTGCAGGAACTCATGGGCTTTTTCAACTTTTGCCATTGTCGCGAGAGAAGGCTGGATGGGCACCATTGCAGTTCGCATCCACGATGACTGCGAGGTTGCTGGAGAAGGCATCCTTGCAGTTCTCTTCCCCCTGCCATGCATAACCGAGGCTGGATGCTTCAGCTGGGTCAACGGCGGCGGATCTCCCAGGGCATAGTCTCGGATCTGTGGCAGGGGTGCAGCTAACGGGGCGCTCAATCGAGGTGGTGGCGCACCTAGATCAATTCGGTGGTGTTGGGGCGAAGGTGAGGGGCGGCGTCGCTTCCTAACCGCCGCCGCGGAAGAAGCCTCGCCGAGGGAGTGCATCGGCGGCGCTCCGCGCAAGAAGATCGGGAGAAGGGGGCGCCGCCGTTCGCTCCGCACGCGCTCTGCGCAAGAAGGCAGGGATGGGAGGGGAGTGGCGCGCCGCGCAAGGAGGCTGGGAGGGGAGGGGGTCGCCGCCGGCCGCAGGGCGCTGCCGCGCAAGGAGGCTGGGAGGGGAGGGGGTCGCCTCCGGCCGCAGGGCGCTGCCACGCAAGGAGGCTGGGAGGGGAGGGGGACGGCGCCGGCCGCAGTGGCGCTGGCGCGCAAGGAGGCGGGGATGGGAGGAGGTGTTATGAGAATAAGCTTTTTTGTTAGGAGAATAAGGTCTTAAGGGGTGTTATGAGAATAGACCCACCCTATATATATATATATATATATATATATATATACTCCGGAATTTTTTGGCCTTTTCTAGTCGATCCCCTAAACTTAACGTTGTAAACTTCAATCAAGTTCAAAGCAGGTTCAACCAAAAGTAGCATGCATTCAAACATAAACATAGATACATTTGCATAACCGAACATAAAACATAAATTTAAACTAAGTTAAACTACTTTCAGTCAAAGTAGAGGTCGAGCCAATCCTTCCTCGTCATGTACGGTGTACCATGAGCCGGGTCCGGGCCAGTGCTGTCGTCGGGGTCGTTGGGGAAGGCACTCCTCCACTCGTCGGCGTCGATCTCCTCATCCTCGGGGCCCACCTCGCCGCCCTCGCTGCATTCGACTTCATCATCGTAGGAGAGCGTGATAACCTTGTCTCCCTCCACGCCGGGAAAGATCGCCCGCTCCGCCTCCATGAGCTCCGGGTGCTGCCCGCGGAGCTCTTGCATGTAGGCCTCATTGGCGGCCTCGGCCTCGAGGCACTCCCATGCCTCGCGGTCCTCTCGTGCTATAGCCAAGCTCACCACCCCTGGCTTAGACGGAACGAGGTCGACCGGACATGTGCCAAAGAGGAAATTGAGCCTAGCCACCGCGCCATGGTAGCGGACGTGCCAGCGATCGTACTCCATGACCGCGAGCTCGGCCGTGTGGAAGCTACCGAGCCACCGGCGGGTGTGGGTCTCCTGATCTATAATCTCGGCGACCCACGTCCCCCACCGCCGCTGCCAGACCCCAAGGTAGGACCTCGTCAGCTGCCGGGTCGGAGGGAGGACGGGGAAGTCCTCGAACCAGCGTAGGGGCACGGAGTCGGGCGGATCGGGGGATCTTCGATGGCGGATCGAGCCCGCGGAGGACGACGGGGACACCTCGGCGGCCACCTCACCGGCGTCGGGCAAAAAGGCCGCGATAAACCTGTTTTTGGCCATTGGCTCCTCGAGCTCCCCGGCACACAGGCAGAGGTTGAGGATGGAGGCAGCGGCGATGGCGGCGACCTACTAATGGTTTCGGGAGTGGTGTGTGTCGGTGTGAGTGGAGGTTTTGGGGAGTGTGTGGTGTGTGTGGAGGGGGCGCAAGGTGGTGTTTGAGGAAATATTGCGGCAACTGAAAATTTTACTAGGCGGGAGTAACAAGGCGGGGCTACTGAAAATTTGGATCAAGGGCGAGCAGATATTTTTGAGATTGCGAGGGATGCAGAGGCGGGAGTAAAATGTCGGGGCTACTGAAAATTTGAATCAAGGGATTGAAGCGGAGTAGGATAAGGATGGGAATGGGTAAGGTTTGGATCGGGTTGAACAATATCAAATCCATATCCATGAAGACAGTCTCTGTCCGCCCATGAAAAAACCAATGGGACAAAAATTGTGTCCATGTCCGAACCTGATGGATATCTATATCTGTTGGATACCCATGGGGTCCTCTCAAGACAGATACATAAGACACAACACATCGTGCACATAAGCTGTTGCGCCCATGCATCAATGAGCGTGTGAAAAAGCATACACGGAGGGGTCGAGGGGATACTTAGTTGCGTTGTCATAGGCGAGTGGTGCTGGCTGTTGAAGTGCTCCACCATACATGGAGATAGTGGCTGACAGTGTCGACCATCTCTCGGGATGCAGGAAGAGTAAGAAGAGGAGATGGGGTTGATACTTAGTGATGGGTCATTTAACAACGACATAAAAGATCAGAGGGGGGCTGAAGTAATATTAAGGCGGGGATTGAATGTCAGCTAATTAAAGTTACAGTGGGGATTGTGCAATTTTTGTTTAAAGTTTTAGATTATAATGGGTGAAATTATAGTGGGACATGTGACTGTGGGGTAGGGATGGTAGAATATTGCCATTAAGTAATACTATTGGGTCGGGTTTGGATATATCAATGGGTACACAATTATTTTCATGCCCTACCCATGAGTAATTGGGTCGGGTTTGGGCGCCAGGTTGGAAAAAGCGGTAGGCGTAAGCGAGGCGGTCGGCCATCGCCTAGTGCCTAGAGAGTGCCTAAGAGCCCTAGGCGTAGCCTAGGTGGTAATATAGTTTTCACTCGTAGTATATATGTGATTATTATATGGGTGTCGATATTATTTGGAGTATATAAATAAGTTAATTACCAATTACTTCCATTGGAATATAAGCCGTTTGGCCTATCAGTGCAGTATGTGGCCTGATTTCTTGCTTGGGTAGACAATTCCTTGCGTGCCCTGCCTAGACCTCCATTTATGCCCTAGGCGAGGCGTTTGGCCATTGCCTAGCGCCTAGGCGTGCCTAAGCGCCTCCTAGGCACTACCTTTTCCAACAGACCGCCGCCCATGGGCGCAGAAGCATATCCAAACCCTGTCCATATGGGTCGGATATCCATGGGTATCCATGTCCATGGGTAAAATTGCCATACATAGACCAAGAGTAATAGACATCGCACATGGTCCGCACATAATAATCGTGTGCTATCAAACATTAAAACCTTTCAGGAGTTAGATATTTTCGAGATTACGAGGCAGTAATATTTTTGAGATTGCGAGGGATGCAGAGGCGGGAGTATTTGGGGAGTGAGCTAGTGTGCTTAACACGCCGGTTGTGGACTGTAGCCGACGCACCTTCTCGCGTAAGCCATGGGCGTACTATACACCAACGGTGCTCCAGGATATTTTGTACTGCATCTCACACGGTTGGTGATAATAATGGTGTGGGATCTACTTGAGTTTTCATCTTGATTTGAATTACATAATGGGGTCACGGCGGCAATGGATGGTGTTTGAATTGCTAGAACTTTTATCTGTAGTGAACATGCAATTATAAGTGTGTCATAGAAGAATTGGAATTTTTCAGGGTTCGTTTGGACATTTTATACATTAAATTGGTTTTCTAGCACATTGAATTGCAATTATTCAGGTGCACCATTCAAAATTAAACTACATGCACATGCTCTGGTGCACCAACATGGGTTGTACAATCATATTTGTATCCATGGCTTTATGCTTATGTCACAAGCAAGAAATGGGGATGAATTTCGAACACCACGACACCGTGGCTCTCCGACAAACGTCGACATACTTGCTTTTGTAATTCTAGTAAATCCAAAACTCGTCTGAAATTCATGAAACTTAGCATGCTACCATGGAGCGGCATCAACATGCCGTGGTAAAATTGTTGTCCCATTTGGGGCAGGTTTGGGTATAAGCTTCTCACAAACCAGAGCTTCTCACAACAAGCCTGATGGTTTCGGTAGGGAACTTGCCACCTTTGGGGACGAAACGATATCTGTTGCCTCTTAATGCTTTAAAAAAATTCTAGTGTCAACATAGAACAACATGAGTGTTGTGTTAAGTTTTGGAATTTTTCGGGGTTCGCTTGGACATTTTTATACATTAACTGGGTTCTCTAGGTATTTTATGTGCATAATTCAAATTTGAAATACATTTATATGCTGTAGTGCATATAAATTGGTTGAAAATCAAATATGTGTCCTTTGGTGCATGCTTAGGTCCCATGCAAGAAATGGGAATCCTACACCATGGCACTGTTGATTGCCGGCAAAACGTTGGGATACCTTGTTTTGAAATTCTTGTAAATCCAATACTAGTCTGAAATTCATGAAACTTAGCATGCTATCATGGAGCGGCATCAACATGTCGTGCTAATTTTTTTGGCCGAATTGGGACAATCTTTGGTATAAGCTTCTTGCAAACCGGAGCTTCTCTCAAGAAGGCTCGTGGTTCCGAGAGGGAACGTGTCACCTCCGTGTCCGAAACGACATACGTACACTGCCTTCTCCCACCTTAATTTTTTTACACAAGTAGATTCGACCAAATAGAAGTATCATGGTAAATTTTGGAATTATTACGGGTTCATTTCGCCTTTTTTATACATTAATTGACTTTCTAGGCATTTAATCTGCATAATTCAAATTTGAACTACAAGCACATGCTCCAGTGCACGAAAGTTGGTTTAAAAAATCACATGTGTGTCCTTGGGTGAATTTCTAGGTCCCATGCAAGAAATGGGAATGAAATTCAAACATCTGGGCGTCTTGGCTCAGCCGAAAAGATTGAGAAACTTAGTTTTTTAATTCATGTAAATCCAAAACATGCCTGAAAATCATGAAACTTGGCATGGTGTCATGACATGGTACCAACATGTTGCGGTAATTTTTTTGGCCGAATTGGGACAAGCTTTGGTATAAGCTTCTTGCAAACCAGAGCTTCTCTCAAGAAGGCTCGTGGTTCCGAGAGGGAACGTGTCACCTTCATGTTTCACGTCGTCTCCGTTAATGGCGCCCAAGCCCGTGTTTCACGGCGTGGCTATGTCTCACTAGACAGATATTTAAGGGAGAAAAACGAAAATCTGAAAAGAAAGTTTTGCGTGGATCTTGATGTAAGATCCGACGGACCTATATAGCATCGCTGCGACTTATAGCAAGCATGATGAATATAAGGACGATGGAAGTGGATAATAATTGTCTTACATATTTAGGAACATAATTAAAAAAGCCACATGCAGCAACGCCTGAAATACACAAGGGCAAAAGAAGAAGGAAGACAACGAGTTGGCTCGCTGATCTCTACTTTCTTGATGCGTTGCTACAGGCCGCGGAAACTAGTCTCCGAGGCGAGCAGCGATGAGCTCTTTCTTATCCTAAAGATGCTGCTTGAGAGCATCCTCGGATTCCTCCACCAGCCTTCTGCGCTCGATGCGCGGCATGGCATTCTCGTCCATAAGTTTCTCGACGATGACGCTGGTCCTCTTCAACAAGGCAGTGGTCTCCTCCTGTTGCTCCGCACTTCTGACGATCTTTGCCCTCAGCAGGTTGCGCTCGTCTAGGAGCTTCACATTACTCTCCATTAGTTGTCGGATGACGCCGGTAGCATGTTCAAAAGAGGCTTTCATGTCGTCATGTAACCTCGTCGGGCCGGAGATCTGATCCATCTGGCTATGGACGGTCGCATGCACGCCCTGTAAGAGTCCACGCATGCCCACGAGACATTTCCCAGGCCGCCGCGGCGCGGGAGGACATCTCTGGTGCATTCGCGGTGCGGCGGAACATCTGTTCTGCTTCCGCAGCACGGCCAGACCAGTCTGCTACATTGACGGTGCGGTGGGACCTCCGTGCTGCTTCAGCGACGCGGTGGGACCTCCGTGCTGCTACGGCTGTGCGGCGGGACATGCCGGTTGCTTTCGCGGTGAGGCGGGACATCTCTCGTGCTTCCGCTTCCATGCTCGCCTCTCCCTAGTGGCAATCTCTCGACCCAGAACTCATGCTGGTCATGGCAGACGCAAGGTAACGATGATGAATGACTTGTCTGTTTTTGTGGATGAGGAGTTGAGGAGGAATGTGCAGTCATCTTGGATAGTAGTATTTATAAACAAGTACTAATACACTCCTAAGTGTGAAACCGTTTAGGTTTTGATTGGTGTGAACAGGTTTGCAATTAAATAACACGTGACAGTAATTTGGAATGTGACGAGACGCAGGCTCAAAATTTATTGACGGTTCTAACTGCGGCACTATTCCCGGAAGGTGTAACTTGGGCACGCTCTCGCGGCCGCTTACGTGGCGTTAGCACCATAGGGTGCACCACAATAAGCAATGTCAGCACACGTCTTGTTCCAAGAACCGTGGGCGCTCGTTATTACCATCGCGCACGCTTCTTTTAATTAGAATATGTGCCCGCCTAGCGCACACACGTTGATCTGTCTAACTGTTTCTGTTTGTTGTGGCTAATCGCAAACAGTTCATCCGTGTGAAGTGTATGCCATCAATCGCAGACACTTTGATCTTGTTGGCCATTTATGTTCTGTTGCCTAATCGCAAACATTTAATCCTTCTAAAGCGTATGCCCTCAATCGCACACACCTTTATCTAGTTGCCCGTTTATATTGTTCATCCTCATCACAAACAGTTACTCCGAGTGAATGGTATGCCATATAACGCACACGCCTTCATCTGGCTGCCCGTTTATGTTCTTCTTCCTCATCGCAAACAGATCATTCAACCGAATCGTATGCCCTGCATCACGCACGCAACCAAAATCTGAACTGTGTTTGATGCATCCGTCATCGCAAACGTTTTGCACCTTTTTTGATGGGTTTTTAACACCACCGTTTGCAATTATTGCATCGCACATAGTTTCGTCGAAGGGTCTCTGATCGTAGTGTCGCGTTAGCAGCATCCTGCAGTAGTGACTATCTAGAGTTTTACTTGCATAGTGAATAACATTCAGTTTCTTATCAACTCTTTGTCCTAGGACAGCACCAACAGCATAAACATTAGCATCACACATAATTTCAAAAGGTAGGTTCCAATTAGGTGGTTGAACAATAGGTGCTGAAAGTAAGGCTTTCTTAAGTGTTTCGAAGGCTTCTACACAATCATCATAAAAAACAAAAGGAATATCCTTTTGCAAAAGATTTGTAAGAGGCCTAGAAATTTTAGAAAAGTCTTTGATAAATCTCCTATAGAAACCAGCATGACCAAGGAAACTAGGAATATCTTTCATATCTTTAGGACATCGCATTTTCTCAATTGCATCAACCTTAGCTTTGTCCACCTGAATACCTGTTTCAGAAATTTTATGGCCCAAAACAATACCTTCATTAACCATAAAGTAGCACTTCCCCCAATTCAAAACAAGATTAGTTTGCTGACATCTCTACAGAACTCGATCAAGATTGCTCAAGCAATCATCAAAAGACTTCCCATAAACAGAAAAGTCATCCATGAAAACCTCAACAATCTTTTCACAAAAGTCAGAGAATATAGCAGTCATACATCTTTGAAAGGTAGCAGGTGCATTTCATAAACCAGAAGGCATACATCTATAACCATAAGTTCCGAAAAGACAAGTGAAAGTGGTATTTTCTTGATCAAGTTGAGAAACATGTATTTGTGATAAACCAGAATATCCATCAAGGAAAAAAGTGTGTGTGCTTACATAATCTTTCTAGCATTTGATCAATAAAAGGCAAACGATAATGATCTTTTCTAATAGCTTTGTTTAATTTCCTAAAATCAATTACCATTCTATAGCTGGTAACAATTCTTTATGGAATAAGTTCATTTTTAACATTGGGAACAACTGTAATACCTCCTTTCTTAGGGACACAATGAACAGGACTTACCCATGTACTATCAGCTATAGCATAGATTATACCTGCTTCCAGAAGTTTTAATATTTCGGTTCTTACCACTTCTTTTATCTTTGGATTTAACCGACGTTGGTGATCAACAACAGGTTTAGCATCAGGTTCCATATTAATCTTGTGCTGACATAGAGTGGGACTAATGCCCTTAAGATCATCAAGAGTATATCCAATAGCAGCTCGGTGCTTCCTTAGAATTTTCAATATTTTTCTTCTTCATGTTCTGAAAGGTTAGCACTAATAATAACAGGATATATCTTTTTCTCATCAAGATAAGCATATTTCAAAGTGTCTGGTAGTTGTTTTAATTCAAACATAGGATCACCTTTAGGTGGAGGAGGACCTCCTAGAGTTTCAATAGGCAGTTGTGCTTAAGCAGAGGTTGTTGTTCAAACAAGATTCTATCTATTTCATTTCTTTCATGCACATGCAAATCATTTTCATGGTCTAGCGGATATTGCTCTAAAGGACCAGTAGGAGGTACAGCAATAGAAGCAAGACCAATAATTTCATCCTTAATTATTAGGCAATTATTTTTTGTAAGGTTTTCTACTAAACTTGGGGAAAAACTCATGGGACTCATCACCAAAGCTAACACCGAGAATTTGTTTAGTACAATCTATAGTAGCATTGACGGTGCTCAAGACTGGTCTACCAAAAATTATGGGAGAAAAGTCATCTTGTAGGGAACCAAGGACTAGAAAATCAGTGGGGCATCTTGTTTTCCCACACAAGACTTCAACATCTCTAACATTCCCAAGTGGTGTGATGGTGTCTCTATTAGCAAGTTTAATAGTAACAGCTATGTCTTCTATTTCAGCGGGTGCTATGTCATTCATAATTTCTTGGTACAAAGTAAAAGGAATAGCACTTATGCTAGCACCTATATCACATAAACCATGATAGCAGTGATCTCCTATTTTAACTGAGACAACAGGCATGCCGACACCGGGTCTATGTTTATTTAGCAGTTTCACCAACGAAGTAAGTAACATGCCCATCAATATTATCGACCAAGAGATCCTTAACCATAGCAATACTAGGTTCTACTTTGATTCGCTCAAGGCGTTTAGGTTCTTTAATATTACTTCTACGGACCATAGTTGAAACCTTAGCATGCTCCTTTATCTTAACGGGAAAATGTGGTTTCTCAATGTAAGCAGTAGGAACAACTGGATCAACATTGTAAATGATAGTTTCTTCCTTAGCAACTAATGGTTCTTTAATTTCTTCTTTAATAGGGGGATGATATCTAAACCACTTCTCTTTAGGGAGATCAACATGAGTAGCAAACGATTCACACAAAGAGGCTACTATCTCAGAATCAAGTCTGTATTTAGTGCTAAACTTTTGAAAAGCATCAGTATTTATAAAAGATTTAACACAATCAAACTTAAGCTTAATACCTGACTCTTTACCTTCGTCCAGCTCCCAATCTTCGGAGTTGCATTTAATTTTTCCCAAGAGGCCCCACCCGAATTCAATAGTGTTCTTCATAAAAGAACCGGCATAAGAAGTATCAAGCATGGATTGATCATTATAAGAAAGCCGAGCATAGAAGTTCTGAATGATAATTTCTCCCGAGAGCTCATGATTGGGGCATGAATATAACATTGACTTAAGCCTCCCCCAAGCTTTCATTTTCAAACGATTCCAATCCCTGGATCCAATATCATCGCATAGCCTACACCATGTCAATGCTTTTCCCTTCAAAGATAAAGGGAAAACCTTCTTCTTAGCTTCATCTCCGGGTAAACTTGCAAGCTTAAATAATCCACAAATTTCATCCACGTATATCAAATGCATATCAGGATGTGCGGTTCCATCTCTTGCATAAGGATTAGCTAGCAGTTGCTCTATCATACCTGAAGGAATATCATATTCATTATTTTCAGTAGGTGTCGTAGGTTGAGGGGCAACTAATTGTGCTTCCGCTCGAGGTGAAGATACCCCGAACAAACCCCTCAAAGGATTGCTCTCCATAGTAACAAGTGACAATAAATTTCAGCACCTAGTAATAATTTTTCCTTACCAATTTCCACTTACCAAGAGCCCTTCACTCCCCGGCAACGGCGACAGAAAAGATTCTTGATGACCCACAAGTATAGGGGATCAATCTTAGTCCTTTCGATAAGTAAGAGTGTAGAACCCAACGTGGATCGAAAGGAAATGGCAAGTGGTTTTCAGTAAGGTAATGTGTGCAAGCACTGAAATTGTAAGTAGCAGATAGTTTGATAGCACGATAATTTGTGATGAGCAAGTAACTGTAATGGAAAAAAGTATGCAACAAGATAGCCCAATCCTTCTGTGGCAAAGGACAGGCCAAATGGTTTCTTATAATAAGCAAGGTGTTCTTGAGGGCACACGAAAAATTTCATCTAGTCACTTTTACCATGTTGGCTTGATTCGTGTTCACTACTTGATAATTTGATATGTGGGTGGATCGGTGCTTAGGTGTTGTTCTTACTTGAACAAACCTCCTACTAATGATTAATCCCCTCGCAAGCATCCGCAACTACGAGAAAAGTATTAATATAAAATCTAACCATAGCATTAAACATTTCGATCCAAATCAGTCCCTTACCAAGTAGCGCATAAACTAGGGTTTAAGCTTCTGTCACTCTAGCAACCCATCATCTAATAACTACTCCACAATGCATTCCCTTAGGCCCAAATATGGTGAAGTGTCATGTAGCCGATGTTCACATGACACCACTAAGGGAATCACAACATACATATCATCAAAATATCGGACACATATCAAGTTCACATGATTACTTGCAACATGATTTCTTATGTGGCCTCAAGAACAAAAGTAACTACTCACAAATGATAAACATGTTCATGATCGAAGGGGTATTAAATAGCATAATGGATCTGAACATATAATCTTCCAGCAAATAAACCATATAGTAATCAACTACAAGATGTAATCAACACTACTAGTTACCCACAAGCACCAATCTAAAGGTTCCGGTACAAAGATTGAACACAAGAGATGAACTAGGGTTTGAGAGGAGATGGTGTTGTTGAAGATATCGATGGAGATTTCCCTCTCCGAGATGGGAGAGTTGTTGGTGATGATGATGATTTCCCCCTCCGGGAGGGAAGTTCCCCCAGCGGAATCGCTCCGCCGGAGGGCAAAAGTGCTCCTTCCCAAGTCCCACCTCGACGCGGAGGTGCTCCATACCAAAAGTCATCTTTTGTTTCTAGGTCAAAATGACTTATATACCAGAAGATAGGCACCGGAGGTGGGCCGAGGAGGGCACAACCCACCAGGGCGTGCCTGGGGGCCCTGACATGCCCAGGTGGGTTGTGCCCACCTGGTGGGCCCCCTCTGGTAGTTATTTGCTCCAATATTTTTTATTTATTCCATAAAATGTCCTCGTGAAGTTTCAGCTCATTTGGAGTTGTGCAGAATAAGTAGCCTGACGTTGCTTTTTCAGGTCCAGATTTCCAGCTGCCGGTATTCTCCCTCTTGATACAAACCTTGCATATTATGAGAGAAAATGCATTAGAATTACTCCAAAAGGCATTATTAATCATGAAAACACTATAAATAATAGTAGGAAAACATGATGCAAAATGGACATATCACTCGGCAGTAATTTGTTTACCCACCGTATGTTTTATTCAAGAGAGAAGCCTCTAGTGAAACCTATGGCCCCCGTGTCTATTTTTCATCTATTATTTTCATATCTATAAAACCAAAAAAATCAAAACTACCTTGCTTTAATTATTTTGTGTTTACTTTATTTAGCTTTTTATTTTAGTTTTAAATATATCTCTATCAGATCTCACTCTTGTTCTTGACGTTGAAGGGATTGACAACCCCTTTTCCGCGTTGTGTGCAAGCGTTTGCTAGTTTGTGCAGGTGCATATGTTGGGGACTTGCTTGTACCTCCTACTAGATTGATACCTTGGTTCTCAACCGAGGGAAATACTTATCTCCACTTTGTTGCATCATACTTTCCTCTTCAAGGGAAAAATCAACGCAAGCTCATGAAGCAGCTGGAAGAATTTATAGCCCCGTTGCCGGGGAGGTCTACATCAAACCTACCAAGTACTTGTCATAAACTCTCATCTCTTGCACTTACATTATTTACCATTTGCCTCTCATTTTCATCTCCCCCACTTCTAGAATGTTTTCAGAAAAACACAAAAATATTTGCCTTTTTATTCACCCTTATGTCTTACCTGGTTTGTTTGCTCGTTTGCTTGGCATAATTGTGTTTATTCAAATACATCAGGAAAGTGTTATGATAAACCAATTGCTAGTGAGTCGAGTGCACTAGATTATGTTTATGAGGTTTTGCTTGAAATTCGTGAATCTGAAAATTGTGATGAAGTGTTAAAAGAAATTCATAAAGTGACCCACGATAGTTCCTTGAATGAAAAGCATGATTGCAATGATGTTATTATAAATTCTATGAGTGACAATTATGCTACTGACATGCAAAACCCTAAGCTTGGGGATGCTAGTTTTCTATGCCCACTACTTCTTGCAATGATCATGATTGGGGTGATGCTTCTTACGATCTTGAAAAATTATTTAAACCCCGTGATGAATATGAGATTGATAATAATGTTTGCCATAATAGAAAGTGTGTCTAAAAGAATGTGAAATTTTGATCCCAATACTTTGGATATTGATCAATGTCACAACCCTAGTTCTGGTATGCACTAGGCTAGTCTTGATGTTTGCATCATGTTTAAATTTCAAATTAAATTGAATTGAGGACTTGTGAAACCCTCAGAAAACCCTTTTGAAAAATGACCAAATAAAAATTGCTCCAAAAGGGGCCAAGAAAATTTTCATGTTGCTCTCTGAAAATATTGGTTAGAGATAAAAATCAAACCAATATTATTAGGAGCTCATAAATATTTATTTGGGGCTTTTGGAATTAATGCAATAAATATTTGCATTGGATAGATATATTATATATTTTTATATATGTCCAATAATTCTGGATTTTGTGTGGGGCTTTGGATTACTCCTTCTAGTCCCTACAAAAAAATGTCAGAAGTTTTTAAATGATTTAGTTTAAATCAAACAAATGTCAGAAAAATAGAAAATAAAAATAAAAAGGGAAGGACTTACCTGTGCCACCCTGGTGGCCCAACTGCTTGGCCCAGCAGCCGGCCCAGGTGACTGGCAGCGCCAGTCACCCCCAACCTCGCGCCAGGAGGCCGCGGGCGCGTGCCCGACGCGTGCACTGCCGCGCCGCGCCACCTCCTGCATGCCTGCTTCTCCCCTCGCCGCCTGGAAGACGCCACGCGACGCCACGCATCTCCCCAAACCTCTCTGGCCCTCTCTCGTCGCCTCTCCCCTCCTCTGTCTCCCTCTCCCGCTCGGTCCCGGGCCAGGTAAGGTGGCACCCGTGGGGATACCGTGCGTGAGGCCGCAAAGTGATATGGTGTGTTACATGCTAGACCGGTGTGACTTAGGATCGGGGTCCCGACAGCTTTGGTATCAGAGCCTGATTGCCTGTAGGATTACCAAGCCAAACTGGTCGAAGTTGAGTCTAGAAATTCTTTAGTTATATAAGGGAATTGATTGTGGAAGGGAACGTAAGGCTCTTTTTACTTCTTATACCTCATGTCTTCTAATCTGAGTCATCCTACCTTTCCTACAGGGTTAAGGAACTAGGCTTCTTTTTCCGTCTATCAGGATCACGTGTTACTATTCCGTAGTTCCTTAGGATTGGTTTATGAGAGTCCTACTCTTGTTTTCAAGTTCTTCCGGTGTAGTTTGTTTAGTACTATCACAGAACCTTGAGTGATGTTGTTGAGTCGTGGTACTACCCTTTGTTAGCAGGATGTCTCATTCTAAGCATTTTACTGCCGTTATGCTGCCGAATTTGTCCTAGGAGTTCGAGAGATACCCATTTCCTGTCCTACCTTCTACAGCCTGGTTGATGCTGATTCCGTACTTGGTTTCATTTCTCAGGATGTCGTCGGTTACCCGAGGTTCAGTTGCTCGAAGAAAGAACCACTGAGATGGTAGGGATGAGGAGGATCCTCCCGACCAGCCTTCGTTGACAGAGTTCATGTTAGAGATGGAGAGGAACAAGCGAGAGTCTAACCGCTTGTTGGCACGTATTGAGGAGAACACCACACATCAATGCAAAGAGTCAGCAACCATTCATGACTTCATTCGTTTGAAACCACCCACCTTCCATCATCCCATTGAGCCGCTCGATGCAGATGACTGGCTCCGTAGTATCACTCACAAGCTGCATTCTGCGAACGTAGCTGAAGAGGACAAAGTCATCTATGCCACATATCACCTGGAAGGTCCTGCTAGTCTCTGGTGGCAGAACTATGAGGCCATGATTCCAGCTGGCCAGATTCCTACCTGGAGAGATTTCACCGAGGCTTTTCGCGAGCATCACATTCCTCAAGCTCTCATCGATCGCAAGAGAGAAGAGTTCTGTAGTCTTACCCAGGCTAAGATGGCTGTTGATGCTTACCGTAGAGAGTTTGAGAACCTTGCCCGCTATGCTACAGAAGAAGTGTCCACGGACGCCAAGAAGCAGGCTAGGTTCCGGAAGGGTCTCAACCCCAAGCTGCGTCGTGATCTTCACTTGCATCATTGCCTTTCATTCCAGGCTCTTGTGAACAAGGCCATCAATGCAGAGACCGCTCAGCTCACTTACGAGGAGTCTCGTAAGCACACCCGTGATTTGGGATCTTGCTCCGGCACTAGTTCCGAGAAGCGCCGGATTTGGGTTCCAAACTCTGTTCTTCCACCCAGTTGTACACCGAGGCCATCTTATGAGGTGCCTCATCCAGCTCAGTCTTATGTTCCACCCAAGCCTATTGGCAAACCGCTTGTCAATGCGGGTCCACGACCTACCTCAGGGACTTGCTTTACATGCGGAAAACCAGGACACTATGCACGTGACTGCTCTCAGGCCAATCTTGCTCCACCCCAGCCCGAGAAGTCCGCTCTTCGTGGTAAGCCACCACGTAAGACGATCAGTGCCAATCCAGCTCCCACTAAACATGGACGTGTGCATCACGTCTCAGCTAAAGATGCTCATGATGATCCAAATGTCGTTCTTGGTACACTCCTTGTCAATTGCCATCCAGCTTCAGTTCTATTCGATACCGGAGCATCTCACTCCTTCATCTCTGAAGGCTATGCTCGTTTGCACGACATGTCATTTTGTGATATGCCAACTCTGCTCGAAATCCAAACCCCAGGGTCTAGATGGAAAACCACCAGAATAAGCCATGGTAATGGAATCCTTGTTGACAGACTTGTATTCCTTGCCTCACTCATAGCCCTCAAGTCTTCGGATATTAACATCATTTTGGGTATGGACCGGATGACAGCTCATCATGCCAAGATTGATTGTTAGACTAGGTCTGTTCAGCTTACACATCCATCTGGCAAGATAGTCACTGTCTCCACTAGAGTTGCAAAGCGTCAACTCTATTCTCTTAATGCCAGCCCCCTTCCAGACCTTGAAGATATCCCGGTAGTCCGAGACTTTCCGGATGTCTTTCGAGAAGAACTACCAGGTGTTCCACCTGACAGGGATGTAGAGTTTGTCATAAATCTTATCCCAGGAATTGTTCCAATTTCTAGGAGACCTTACAAGATGGCACCCCTAGAACTAGCTGAGCTTAAGAAACAACTTGATGAGTCCTTGCAAAAGGGTTTCATCCGCCCTAGTTCTTCTCCTTGGGCTTGTCCCGTCCTCTTCGTCAAGAAGAAGGATGGCACGGAACGGATGGTTGTAGATTATCGTCCCGTTAATTTGGTCACGATAAAGAACGAGTATCCGCTCCCCAGGATCAACGACCTGTATGATCAGCTCGCTGGATCCTCAGTCTTCTCCAAGATCGATTTGAGGTTAGGCTACCATCAAATCAAGATTAGAAACAGAGACATTCCTAAGACGGCTTTTGTCACTCGTTATGGTCAGTACGAGTACACCGTCATGTCTTTCGGTCTAACCAATGCTCCAGCCACATTCTTCCGCTTGATGAACTCGATCTTCATGGAGTACTTAGATAAGTTCGTCGTGGTTTACCTCGATGATATTCTTATTTACTCGAAGAATGAGGAAGAGCATGCTGAACATCTTAGACTTGTTCTAGAAAAACTCAGAGAGCACCGCCTTTATGCCAAGTTCTCCAAGTGCGAATTTTGGTTGCCAGAAGTGACCTATCTCGGCCACGTAATCTCTGGTAAGGGCATTGCTGTCAATCCCGAGAGAGTTCAAGCTGTTCTTGATTGGACTCCACCTGAAACAGTTAAACAAGTTAGGAGTTTCCTTGGTCTAGCCCGCTATTGTCGCCGCTTTGTTGAAAACTTCTCTAAAGTGGCCAAACCTCTCACGGAACTTCTTAAGAAAGATAAAAAGTTTGAGTGGTCCCCACAGTGTGAGCATAGTTTTCAGGAACTGAAAAGACGCCTGACTTCTGCTCCCATACTTGTGCCACCGGATTTCACTAAGGACTTTGTTATCTACTGTGATGCCTCACGACAGGGACTAGGTTGCATTCTTATGCAGGATCGTCATGTGATTGCCTATGCATCTCGACAGTTGCATCCACATGAGGAAAATTATCCACGATCTAGAGCTTGCAGCTATAGTCTATGCATTTAAGACATGGCGACATTACCTTCTTGGTAATCGTTGCGAGATTTACACCGATCACCAGAGTCTCAAGTATATCTTCACCCAGCCAGATTTGAACCTTAGACAAAGATGTTGGTTGGAGTTGATCTCAGATTACAACTTTGGGATTACTTATACCCCAGGCAAGGCCAATGTCATGGCTGATGCTTTAAGTCGTAAGTCATATTGCAACAATCTCATGTTGCAGCAGGGCCAACCACTTCTCCATGAGGAATTATGTAAGCTTAACCTTCACATTGCTCCTCACGGATTCCTTTCAACCTTGGTGGCGAAACCTACTCTTATGGATCATATCATAGAAGCCTAGAAGCATGATACGGGGATTACCCGGATCAAGAGAAATATTTCCAAGGGTATTGGTGGATGTTTCTCTATGGATGATCGGGGTGTTGTGTTATTTGAGAATTGCTTGGTGGTTCCCAAGAAGCAACATCTGCGACAACTGATCCTTAAGGAGGCTCATGAATCTCCTCTCACGATTCATCCCGGTAGTACTAAGATGTATCAGGACCTACGCCAGAGGTTCTGGTGGACTAGGATGAAGAGAGAAATTGCTGAGTTCATTGCTCATTGTGACATTTGTCGTCGCGTTAAGGCAGAACGTCAAAGACCTGCTGGCACTCTTCAGCCTTTAGCTATTCCTGAGTGGAAATGGGATAAAGTCGGTATGGACTTCATCACTGGTTTTCCCAGGACTAAGAGAGGGAATAACGCTATCTTCGTAGTCATTGATCGTCTGTCCAAAGTGGCTCACTTCTTACCTGTTCGAGAGAGTATCACTGCAAGTCAGCTTGCTGACTTGTATATTTCTCGAATAGTGTCACTCCATGGTGTTCCACTAGAGATCAGTTCAGACCGTGGTAGTCTTTTCACTTCTCATTTCTGGGAGAGTTTCTAGACTGCCATGGGCACCCATCTTTCTTTCAGTACCGCTTTCCACCCTCAATCAAGTGGTCAGGTGGAACGGGTCAACCAAATTCTCGAAGACATGCTTAGAGCTTGCGTTATCTCATTCGGTATGGATTGGGAGAAATGCCTTCCTTTCGCCGAGTTTGCTTATAACAATAGCTATCAGTTCAGTCTCAAGAAAGCTCCTTTTGAGATACTCTATGGACGAAGATGTCGAACACCTTTGAACTGGTCAGAAAATGGTGAAAGACAATTTTTTGGACCGGATATGATCCAGGAAGCAGAAGAGCAAATTCGCATCATTCGTGAGAATTTGAAAACAGCTCAATCTCGTCAAAAGAGTCATTATGATCGTCATCATAAGGAAGTGGCTTATGAAGTTGGCGACAAAGCTTATCTTCGGGTTACCCCTTTAAAGGGTACCCATCGTTTCGGCATCAAGGGCAAGTTGGCTCCTCGTTACATTGGTCCTTTTCTCATTCTCGCTAAACGAGGAGAGGTTGCCTACCAGTTGGAACTACCCCCACATCTTTCTCGAGTACATGATGTCTTCCACGTCTCTCAACTCAGGCGTTGCTTCTCGGATCCCATCCGCGAAGTGGACCACGAAACGCTTGATCTCCAAGATAACCTCACATATCGAGAGTATCCCGTTCGCATTCTGGATCAAGCAGAGCGTGTCACTCGACGACATAACATCAAGTTTCTCAAGGTTCAGTGGTCTCATCATTCTGAGAGAGAAGCTACATGGGAGCGAGAAGATCGTCTCTGACTGGAGTACCCCACTTTCTTTCCGCCGACTCCTGAATCTCGGGACGAGATTCTTTCGAGTGGGGGCGAGTTGTCACAACCCTAGTTCTTTTATGCACTAGGCTAGTCTTGATGTTTGCATCATGTTTAAATTTCAAATGAAATTGAATTGAGGACTTGTGAAACCCTCAGAAAACTCTTTTTGAAAAATGACCAAATAAAAATTGCTCCAAAAGGGGCCAAGAAAATGTTCATATTGATCTCTGAAAATATTGGTTAGAGATAAAAATCAAACCAATATTATTAGGAGCTCATAAATATTTATTTGGGGATTTTGGAATTAATGCAATAAATATTTGCATTGGATAGATATATTATATATTTTTATATATGTCCAATAATTCTGGATTTTGTGTGGGGCTTTGGATTACTCCTTCTAGTCCCTACAAAAAAATGTCAGAAGTTTTTAAATGATTTAGTTTAAATCAAACAAATGTCAGAAAAATAGAAAATAAAAATAAAAAGGGAAGGACTTACCTATGCCACCCTGGTGGCCCAACTGCTTGGCCCAGCAGCCGGCCCAGGTGACTGGCAGCGCCAGTCACCCCCAACCTCGCGCCAGGAGGCCGCGGGCGCGTGCCCGATGCGTGCACCGCCGCGCCGCGCCACCTCCTGCCTGCCTGCTTCTCCCCTCGCCGCCTGGAAGACGCCACGCAACGCCACGCATCTCCCCAAACCTCTCTGGCCCTCTCTCGTCGCCTCTCCCCTCCTCTGTCTCCCTCTCCCGCTCGGTCCCGGGCCAGGTAAGGTGGCACCCGTGGGGATACCGTGCGTGAGGCCGCAAAGTGATATGGTGTGTTACATGCTAGACCGGTGTGACTTAGGATCGGGGTCCCGACAATCAATCTCAGGATTTTTTTTGATGAAAGTGGGATAAAAGTAATGACTTTGTTCTATGTTAATCCCACTATTTTGAATGAGTGTCAACCTTGCATACATGTGTATCATGTAGAGAATATTTTACGTGATAGCTATATTGTTGAACTTGAATATGATCCTACATGCAATTATTATGAGAGGGGGAAATATGGTTGTAGAAATCTTCATGTTACTAAATTACCTCTCGTTATGTTGAGATTGCCATTATTTCTTTCTTCTTCCTTGCATATGCTAGAAAGTGATTGGCTTGATAATTTGTTTGCTTATAAAATGCCTATGCATAGGAAGTATGTTAGACTTAGATTGGTTTTTCACGTGTTTTATGATGCTCTCTTTGTGCTCCAATTCCTATCTTTCATGTGAGCATCATTGAAATCTCAATACCTAGCTAAAAGGTTTCAAAGAAAAGCGCTTCTTGGGAGACAACCCAATATTTTTATTTTTTGTTATTGAATAAATCTACCATCTAGTCTCTGGTTAGATGTGTTTTCATGTTTTAATTCAGTGTATGTGCCAAGTAAGACCTTTGGGATGATTTGGAAGATAGTAGATTGGTTTTTTCTGGAATATAGAAACTTTTGCGTCCAATGTAAGAATTGTTTCTGGTTGCTGGAACGTGAAAAAACTCTGAAGTTTTTACACATTTTTGATCTACAAATTGCCCAAGTTGCCCTAATGTTTTAGAATTTTTAGAGATACATAAGTTTCAAATCAATTCGCATCTTTATAGACTGTTCTGTTTTTGACAGATTTCGTGTTCTTTGTGTTGTTTGCTCATTTCGATGCATCTATGGCTAGTATCGGGGGGTATGAACCATGGAAAAGTTGGAATGAAATATATATTGCACCAATATAAAATAAGAATGAGTTCACAACAATACCTACAAGTAAGGATTGAATTTGTTAGATCTCACGAGTTTTGTGTTAAGTTTTGTGTTGTGAAGTTTTCAAGTTTTGGGTAAAGATTGGATGGACTATGGAATTACTAAATAGTAAAACAGAGCTAGCTAGGACTCCTCATAGCGGTTTGAAATCTACAACTGTTGGATTAGTCTTCTCAACATCGCAGATCCCGTGAGCATCCCGCACTGGCTCGTCACAGCCTACCGGGTCACGTACAGCGTACGCTCATCTTTACGACCGAGCCCAAATAACCGGGCTGCTACTCCTCAGACCGACCAGGGAGCACTGTGATTAATCGGGCCAAGACGAGGAGTGGTAAGAGCCTAAGCTTGAGGATGCCCAAGGAACCCTAAGTTAATATTTAAGGACAACCAAGCATCTAAGCTTAGGGATGCCCCGGATGGCATCCCCTCTTTCGTCTTCAATCCATCGGTAAATTTACTTGAGGCTATATTTTTATTCACCACATGATATGTGTTTTTCTTGGATCGTCTTGTATGATTTGAGTCTTTGCTTTTTAGTTTTCCACAATCATCCTTGCTATACACACCTTTTGAGAGGGACACGCAATAATCATGAATTTATGTCAGGACCCCGATCCTAAGTCACACAGGTCTAGCCTGTAACACCTCATATCACTTTGCGGCCTCACGCACGGTATCCCCACGGGTGCCACCTTACCTGGCCCGGGACCGTTTGCGCATTTTGGCACACGTATATGATAGTGTCGCTAGCATCCATATGACAGAGAACCCGGGCCGACATGACTAGTTATAAACCAAAAGTGGCGCTAAATTATAGAGACAGGCATACATGACCCAGCAACGAACGTGTCGGTCATCAACGTATGAACCCAAGTCGTAGCAAGCTACAAGGACTTAAAGGAACAACGCGTGACATTTTCCCTAAGGGACAGACACAGGAACAAAGAAGGACACATGTCGGCCAGCCTAAGTGTTCCGGAGCAGTAGCAAGCTACCAAGGCTCAGTGGAAGCACTAGGAGACATTTCCCTGTAAGATAGGCTACCAAGGGTAAACAACTAGGTGTCGGATCCCACACATAGCAATACACATTACACGTACGCATAACATGCAAGTATGTGTTGTACAACATGGCATCACAACATAACTCAACAACTCATATAGATAAGGGCCCAGAAGAGCCATCATAGCATTTGTTACAAACAGAGGTCACATGACCCAACATACAGAGCATACAGGCAACAGAAGCATTACATGTCTGAGTACAGACAACTACAAATGAAAAAGGCTGAGAAGCCTGACTATCTACAAGACCCTCCCAAGGGTACAAGATCGTAGCTGAGGTAACAAGCTAAACGTCGAAGTCCACGCGGAATCACTAGCGAGACTGAAGTCTCTCTGCAAAAACATAAATTAAGCAAACGTGAGTACAAAGGTACTCGGCAAGACTTACATCAGAACTAGCTACATATGCATTAGTATCAACAAAGGGGTGGCGGAGTTTGACTGCAGCAAGCCAGCTTTGACTCGGTGGCTATCCTAAACTACGACTGCAAGTAACTCTTTTGAGGTGGCGCTCACGAGTCCACATATTCACCAATCAATACACCACTATGGATCCTCTCCCGTCTCCCTACGAGAAGGCCATCCATAGCACTCACGCTTATCTTGCGTGTTTTACAGTATCCACTTCCACTTGTCTATGAACTGTTATAGGCAACCCAGAAGTCCATTACCGCGGACACGGCTATTCGAATAGATCATCTATAACCCTGCAGGGGTGTACTTCTTCACACACGCTCTCGCCACTTACCGCCATGTACATGTCATGTATCTCGGCAACCTTCAAGCGGAAGCCTGGCGAGGGTGTCGGCCACGACCTGACTAACCACACAAGTCTCTCGTCCAGGTTTATCGCCTATTTGGGTTCCATCCGTGGGGAGATCCGGCCGGGGTGTCGCTCATGGCCCCAAACGATGTGTACAGGGTTCCCGCATCACCAAACGGGTGACCGGTACACCGTGCCACGTACCTGCCGCGTCACAGCCCACCCCGAGGGTCAGCGCTGCGCACGACCTCCAGTAAACTACAAACACCAGAAACTAATTGCAACTACTGGACAGAGATCATGTTGATTAATAAGTCGAGAGAGTCAATTAAGGATCCCAATGTGTGGTAGTAGCTGTTTCATGGACCAACCAACACAGAACTCTGTTCCTGAGGACGGCTGCAATGAGACAACCCACCATGTACTCCTACATGGCCTCTCATCGCTACCTTTACCAAATCGTGTTCACACACTTAGCTCTCAACGGTAAGACATGTTCACCACATTCCAATTCATTCCCGATGAATCAGACCTGACACAACTCTAAGCAATAGCAGGCATAACCAGAAAGCATGAATGAGTAGGCACAACATGGCTCAAACAACTCCTACTCATACTAGTGGGTTTCAACTATTTACTGTGGCAATGACAGGTCATGCAGTGGAAAGGGGTTCAACTACCGCAGCAGGTAATAATTGAAGCGTTGTTGTCCTAATGCAGTAAAAGAGAGCAAGAGCGAGAGAGTGGGATTGTATCGGAATGCTCAATGGGGTTTTGCTTGCGTGGCACTTCTGAAGATAACATTGGGTCTTCATCGGTGTCATCGATCACATCGTCGGTACACGTCTACTGAAAGGGAACAAACACTGGCAACAGAGAAAGAAACACAATCAATGCAATGCGACAATATGATGCATGATCATGACATGGCAATATGTTGTTGATTGAGCTAATGCAGCTAGCAACCATATTAAATGAAGTTGGTTTGAACCAAAGGTTCAAATTCAAACTCCATATGTGATTATTCAAATGTCATTTAATTGATTTGACCTGATCAGCAGGTTTAACTTGTTCAAACATGCATGAAAATGCCATAAACAGATTCCTTGAATTTTTCTGATCATTTTTCATATATAAATTATTTTCATTGGAGTTATAGATTATTTTCTGTGATTTTTAGAAGTTTTGGTTATTTTCTGAAATAAATAAATCATTTCTGATTTATTTAAAATTCCAGAACACACTTATTGCGTCAGCACTAGGTCATGCTGACATCAGCAAGTCAACATGGGCTGGTCCAGTCAAACCTGACCTGTGGGTCCCACAGGTCAGTGACACAAGTAACTAAACTAACTTAATTAGCACTAACCTAGTTTAGTAGCCGGGCGGGGCCCACATGTCAGTGAGTCAAAGGCTAACTAATTGCAAATTAGCACTAATCTAAAATTAGCAGGGCATTGGGCCCACCTGTTAGTGTCTACTTAAGCTAATGACAGTAACTAAAACTGAACTAAAACCTAAACTAGTACTAGTCAAGGGCTGGCCCACAAGTCAGTGAGAGAGGGGGGGGGGTCAAATCAGGCAGTGGGGTCAACCCACGCCGGTCAACGGGTCAAACCCGCCGGTGTTTAGCCGCCGGCGAGGCCTGAGACGGCGGTTGGCGTCGGGTTTCGCCCTCAGGCGACCAAACGAGCGGCGGAGGGGATCTACGTGGAGCTAGGACTCGCCCGCATCCATTTAAGCCATCGGGAGGGGCTGACGTCGACCGGGCTCGCCGGAAAGAAGCTCGCGGCGGCGACCGGCGTGCGGGTCAGTTCGGGGACACGGCTGTAGTGCTCCTGCGAGCAAACAGAGTGGCTAGCCAGCCTACTAGAGGCACGAGGAGCGTGTTAGTGCCCCTGGAGGGAGAAGGAGAGGCTCCGGAGCGCGGCTCGCCGGCCATGGCGGACGACGGCGTCGGGTGCTCGCGGGGCGGCGGCTACGGCAACCAAACGGAGGCAGGGTTAGGGGGGAAAAGACCGGGGGCTCACAGCGGTGCCGTAGGGATGGCCAGCATGCCCGGGGAAGCGACGACGGTGGCAAATCGACGGTGGAGGTCCTCGGTGGCCGGCGGTGAAGAAGGCGGTGATGGCGACGATGGAGGACGTCCGACGTCGCCTGGCTTGTTGAGGAGGTCCAGGACGAGATGGCCGAGTTACTGGGCACGCCGAGGGGTCGAGGAGGAGGCTCTGGGTGCGGCAACGGCGGGCAGCGGCGACGGTGGCGTTCGGCCATGGCGAAGAACAGGCGAGGGAGAGAGCCAAGGGGAATTGAGGCATCGGCCCGATCCAGACGGCAGCGGGGAAGGTCGAGGCGGTGTCGACGTGGTCTGGGGAGGCAGGCAGGCAGGTGGCGTGGAGGCACGGCCGTGCGCGCGCGCCGGCCACACGCCTGGCCGACTGGCGGCAAGAGGACGACGGCAGTGGTGGGCTGGGCCTGGCAGGCCGGCTGTCTACAGGGCTTCTAGTGGGCTGCACAATAGGTAGATCCACGTAACTTTCTCTCCCTTCTCTTTCTATTTAGTTTCTGTTTTCTATTTTCCGCTTTTGTTTTGCTTTAATAAAAATGCTAGAACATTTTCATAAATCTTGGAAATATTTGTGGGCACTGTCTGGATTAATTCCAACAACCCTCATTTACCTCCAAGATTATTTGGACATTTAAAATTATCTATAGGATTTAAATGTCCAAATGCAAATATCTATGATTTAATTCAAGGATCCAGAATGGCTCCCAAAATTATGAAACCATTTTTGGCAGAGGTTTTAGCCAAGACAAAAATGATGAACATTTTGTAAAGGGCACTTTGGGTACATTGAAAAGTATTTATTTGAACCTAGTTGAGATCACTTGGTGATAGGGCTTGAACAACCCCAATTCAAGTTTAAAAGAAAATTAGACATGACGCAACACAAGACTAGCTAGACCAGAGCAGACCAGAACTAGGGATGTGACAATTTATTAGAATACTCTTTGTGCTTCTCTTATATCTTTTGAGCTAGGGTAGTTGCTCTAGTGCTTCACTTATATCTTTTTGAGCACGATGGTGATGTTTATTTTGAAGAGATTGACGAACTCTCATGCTTCACTTATATTATTTTGAGTGTCTCTAAACAGCATGGTAATTTGCTTGGGTTATGAATTTAGTCCTAATATGATATGCATCCAAAGGGAGTATAATAAAAACTTTCATAAAGAGCATTGAATTTATGAGAAGTTTGATTCCTTGCAATTGTTTTGAGATATTAAGATGGTGATATTAGATTCACGCTAGTAGTAAGTTGTGTGGTTGAAGAAATAATTGTGTTAAGGTTTGTGATTCCCATAGCATGCATGTATGATCTTCTAGTTATGTGATGAAGTTGGAGCACGATTTATTCTTGATTGTCTTCCTTTGCGTGAAAGTCGGGGGCACGCGATGGTTAACTCCTACCAAACTCTCCCCTAGGAGCATGCGTAGTAGTACTTTGCTTCGAGGGCTAATATTGTTTTGGCAATAAGTGTGTGAGTTCTTTATTACTAATGTTGAGTCCATGGATTATACGCACTCTCACCCTTCCACCCTTGCTAGCCACTCTAGTACCACGAAACTTTCGCCGATGCATCAAACCCACCATAGCCTTCCTCAAAACAGCCACCATACCTACCTACTATGGCATTTTCATAGACCTTCCAAGATATATTACCATGTAACTCCACAATTTTCGTCATCATGTTTGAGTTTACCATCGAGTTGTAAGTAAATAAAAGTGTGATGATCATCGTTATTAGAACATTGTCCCGTGTGAGGTTAGAAAAAAAGAAAGGAGAGAGAGTCCAAAAGTGTCGGGGTTTTGGGACGACATATGCCAAAGGATGGCTTATCATGCATGGGGTCAAAAGAACG
The DNA here is from genome assembly GCA_902687465.1 of Secale cereale. Lineage (NCBI taxonomy): Eukaryota > Viridiplantae > Streptophyta > Magnoliopsida > Poales > Poaceae > Secale > Secale cereale. The sequence continues at coordinate 292,227,888 of LR738715.1, read as the reverse complement.
TCGCCGGGCTCGGGAAGCGGGATAAGGCGATACTTAGGACGCCTACAAATCTTACCCAGGTTCGGGGCTCTCCGTGGAGATAACACCCCTAGTCCTGCTCTGCGGGGGCTCCGCGTCATCACTGATAGCACTAGAGTAGCTACAAGATCGCTCCTTGAGCTGTGATGTCTAAAGGAAGAAGATGGACAAGGCTAGCTCACCTCCTCTCTCTCCTATCTAGGGTTCTTGTCTTGTGAACTTCTAATAGCCAACCATCTAGCACTCAACATGGAGGACCCTGGGGGGTTTATATAGGCCTACCCCCCAGGGGTACAATGGTAACCTCGATGGCGCGGCCCCCAGCCGTCAGTGTCTTCTGGTGCCGGCCTCGCCGCCTGTCTGCTGGGGCCCGCCGCCTGCGGGCCCCACGTGATTGCCTTTCATTGTGGGGGTGCTTTTGCTGACGACAGCCTCGTTGGGGAGGAGATGTCCACAGTGCCATCGTCCCCCGCCGTACGCTGCCGCCTCGCCCCGTCCCTTCATCTTGATGGGGCTCGGACTTCTAGGGTGGGGTGCGCCGTCTGCTACCAGACGGCCGTCTCCCCCGGCCGCCTGCCAGAGGCGGTTTGTTCTTGAGCTTGCTCGCTGACCGATGGGGCCAGCCGCCTGCCAGCCCCGCAGTTTGTGGGTAGTGGGATCGTGGCCTCCTCTGACCGCTGCTTGGTCACGAGCTTCGTGGCTACAGCGTCCCGCCGCTTAGGAGATATTCCCAAAGTACAGGGTCACTATAGTCACGTCCTTATAGATCTTCTAAAGACATGTTCTCCTGTAGCCATGCCTCCGCCACGCCGGCACCCACCTCAGTGTGTTCCCTGAGGGTGGAGTGCGGGGCCGCCTGCTGGCTGGTGGTGCTTGGTGCTGCCGCCAGTTGGGTCCCTGCCGCCTGCTGGCTGCCGGCTCCTAGGGCAAGCTACCCTAGGAGGCGGCTCGAGGAGCAGACGGCCGCGGTAGACCAAGCGGCTGTTATTTGTCTTCAAATACCAAAGGTAGGCGCTGAGGGTACCCATGGTCCATATCTCCGACAGTAGTCCCCGAAGCTGGTGGAACTCCGATGCGGATGCTGGAGATGCTGAGGGGTTCCAGCAGCTTCTCCCCTCAGGCTTGCTTTTCGTCTGTCTCTTGTCTGCTTTAAGGAGTCCGTCCGCCACCAGCCGGCTCTGCGCTGCAGAAGCCGGCCTCTAGCAGCCGTATCGCCGTCTCGGAATCTTCGGAGGGAAGGCGCCGCCTGGTCAGCGGGCAGTCAAACAGACCCGTGGACCGTTGGCAGCGCCCACGCATCACCACCCTGTCGCGTCGGCCTGCCAGCCCACGCGCGTGACAGGACATAATAGTATGCCGGGGCCCGCCACTAAGGGCCTCGGGCCCCGCGCGGATCCACAGTGGCAGGGGTAATCGATTACCCACCCACGTGCATTTAATGCACGCGGATTAGGCGCGAGAAAATCGGGGGTCGTGCGGGACGTGGGGTGGTTAAGCCCACGCCCGCCCCCTCGCCTTCGTTGCCAGGGCCTATATATAGGCCGGGGGAGAGGATTGGCGCCGCTCTCGCGCTCACTCTCCCCCGTCCTTCATCTTCTTCCTCGCTCCTCCTCGCCGCAATCACAGCGAACCACCGCCCGAGCCATGGCCGCCCCAGCGCCTTCCCGACGCCACGGCCAGTGGGACGGCAGCGACGTATTGCAAGAGCACATAGACGTCCTCCGCCGGTCGCGGAAGCTGCCGCCGGCCGACAAGGTCGCCGTGTGCCTGGCGCCGGTGACGGAGATCAGGCCGGCCCCGCAACCAGGCAAGCGGGTCGTCTTCCGCTCGCATTTTCAGTGCGGGTTCGGCCTGCCGGCGAGCGACTTCTTCCGCTCCTTCCTTGACTTCTTCCTCATCCAGCCTCACCATCTCACGCCCAACACGATAACAACCATCTCTTCCTTCGTCGTCCTCTGTGAGGCCTATTTTGGCATCCTTCCCATCGTCGAGCTCTGGACGGAGCTCTTCTATGTGAAGCTGGGCACCGTCGTCCAGAGCGTGGCCGCCCAGTGCGGGGGATGTATCGCCGTGAAGCGCACCGGGGCGAGGAACTTCTTTCCGCCGCCAAAACTCGTTGGGTCAGTGAAGCTGTGGCAAAAGACGTATTTTTACGTCTCCAACGTCGACCCCGAGGAAGATTTCATCTACCTGCCGGAGTGGGCGCCGGGGCCGCCTGCTGAGCCTCGGGACTCCTGGAGGACCCGGCCTGTCGCCCTGACCAAAGGCGCCTCCGTCGCCGTGCGCCATCTCCGGGAGCTGAGAGACGACGAAAGCCTGGAGTTTGCGGATCTGCTCCTGACGTTCGCCGAGCGCCGGGTGCTGCCGCTGCAGCGCCGGCCCCACCTCATCTGTGATATGAGCGGGCGCCGGGACCCCAGCCGGACCTGCACCAAGCCCCTGCCACACGGGGAAGTGGCCCGGCTGGTGAACCATATCTCCAGCTGCCAGGTCCCCGACGCCGGTTGGGCCTTTAACAAGGCTCCGTACAGCCGCAACGACCAGCCGCCCGCAGTAAGTTCTCGTCCTTCTATTTTCTTTCTTCTTTGTTCGGCTGATGCAGCCGTCTGGTGCTGACACCCGGCTTAGATCTTCCCAGGCCAGTCGGCGCCGGGCTCCAACCAACTGGGCCACCCCCTCGAGCCAGATCGCTCCCAGAGTGATACGAGCGACCCCTAACTTGGGGCCGCCGCCGCCATGGAGGAGGAGGAGGTGACAGGCGGCGGGGACCAGCTATCGGGCGCCCAGCTAGAAGGCGGCCTCGAGAGCTGGCCGGACCACGACGAGGGGATGGAGGAGGCACCCGCCCGTGCCAGCCAGCAGGCAGGGCCGTCTAGCACAGCCGGCGGCGGGAAGCGGAGTTCTTCGTCAGGGCCGACTAGCGCTCCACCCAAGAAGCTTCGGCTGTCGACTGCCGCCACGAGGCGTCAGGAGGCAGCCGCCAGGGCAAATATGCCGAAGAAGCCCAAGGCCAGGCCAGTCGTGTCTGGGTAAGCGTTCTTCATTCTCTCTTTGAGTCTCATTCTTCTTCCTCAGCTGATCCTTTCTTGCTTGACTCTTTGTTTCTTTGGAACGTCCGTGCAGCGCGCCGCTTTCCCTCTCGCGGGTACCAGCGGGCTCTGTGGTAGGAGGCCCAGAAGCCCCTCCTGTGGTCCCGCGCGTGGATCCTGCTGCCGCGCTCCGGGAGGCGACAGAGAGGAACGCCCGCGAGGCGCGCGCGGAGCGCAAGGCCGCGGAGCGTGAGCGAGCGGCGGCCGATGTCGCCTCCCAGGCGGAGGCCGAAGCCGCCAAGAAGGCTGAGGCCGACGCCACCCGCGTCCGAGAGCGGGGGAAGGGCCCCCAGCAGCCAGCAGGCCACGTCGACCGCCCGGCGCCGAGGTCCCAGGAGCCGTCTGCCCAGACGCCGGCTGCTGATGAGCAGCCGGCTTCGGGCGGCGGAGGCGACGAGTGCGTCATCTTGGAGACGCCTCCACCACCCCCAGCGCCGCCTGCTGGGGAGCAGGGCAGCCGACCTATGGGGATGGAGGTGCTGCCGGTTGGGGGCACACTGGTGGTTGGCCTGCAGCCGGCCCCCCGAGGCGCAACCCGCCGGCGCCTTGCGAGGGCGGTTTCCATGCCCCAACAGGTGGAGGTTGGCGGGGCCAGCTCGTACGCGCCGGAGAACGAGGCGACCAGCGCGACACCATCGAGATGGAGATCTGGAGGAGGCGGCGCGTAGCTCGTCGCGTCGCGGGACATCTTGGACCGCATGAACTCCCTAGGCAGCATCGTGTAGACGGCGATGCAGGAGTTCATCGCCACACTGTCCTCCGTTCGGGTAAGTGTGTTTCATTTTTGCTTTCATTCCTTCAATTTTTTCCGTGGGGGCGCGTCAGCGCACCCACTGGGTGTATTCCCCGAGTTCCGAGCCAGCTGCTGAGCAGGCGGCTTGGAACTCCAAAACGTTCACCCAGGTCTGATCTTGCTTCTTGTTTGCAGGAGTACCACAATCTCCGCGTGGCCTCCTACAACGCGCATCGCCAGGAGCTAGCACACCTGCAGACTGCCCTGGCAGACAGCCAAGGTCAGTGTCACTCCTTCTCCTTGCGGGGGCGCGTCAGCGCACCCGCTGGGTGTAGTCCCCGAGTTCCGAGCCGGCTGCTGAGCAGGCGGCTTGGAACTCCAAGGTTATGTCTTCTGCTGCTGACCCTTGTTCTTTTTCTTTCTCCCCTGCCAGCGGCCGCAGCCAGCTTCCGCAGCCAGCTGGGAGAGGCCTAGACGGAGCTGGCCACAAAGGAGCAGGAGCGTGCCCTCGCTGCCCAAGACCGCGATCGCCTGGCCAAGGAGCTGGCGGACCAGGCGGCGGCCCACAAGGCCGAGCTTGGCAAAATGTCTGACGCCGAGTCCCTTCCGCGGGCCGAATTCGAGACTGAGCGCTCGAATTGGGCCGAGAAGGAGGCGGCTCTCCAAGACGGCTACGTAGCCATCGGAGACATGGTCGACGGTGAGACATCTGCCTTCTCATTCTGTTTTCATCGTTTGCAGCAGCCGTCTTGCTTTTCTTCTGATACTTGTTCTAGTCTTGGCAGAATTCTTCCCGGGCTACTCTGTGGCCGCCACCCAGGCCATCGAGGCCGAGCGTGCTGCAAGGCGCCAGGCGGGCCGGGAAATCGCACCCAACGCACCCAGGATCCCGACCGAGGAGCTTCTCGCCATACGGGTGTGTCTTCTACCTGTCCGCCGTCTGCAGCGTGCCGGCGCCCAAGTCCTGGCCGCCCTCTGGCTAGGTGTGCCAATGCTTCGCACCCCCAGCTGGACGGCCGCCTGGCTGTAGGTGGCCGGCCAGCGCTTCGAGGCCTGGAAGGGCTCCGCGGCAAGGGCTGGCGCACGGACCGCCTTGGAATTTGCCAAGAGTTGGTACCCAGGCCTGAGCCTTGAGCAGCTGGAGACGTTTCGCGCGGAGGCCCAGCCGGAGCTGGCTGCAGAGCAGAGGGAACTCGTCCAGCGGGCTGCCGCCCTCGCCGAATACGCCAACACCTCCCTCTTCATCCTGGAGCTGGATGACAGGGGCCACGTAGTGCCGCCTGGTAACTTCGGGCTGGACTTGGCGGCATCGGAAGAGCCGGACGAGGAGATCGCCTCGAGTGAAGGCGATCAGGACGAGGAAGGCAGCGACGAGGAGACCAGCTCCCAGGAGGCGGACCCAGCGGGCAGTCGCCAGCCTGACATGTCCTCAACAAGTGGGCCAGGAGTGACGGCTCCGCCTGCTGCAGGAGACGGCCAGACCGAGACCTGCCAGGCAGCCTCCCCAAAAGCCGGCTCCGTCGTGCCACGTGCCCAGCCTGCTGCTCCTTAAGATTTTCATTTGTATCATCTGCCTTTCTGTAAGACTCGCAAGGTTAATTCGAACAATTCCACCCACTGGGTGTATTTAGTAAGTTATTGCTACAAGGCGGCTCTTAAGGCCTTTTGAATGTAAATATTCTTTTAATTCAGCATTGTTTTTATGCAATTGTGCCGAGTCCCAGGATTGGCCTTGCCCTAGTTCCTTGTGGTGATTTTCTCCTTGCCAACCCTTTGTACTGCCGCCCTGCCAGCCAGACGGCCACTCCGTGGTTCTGTGGCTGGGTCAGGGACTTGGCTGTTTTCGGGGTGGGCAAGTATCTCGCCTTCTGGAAGACGGTCTGGCCAAGCCTGGAACCGGCTGGCCGGCTGCTCGGCAGCCGGCTGTTAGATTTAAGGGTCGGCTGGTCCTATGTCTTTTATCCTTAGCCATTTTTCATGTGGGCATCGCTTCTTGCCTTTGGCTCCTGCCAGCCGGATAACCGCGTTCTGTGAGTCTGTAACTGGATACAGGAGAGGGCTCGGATGCCATCACATTACTTGTCTGACTTTTTAAGGAGAATTCTCTAGACATAGGTCCAGGCGGCCAGTCCCCGGGCCGTCTGGTAGCCTCCGGTGCCGGACAAGAGAGTAAATCAACAAACATTCACAAGCATAATTCTTATCATATAGATAAAGGCTTGGGCAGTCCCCAAGAATCTCTCGGGGCTCCCACAGATTCTCAAAATAACTTAGATAGCATGGCACATACTGTCTTTCAGCTATAAAAGCAACGAAGAAGGTTCGCGTTCCATGGTCGTTCTGACTCCTTGCCTGAGTCGTCTCTCTTGCGCGCTCTTGGCTTCTGGGCGTCGATGAGGTAGTAGGCGTCGTTGCCCAGTACCTTGCTAACGATGAACGGTCCTTCACAAGGAGTCGAGAGCTTGTGTTGGCTGGCTGTTCGCTGGATCAGCCGGAGCACAAGGTCTCCCTCGCGGAAGGAGCGTGGCTTCACTCGCCGGCTGTGATAGCGGCGGAGACCCTGCTGGTAGATGGCGGAGTGGCGGAGTGCTACCAGCCGGGCCTCCTCCAGCAATTCCACGCCGTCTTCGCGTGCTTCTTTGGCTTCAGCTTACGTGTACATGGCGACGCGAGGTGAGTCAAACTCAACGTTTGTTGGGATGACGGCCTCGGCCCCGTAAATGAGGAAGAAAGGTGTGAAGCCGGTGGATTTGTTCGGAGTGGTTCTGAGGCTCCATAGGACAGACAGCAGCTCTTCGATCCAGTAGCCGGCCGACCGCTCCAAAGGTTCGACCAGCCGGGGCTTGATGCCAGATAGGATAAGGCCGTTGGCGCGCTCGACTTGGCCGTTAGACTGTGGGTGGGCAACGGACGCTAGGTCCAGCCGGATGCCCTGAGTTGCACAGAAACGGGCAAGTGCGCCTTTGGTAAAATTTGTGCCGTTGTCGATGATGATGCTGTGCGGTATACCATACCGGACTGCGATGTCTGCAATGAATGTCACAACAGTTGGGCCATTGAGTTTCTTGATTGGCCTGGCTTCCATCCACTTGGTGAATTTATCTATTGCCACAAGTAAGTGTGCCAGGCCTCCTCTGGCAGTCTTGAAAGGTCCCACCATATCCAGACCCCAGACGGCAAATGGCCAAGTGATCGGAATAGTCTTGAGTGCAGAAGCTGGCAAGTGTTGCTTGGAGCTGAAGCGTTGGCAGCCGTTGCACTTCTTCACCAAATCTTTGGCATCGTCCAACGCAGTCGGCCAGAAGAAACCGTGGCGGAAAGCTTTGGCTACGAGAGATCTTGAGGCCGCGTGGTGACCGCACTCCCCTTGGTGAATGTCCGTCAGGATGGCCAGCCCTTTTGCTGCTTCTACACAGCGTTGGAAGACGCCTGTCGCACTCCTTCTGACGAGCTCTTTGTTGACAATGGTGTAAGCTGAGGCTCGGCGTTGAACTTGACGCGCCAAAGTTTCTTCTGGTGGCAGCTCTCCTTTGAGTAGGAATGTGAGGATTGGATGTGCCCAAGATGGCGCTGAGACTCCAGTTGCTTCAGCCAGAGAGACCAGGGTGGTTGGGCTTGGTGGTGGAGGGCTGGGCTGAGCCGCCTGCTGTGTCTCCGAAGTCCCCGAGCCGTCTGCTGGAGCCGGCGCCTGCCGGCCGTCTGCTGGAGCAGTCCCTGGGCCAGGAGCTAGCGTGGCTGTGGGTGATCCGTCTATTAGAGTTGGAGTGTAGTGGCCGCCTGTTGGGGCAGTCTTTGGGCCAACAGCCGAAACCGCAGGGCCGCCTGCCCTGGGGTCGGCCGGTATGAAGATTTACTCCGACTCTGGTGAAGGCTTGATAGACGGTTTGCGTAGGCACTGGAGAGATACGCCGGCTGGTATTGCTTGGCGGGTGGAACCGATTCGTGCCAAGGTGTCCGCTTGCATGTTATCAGCTCGTGGCACATGGAGGAACTCGCAGCCATCAAAGTGTCCGCTGATCTGTTGGACAAGGAAGCGGTAGCTTGCCATATTTGCATCCTTGGCATCCCAGTCCCCAGACGACTGCTGGACAACCAAGTCTGACTCACCGTAGCGGAGCACTCGGCGGATGCCAATCTCCTTGGCCATCCGGAGCCCGTGGATAAGTGCCTTATATTCCGCCACGTTGTTAGAGGCGGCAAAGTGGATCTGCAGGGTATACTTAAGCTTATCGCCTTTGGGGGAGGTGAGGACAACGCCGGCTCCCAGGCCGGTGCGCATCTTCGATCTGTCAAAGTGCATCCGCCAATGGGTCGAGTCTGGCACAGGCGGCAGGTACTGGGTCTCGGCCCAATCGACGAGGAAGTCTGCCAATGCTTGCGACTTGATGGTCGTGCGCGGCTGGTAGAAGATGGTGAAGGGGGCCAGCTCGATGGCCCACTTGGCCACTCTTCCTGAGGCGTCTTTGTTCCCCATGATTTCAGCAAGCGGGGCCATGCAGAAGACCGTGACAGAATGCTCTTGGAAGTACTGCCTGAGTTTCTTGGCGGTGAAGTACATGCCGTAGCACATCTTCTGGTAATGGGGGTAATTCTACTTGGATGCTGATAGCACTTCGCTCAAGTAGTAGACGGGCCGCTGGACGGGCAAGGCTCTGCCATCCTCTGGGCGCTCGACCACAATGATAGTGCTGACCACCTCGCTGGTGGCGGCTATGTAAAGGAACATGGGTTCCTTGTCTGCTGGCGCCGCCAGGACAGGCGGGGTGGACAGCAGTCGCTTGAGCTGCTGGAAGGCTTCATCCGCCTAGTCGTTCCATTCGAAGAAAGTGGTCTTCTTCATCAGTTGGTATAAGGGGAGTGCCTTTTCTCCCAACCGGCTGATGAAGCGGCTGAGAGATGCCAGGCACCCCGTGAACCTCTGGACATCTCCCACACGAGTCGGCCGTTCCATCCTCTCGATGGCTTTGATCTTCGCGGGGTTGCACTCGATGCCGCGTTCGGATACAAGGAAGCCAAGGAGCTGGCCTGCTGGTACCCCGAAGACGCATTTCTCCGGGTTTAGCTTAATCCGAAAGCGGCGCAGATTCTCAAATGTTTCTTGGAGATCCTCCAAAAGGGTTCCTCTCTTCTCCGTCTTCACCACAATATCATCCACGTAAACATGGGCATTCCTGCCAAGCTGCTTGAGGAGACACTTCTGCATGCGATGCTGAAAGGTGGCGCCGGCATTTCTCAAGCCGAACGTCATGGTCAGGTAGCAGAAGGCCCCAAACGGCGTGAGGAAAGTAGTCTTCAGACGGTCAGTTGGATCAAGCTTGATTTGGTGGTACCCCGAATAGGCATCAAGGAAAGACAGCAGCTCGCATCCGGCTGTGGAGTCAATCACTTGATCTATTCGTGGCAGAGCAAACGGATCTTTGGGGCAAGCTTTGTTCAGGCTGGTGTAATTGATGCACATGCGCCATTTATTGTTCTTCTTCAGCACCAGGACTGGATTTGCTAGCCACTCCGGATAAAAAACTTCCATGATGAAGTCGGCTGCTAGCAGGCGGGCGACCTCCTCCCCAACGACTCTTCTCTTCTCTTTTGACAGGCGGCGCAGCGGCTGCCTGACAGGCTTTGCATCTTCTCTCACGTGCAGCTTATGCTCGGCGAATTCCGTCGGAACATCAGGCATGTCCTTGGGGGACCATGCAAATATGTCCCGATTCTCACGGAGGAAATCGACGAGCTCGCTTTCCTATTTGCTGTCTAGGCTTGACCCTATGACAGCAAATCGCTCCGGGTGAGATGGGTCCAAGGCAAATCTTCTTTGTGTCCTTGGAGGGCTGGAACGAGCCTTGTGGCTCCGCCTCCTTGGGGTCGGCTGGTATGGCCGGCTGCTCGCCAGCCATTGCCACCAGCCGCTCCAGACGGCGTTTCTCCTTAGCCACAACAAGGGTTTTTGTCAGGTGACTACTGGCTGTTGCACATGCAATGGACTTCTCGTAGTCCCCGGATATGGTGATTATTCCCTTGGGACCAGGCATCTTCATCTTGAGGTAGGCATAATGGGGGACTGCCATGAACTTTGCAAGAGCGGGCCGGCCCAAGATCACGTGATAGGGGCTTTCTAGGTTCACCACTTCGAACCAGACCGGCTCCCTCCGGAAGTGCGTCTTGTCACCAAACAGGACATCGACCCTGGCCTTGCCGATTGGTGAACAAGAGAGGCCTGGCACAATGACATGGAACACGGTCCTGGTGGGCTGAAGCTGCTTCTCTTTGATGCCCAACTTCTCCATGGTGTCTCGGTACATGATGTTGATGCTGCTGCCACCGTCTACGAGGGCTCGGGAGAAACGGCAGGCCCGCCTATCAGTGGAGAGAGTGGCGTCCAGGACCAAGGCATAGGCCCCTGGAGATGGCATGATAGCCGGGTGATCCTCTCGGCTCCAGCTAACAGGCCTTTCAGACCAGTGCATGAATTCTGGGTTTTTGACGGCAACAGTGTTGACCTCTCTGCGCTACTGGCGCCGGCTGTGCCTATCATCCGTCTGGCTGGTGAAGACAACATAGGCTCCATTTTCTTCTGGGAACTCATCCTGGACCTGGCCGCCTGGACGAGCAGCCGGCAGATTAGGAGGCGGAGCCGGCGGTCCAGCAGGCGGCGGAGGCAGAGCTTCTCCCCTTGCAATCCTTGTTAGCCAGTGACACTTTCGTGTGGTGTGGTTGGAAGGCTTCGCGCCGCTGTGGAACTTGCAGGGGGCGTCCAAAGCTTGATCAAAGGAGAAGGCCGGCTGCCACACCGGTTTGCCGCCCTTCTGGCGCTTGGGCCCTGCTTGAGCCTCTGGCTGCTGTCCGTCGACCGCTGCCACCAGCCGGCTGTTGGCAGCCGGCGCCTGGGCCTTGCGCTTCTGGTCGTGGTTGTGCTGGCGCCGGCTGGATTCTCCTGCTGGCGTCTTGGGAGTTGGAGGGGTCATCTTGCCGGAAGCATCCACTTGCAGCTCGGTCTTCATGGAGGAGTCAGCGGTGGCGTACTTGTCCTCTATGCTTAGCAGCTCATCCAACGTGGCTGGCTTGTCGCACAGGAGCCGGTGCTTGAGCAAGGTGCCTTCTCTGCACCCGGCCGTGAAATACTCAATGGCTTGTACCTCGTGCACTCCCTCGTAGGAGTTTCGCAGCTCCGCCCAACGCGTCAGATAGTCACGAGCCGACTCGTCCGGGCCTTGGACACACAGGGAGAGCTGACGCGGCCTGGGAGGGCGCTTGTAGGTGCTGGTGAAGTTGCGTGTGAAGGCGTCGGTGAAGTCTAGCCAGCCGTTGATGCTGTTGGGCTTGAGGCTGTTCAGCCACGTCCGAGCCATGCCCTGGAGCATGAGGGGTACGTACTTCACCGCAACACGTCTGTTGCCAGTGGTGATGCTGACAGGCGTGGAGTAGTCCACCAGCCAGTCCTCTGGTTTCATTGAACCGTTGTACTTGGGGGTGTCTCTGGGGAGCGAGAAGCCCTTGGGAAAAGGCTCGTTGCGGATGCGGGGGCCGAAGCAGGCCGGACCGAGGTCATCTTCTTCTTCAACCGCCTGGGAGCGAGCCAGACGGTCCAGGCGGTGGCGGGCGTCATTCTCCCCAACCCCCTCGCGGCGGCCCAGGCGGCCTGCCAGAGAGGGGTGGTCAACAGGCGGAGGAGACACGCGCCTCTCCCGCCTGGGAGGAGGCGGCTGCTCCCCTTGTCGTTCTACGGCCCTTGGGTGGCCGTCTTCGTGGCGCTCGATGGTGAAGCGCGTCTGCCGGCTGCGGCTGGCAGCGGGCTCTGAGTCTCGTCGGTTGGTGGCGCCGACTGTTGGAGAGCGGGACGTGGCTCCTTGCTCCCGCCGAAGAGGGCGGTTGTCAGCATGCGCAGCCATCTCTGATACCCGGCGACGGGCCTCCTGCTGCGTAGTAGCAGCGTCGAGGAGCTGCCGAGCACGCTGGGTCATGCAACGGAGCTCGTCTCCCTCCAAGTGGCCCATCTCATCGACCGCCGCCTGGGCAGCCCTTAGGTTCTCCGATGGAGTGAGGTACACAGGCCGCGGGGCTCCCAGCATGTCCGCTAGCAGCCCGCCGCGATCGTGGATAGCACCGGCTCGGCTAGGCTGGCCAGCAGCAGGCGTGCCGCAAATGGCGCGGTCCATTTCGCGGCGGTAAGCTTCAGTGAGGCGTCGGGAGGCAGCTAACTTGTTGGCGCTGTCGAGGAGCGAAACACGGAGTGCCTCCAACTCCGCGCCGTCTGCCCCCGCCGCGACAGGGGCGGCGAGGTGCTGCAGAGCGGCCTCGAGTGGGTCTGGGCCCGTTCGGCACGATGGTTCGCCGTGGTCGGTGACGAGCACCTGCGTGACGATGCCGATGGTGCCGCAGATCGAAAGAACGGGAAGAGGATCGTTGACGATCTCCACGTGCTCGGGGAAGGAGTCGTCGGGGTCGATGATCATGTCTACTGGTGGGTCAGAAGAGCCTACTGACTCCACGTCAGAGGCGCGCTCATCGACGAGGTGGAGCTTGTCAAGGAGCTCGACGAGGAAGCTCTCCGGCACCACTGGCTCGGCCGCCAGAGAAGGTTCTTCGTGGACGCGGGCGGCGCCGAGCAGATCGGCGAGCCCGCTCACGGCACATGCAGCCTCAGCGCTGCGAAGCATCCCAGTCTCCACGCCAGCGGGCGTGCCGGGCTGGCTACTTTTGCCAGGAAGGAACAAGGTTCCCGTCGAGAACATGTCTCCGGACGACGGTGCACCTAGCCCCACGGTGGGCGCCAAATGTCGGGGTTTTGGGACGACATATGCCAAAGGATGGCTTATCATGCATGGGGTCAAAAGAACGTCGCCGGGCTCGGGAAGCGGGATAAGGCGATACTTAGGACTCCTACGAATCTTACCCAGGTTCGGGGCTCTCCGTGGAGATAACACCCCTAGTCCTGCTCTACGGGGGCTCCGCGTCATCACTGATAGCACTAGAGTAGCTACAAGATCGCTCCTTGAGCTGTGATGTCTAAAGGAAGAAGATGAACAAGGCTAGCTCACCTCCTCTCTCTCCTATCTAGGGTTCTTGTCTTGTGAACTTCTAATAGCCAACCATCCAGCCTTCAACATGGAGGACCCTGGGGGGTTTATATAGGCCTACCCCCCAGGGGTACAATGGTAACCTCGATGGCACGGCCCCCAGCCGTCAGTGTCTTCTGGTGCCGGCCTCGCCGCATGTCTGCTGGGGCACGCCGCCTGCAGGCCCCTCGTGATTGCCTTTCACTGTGGGGGTGCTTTTGCTGACGACAGCCTCGTTGGGGAGGAGATGGCCACAGTGCCATCGTCCCCCGCCGTACGCTGCCACCTCGCCCCGTCCCGTCATCTTGATGGGGCTCGGACTTCTAGGGTGGGGTGCGCCGTCTGCTACCAGACGGCCGTCTCCCCCGGCTGCCTGCCAGAGGAGGTTTGTTCTTGAGCTTGCTCGCTGACCGATGGGGCCAGCCGCCTGCCAGCCCTGCCGTTTGTGGGTAGTGGGATCGTGGCCTCCTCTGACCGCTGCTTAGTCACGAGCTTCATGGTTACAGCGTCCCGCCGCTTAGGAGATATTCCCAAAGTACAGGGTCACTATAGCCACGTCCTTATAGATCTTCTAAGGACATGTTCTCCTGTAGCCATGCCTCCGCCACGCCGGCACCCACCTCAGTGTGTTCCCCGAGGGTGGAGTGCGGGGCCGCCTGACGGCTGGTGGTGCTTGGTGCTGCCGCCAGTTGGGTCCCTGCCGCCTGCTGGCTGCCGGCTCCTAGGGCAAGCTACCCTAGGAGGCGGCTCGAGGAGCAGACGGCCGCGGTAGACCAAGCGGCTGTTATTTGTCTTAAAATACCAAAGGTAGGCGCTGAGGGTACCCATGGTCCATATCTCCGACAAAAAGAGTCTCCAAAAAAAGAAAAACAGGAGAAAAGAGTCTCCAACAAAAAGAGGAGTCTCCAAAAAAATAAGAGAAAAGAGAGAAGGGACAATGTTACTATCCTTTTCCACATGTGTGCTTAAATTTAGCACCGTGTTATTCATTGTAGAGAGTCTCCTATTTTTGACACTTTCGTATGTTACTACTGGGAGCTTTCATACACTTATATCTCTAGTGCATCCGTTACATGGCAATCCCTACTCACTAACATTGATATCTATTGGTGGACATCTCCATAGTCCATTGATTTGCCTAGTTAATGTGAGACTTTCTCCCTACTTTTGTCTACTACCACACCTTCTATTCCTCCCATAGTGTTATGTCCATGGCTCACGCTCATATATTGCGTGAAGAGTTGAAGAAGTTTAAGAATGTAAAAGTATGAATTTCTTGGCTGACACCGGGGTGGGCATGATTTATACTTTGTGCTAAGAAGAGAGAGCATAACAAGACTATATGATTTTGTAAGGATAACTTTCTTTAGTCATGTTATTTTTTAAGCTTCATAATTTTATTTCTAGTATGCTTGAAGTATTATTGTTTTGATATTAATGAAATTTTGTTTTTAATCATATGGATCTAAACATTAATTCCAAATAAAGAAGAAAGACATTGCCAAATATGATAGGTAGCATTCCACATCAAAAATTCTGTTTTTATCATTTACCTACTCGAGGACGAGCAGGAATTAAGCTTGGGGATGCTTGGTACGTCTCCGACGTATCTATAATTTTTTATTGTCCCATGTTATTATATTATCAACTTTGGATGTTTTATATGCATTAATATTCTATTTTGTTTTTTTCGGACTAACTTATTAATCTAGAGCCCAGTGCATGTTTCTGTTTTTTCCTTGTTTTTGAGTTTCGCATAAAAGTAATATCAAAAGGAGTCGAAATGGAATAAAACTTTCGTGATGATTTATCTTGGACCAGAAGAGACATGTAGGACTTGGAGTCCATGTCAAACAGTCCCCGAGGAGACGACAAGCCAGGGGGGAGCTCCCCTAGGGCTTGTGGCCCCCTCGGAGACCCCCTGGCCCCCTTCCTTGGCCTATAAATTCAGAAGTTTTCCCAAAACCCTAGAGGCATCCACAAAAATACTTTTCCACCGCCGCAGGTTTCTGATCTCGTGAGATCCCATCTATAGGCCTTTTCTAGTACTATGCCGGAGGGGGATTCGATCATGGAGGGCTTCTACATTAACCTTACTGCCCTTCCGATGATGCGTGAGTAGTTTACGACAGACCTACGGGTCCATAACTAGTAGCTAGATGGCTTCTTCTATCTCTTTGATCTTCAATAAAATGTTCTCCTCAATGTCCTTGGAGATCTATTTGATGTAATCTTATTTTGCGGTGTGTTTGTCGAGATCCGATGAATTGTGGATTTATGATCAGATTATATATGAATATTATTTGAATATTCTCTAAATTATTATATGCATGATTTGATATCTTTGTATTTCTCTTCGAATTATTGGTTTGTTTGGCCAACTAGATTGGTAGTTCTTGCAATGGGAGAGGTGCTTAGTTTTGGGTTCAATCTTGTGGTGTCTTCATCAATTACAGAAGGGGTAGCGAGGCACGTATTGTATTGTTGTCATCAAGGATAAAAGGATGGGGTTTATATCATATTGCTTGAGTTTATCCCTCTACATCAGGTCATCTTGCTTAAGGTGTTACTCTGTTCATATGAACGTAATACTCTAGATGCATGCTGGATAGCGGTCAATGTGTAGAGTAATAGTAGGAGATGCAGGCTGGAGTCGGTCTACTTGTCACGGACGTGATGCCTATATTCATGACCATTGCCTTAGATATCATTATAACTTTGCGTTTTTTCTATCAATTGGTCGACAGTAATTTGTTTACCCACCGTATGCTTTATTCAAGAGAGAAGGCCCCCGGGTCTATTTTACATCTATTGTTTTTAGATCCATAAAACCAAAAATACCTTACTGCAATTATTTTGTGTTTACTTTATTTAGCCTTTTATTTTAGTTTAAAATCTATCTCTATCAGATCTCACTCTCGTTCATGACATTGAATGGATTGACAACCCCTTTTCTGCGTTGAGTGCAAGTGTTTGCTAGTTTGTGCAAGTGCATATATTGGGGACTTGCTTGTACCTCCTACTGGTTTGATACATTGGTTCTCAACTGAGGGGAATACTTATCTCTAATTTGCTGCATCACCATTTCCTCTTCAAGGAAAAAATCAACGCAAACTCAAGAAGTAGCATGGAGTTGAACCAAGAAGTTTGTAAGGGCAAGGAGATCGCCTACTTCGTGAAGATCTACTCGAGTTAGGAAAGTCCTTCGTGGACAATGGCTATGGTGGGATAGACAAGTTTGCTTCTTCGTGGACCCTCCGTGGGTGGAGCCCTCCATGGACTCGCGCAACCGTTACCCTTCGTGGGTTGAAGTCTCCATCAACGTGGACGTACGGTAGCACCACCTATCGGAACCACACCAAAAATACCATGCATCCATTGCGTTTGCACTCTCCAAACTCTCCATTTACCTTCATGTGCAATGTTCTACTTTCTGCTGCTATACTTTTGAATTGTATGTGTAGGTAGATTGCTTGACCTGTACAACTTTTAAAATTTGCCCACAACTAAAATTGGGAAAAGGATAGATTTTTATTTGGTCAAGTAGTCTAATCACCCCCCCCCCCCCCCTGTAGACATACTTTCGATCCTACAAGTAGTATCGGAGCTTTGGTCTCCATTAGCCTTGATTTCCATAGCTTTGGTGATCATAGCCTTGGTTTCACAACCTAGGAGAGTATGGCGTCTACTAAGGGTAATTATCATTGTAGAGGTCCTTAATTTGGTGGTACTAATTTTGCTAGTTGGAAGCATAAGATGAAAATGCATATTCTTGGACATAACCCCACCGTTTGGGTTGTTGTTCGTATTGGCTTGCAAGGTGAATTCTTTAAGGACGCAAAGAACCGGATCGTGAAGCGTCAGCGGAAGAAATGAGGATGTTCCAATACAATGCACAAGCTTGCAATATTCCCTTCAATGGATTGTGTCCCAAGGAATTCAACAAAACCAGTCGTCTTGAGAATGTGAAGGAAATTTGGGATGCTTTGGTTGATATGCACGAAGGTACTGAGTCCATCAAGGAATCCAAGTTGGATGTGCTTCAAAGTCAACTTGACAGGTTCAAGATGAAGGATGGTGAAGGAGTCGCCAAAATGTACTCTAGGCTTTCTCTTATCACAAATGAGATTGCCGGCTTAGGGAGTGAAGATGACCGATAGATTCATCATCAAGAATATCTTTAGAGCCTTGGATGGAAAATATGATATTTTGTGCACATTGATCCAAATGATGATCTCAAGCCTATGAAAGTCATTGGTAGAATTGTTGCTCAGATGTCACACAAGGATAAGGAAGAGCTCCACAACAAGTCTAGTGGTGCGTACAAAGCTTCATGTGATGCTCCCACAACATCAACTGAGAAACAAGTCTTCAATGAAGAATTGAGCCTAATGGTGAAGAACTTCAACAAATTCTACAAGAATCGAAGCAAAGATAGAAACTCTTAAGTTAAGATCCTACAATGACAAAAGATCTTCTTATCGTGGTCGCAGTTGCTACAGTTGTGGAAGACACGGACACTATTCCAATGAGTGTACGGCTCCCTACAAGAAAAGAGAAGATTCACCCAAAAGGAGAAGTAAAAGAGATGAATCACCTCATAGAGAGAGAAGGAGTAGAGATGATCGATCACTATGAACAAAGATCATCTCGAAGAAGCAAGGGTATGGAAGGAAAGACAAGTCATCCAAGAGCTACACAAGACGAAGACATCAAGTTCACATTGGTGAATGGATTTTCGGTTTCGATTCTAACACTCACTCCGACATAAGTTATCACTCCGACTCCGACTATAGTCAAGATGAAGGTGTTTCCACAAATGCTCTAGTGTCGTCCAACTCCTACGACATATTTGACTCATCAAATGACGGAATTGGAAGATGATTCGTGGCTAAAGGCCCCAAGGTATCACACCCCGAGTATCTTGATTTCAGTAGTGATGAAGATGATTTGCTATGTGATGATGAGTTACTTGTTAGTCGTGAAGCCATCGCTACAGGTTAGCTTAAAGGGGTTAAAGCGGACAAGGACACAGGGAATTTATACTAGTTTGGCCCCTTCGATGAAGGTAAAATCCTACGTCTAGTTTGGTGTGTATTGCTGGGGTTCCGATGACCAGGGAGCGAATCCGCTTTGCCTGTGTCTCGAGCTGTTGTTTCCTGCCCTGAACCGTCACCGGGTCATCCCTTTATATAAGAGGTGACGCCCGGTCCGGTTTACAGAGTCCCGAGGCCGGCTCATAAACGTGTCCGCCTCGGTCTCTACTCTTTCTATCTTACATCTCAAGTTACATAGTATGGCGGTTTACAAACCATGGGCCCTAACACTTGGGCTCTACACCTCTTGGGCTAAAGTCTCTTACTTCATGTTCCGCCGGGCTTCAAAATAATCTTGATAACATAAACCGGCCCCTCCTGGGCGGTTTATACCTGATAGTAATTGTTGGGGAACGTAGCATAATTCAAAAAAATTCTACGTCTTCACCAAGATCCAACTATGGATACATCTAGCAACGAGCAAGTAAGAGTGCATCTACATACCGTTATGTAGATCGCGTGCGGAAGCTTTCAACGAAGCAAGGATGAAGTAGTCGTACTCTTCACGTTCTTCGTCACCGATGATCTAGCGCCGAACGGACGGCACCTCCGCGTTCAACACACGTACGGTGCAGCAACGTCACCTCCTTCTTGATCCAGCAAGGGGGGAGGAGAAGTCGTTAGAGATCCGGCAGCACAACGACGTGATGACGGATGCAGTGGAGATCGCAGCAGGGCTTCGCCGGGCGCCCTGCGTTGGGAGTATGGAGGTGTGACGGGAGGGGGAGAGGCGCCAGGGCTTGGGTGCGGCTGCCCTCTCCCCCCCCCCCCACATATATATAGGGGGCCAGGGGGGCGCCAGCCCCCTGCAGATCCAATCTGCAAGGGGGGGCGGCGGCCAGGGAGGAGTCCCCCTCCCCCAAGGCAAGTGGTGGCCCCCTCCCCTTAGGGTTTTAACCCTAGGCGCATGGGGAGGTGGGCCACCTTGTGGTGCGCCAGCCCAGAGGGCTGGACACTTCCCCTCGCAGCCTAGGGGCCCCACCGGGATGGGTGGCCCCACCCGGTGGACCCCCGGGGCCCCTCCGGTGGTCCCGGGACGCTCCCGGTGACCCCCGGAGATCACCCGTTGGCCGAAACTGGACTTCCCATATATCAATCTTTACCTCCGGACCATTCCGGAACTCCTCGTGACGTCCGGGATCTCATCCGGGACTCCGAACAACTTTCGGGTTTCCACGTGCATTTATCTCTACGACCCTAGCGTTACCGAACCTTAAGTGTGTAGACCCTACGGGTTCGGGAGACACGTAGACATGACCGAGACCACTCTCCGGTCAATAACCAACAGCAGGATCTGGATACCCATGTTGTTTCCCACGTGTTCCTCGATGATCTTCATCGGATGAACCACCGTGTCAAGGATTCACTCAATCCAGTATGTTATTCCCTTTGTCCATCGGTACGGTACTTGCCCGAGATTCGATCGTCGGTATTCCCGATACCTTGTTCAATCTCGTTATGGCAAGTCTCTTTACTCGATCCATAATCCATCATCCCGTGACTAACTACTTAGTCACATTGAGCTCATTACGATGATGTCTTACCGAGTGGGCCCAGAGGTACCTCTCCGTCATAAGGAGTGACAACATCCCAGTCTCGGTTCATACCAACTCAACAGACACTTTCGGAGATACCCGATGCGTACCTTTATAGTCACCCAGTTACGTTGTGACGGTTGGCACACCCAAAGTACTCCTACGGTATCCGGGAGTTGTACAACCTCATGGTCTAAGGAATAAATACTTGACACCGAAAAGCTTATGCATTACGAACTATACGATCTCGTGTTATGCTCAAGTTTGGGTCTTGTCCATCACATCATTCTCCTAATGATGTGATCCCGTTATCACCGACATCTCATGTCCATGGTCAGGAAACCGTGACCATCTATTGATCAACGAGCTGGTAACTAGAGGCCTACCAGGGACTCATTGTGGTCTGTGTATTCACACATGTATCGCTGTTTCCGTACAATACAATTCAAGCATGAATAACATACGATTATCATGAACAACGAGATATAATAATAATACTTTTATTATTGCCTCTAGGGCATATCTCCAACAGTAATATCCCTGACATTAGGCCCCAGATTGATTTGAACCTGTTCATGTCAATCTTCAAAGTCTTGTACAAATTTCCCTTTCCGCAGCTTCAGCATGCTTTGTCAACCGGCGTGACATCATCTCCTCAAATCACTTTAAACCGCCGTGACGCCATCTGCGCATTTAATACTTGTACCCGTTTTTTTGCCTTTTATTCATTAAAGCTCCGAAGATCGAGGCGACAGTATCGTCCATATCCGCCTTTTGGGCTCCTCGATTCCCGCGCCTGCCGTTTTATCCCTTCGGCTTATAAATAGGGCAGAGGGGCATCTCCTTTTCCCCCCTTGCCTCTTCTTCTTGTTGGAAATATGCCCTAGAGGCAATAATAAAAGGATTATTATTATATTTCCTTGTTCATGATAATTGTCTGTTATTCATGCTCGAATTGTATTGTACGGAAACAACGATACATGTGTGAATACATAGACCACAACGTGTCCCTGGTATGCCTCTAGTTACTGGCTCGTTGATCAACAGATGGTCACGGTTTCCTGACCATGGACATTGGATGTCATTGATAACGGGATCACATCATTAGGAGAATGATGTGGTGGACAAGACCCAATCCTAAGCCTAGCACGAGATCGTATAGTTCGTAATGCTTAAGCTTTTCCAGTGTCAAGTATCTCTTCCTTAGACCATGAGGTTGTGCAACTCCCGGATACCGTAGGAATACTTTGGGTGTGCCAAACGTCACAACGTAACTGGGTGGCTATAAAGGTACGCAACGGGTATCTCCGAAAGTGTTTGTTGGGTTGGCACGAACCGAGGCTGGGATTTGTCACTCCGTATGACGGAGAGGTATCTCTGGGCCCACTCGGTAATACACCATCATAATGAGATCAGAGTGACTAAGGAGTTAATCACGGGATGATGGATTACGGAACGAGTAAAGAGACTTGTCATGACGATATTGAACGAGGTATCGGCCATACCGACGATCGAATCTCGGGCAAGTACCGTACCGATAGACAAAGGGAATAACATACGGGATTAAGTGAATCCTTGACATTGTGGTTCATCCGATGAAGATCATCGAGGAACACGTGGGAACCAACGTGGGTATCCAGATCCCGCTGTTGGTTATTGACCGGAGAGTCGTCTCGGTCATGTCTGCGTGTCTCCCGAACCCGTAGGGTCTACACACTTAAGGTTCGGTGACGCTAGGGTTGTAGAGATATATGCACACGGAAACCCGAATGTGGTTCGGAGTCCCGAATGATATCCCGGACGTCACGAGGAGTTCCGGAATGGTCCGGAGGTAAAGAATGATATATAGGAAGTCCAGTTTCGGCCATCGGGAGAGTTTCGGGGGTCACCGGTAGTGTACCGGGACCACCGGAAGGGTCCCTGGGTCCACCGGGTGGGGCCACCCATCCCGGAGGGCCCCGTGGGCCGTAGGGGGAGGGGGCCAGCCCCTAATGGGCTGGCGCACCCCCCATGGGCCTCCCCATGGGTGGGGCGCCCCCCATTGGCTTGGGGGCAAGATACCCCCCTTGGCCGCCGCCCCCCTAGGAGATTGGATCTCCTAGGGCTGCCCCCCCTTGGCCCCCTATATATAGTGGAGGGGAGAGAGGGCAGCCGCACCTCAGCCCGTGGCGCCTCTCCCCCCCCTGTTACACCTCCAACTCCTCCCGCAGGGTCTCGGCGAAGCCCTGCAGCTTTTCCCGTTGCATTCACCACCACGCTATCGTGCTGCTGGATCTCCGTCAACCTCTCCTTCCCCCTTGCTGGATCAAGAAGGAGGAGACGTCGTTGTACCATACGTGTGTTGAACACGGAGGTGCCATCTGTTCGGCGCTGGAATCATCGGTAACGAGGATCATGACGAGTACGACTCCATCATCCACGTTCCTTCGAATGCTTCCGCACACGATCTACAAAGGGTATGTAGATGCACTCCTTTATGCTCGTTGCTAGATGACTCCCTAGATTAATCTTGGTGAAGCGTAGGAAATTTTTTGAATTCTGCTACGTTCCCCAACAGTGGCATCTGAGCTAGGTCTTTGCGTAGCATCTTGCATGAGTAGAACACAAACAAGCTGTGGGCATTGATTTTATTCAATTCTCTTGCCGTTACTAGTCCAATCTTGATTCGGCGGCATCGTGGGATGAAGCGGCCTGAACCGACCTTACACGTACGCTTACGTGAGATTGGTTCCACTGACTGACATGCACTAGTTGCATAAGGTGGCTGGCGGGTGTCTGTCTCTCCCACTTTAGTCGGATCGGATTCGACGAAAAGGGTCCTTATGAAGGGTAAATAGAAATTGACATATCACGTTGTGGTTTTGGCGTAGGTAAGAAAACGTTCTTGCTAGAAACCTATAGAAGCCACGTAAAAACTTGCAACAACAATTAGAGGTCGTCTAACTTGTTCTTGCAGCATGTGCTATGTGATGTGATATGGCCAAGAAGATGTGATGAATGATATATGTGATGTATGAGATTGATCATGTTCTTGTAATAGGGAATCACGACTTGCATGTCGATGAAAATGACAACCGGCAGGAGCCATAGGAGTTGTCTTATTTATTGTATGACATGCGTGTCAGTGAATAACGCCATGTAGTTACTTTACTTTATTGCTAAACGTTAGCCATAGTGGTAGAAGTAATAGTTGGCGAGACGACTTCATGAAGACACGATGATGGAGATCATGATGATGGAAATCATGGTGTCATGCCGGTGACAAAGATGATCATGGTGCCCCGAAGATGGAGATCAAAGGAGCAAAATGATATTGGCCATATCATGTCACTTTATTTGATTGCATGTGATGTTTATCATGTTTATGCATCTTGTTTACTTAGAACGACGGCAGTAAATAAGATGATCTCTCACTAAAAATCTCAAGAATTGTGTTCCCCCTAACTGTGCACCATTGCTAAGGATCGTTGTTCCGAAGCACCACGTGATGATCGGGTATGATAGGCTCTAACGTTCGCATACAACGGGTGTAAGCCAGATTTACACGCAATACACTTAGGGTTCACTTGACGAGCCTAGCATGTACAGACATGGCCTCGGAACACGGAAGACCGAAAGGTCGAACATGGGTCGTATGGAAGATACGATCAAGATGAAGATGTTCACCGTTGATGACTAGTCCGTCTCACGTGATGATCGGACACGGGCTAGTCGATTCGGATCATGTATCACTTAGATGACTAGAGAGATGTCAATCTGAGTGAGAGTTCATTAAATTTGATTAGATGAACTTAATTGTCATGAACTTAGTCTAAATTCTTTACAATATGTCTTGTAGATCAAATGGCCCACACTCATGTCACCCTCAACTTCAACGCGTTCCTAGAGAAATCCAAGCTGAAAGACGATGGTAGCAACTATACGGACTGGGTCCGTAACCTGAGGATCATCCTCATAGCTGCCAAGAAGACTTATGTCCTAGAAGCACCGCTAGGTGACGCTCCCGCCCCGGCAAACCAAGATGTTATGAACGCTTGGCAGTCGCGGTTTGACCATTACTCCCTGGTTCAGTGCGGCATGCTCTACAGCTTAGAATTGGGCTCCAAAAGCGTTTCGAGCATCACGGAGCATATGAGATGTTCCAAGAGCTGAAAATGGTTTTCCAGGCTCATGCCCGAGTAGAGAGATATGATGTCTCCAACGCATTCTACAGCTGTAAGATGGAAGAAATAGTTCTGTCAGTGGGCACATACTCAAGTTGACTGGGTTGCACAACCGCTTGTCTCAGTTGGGAATGAATCTCCCAGATGAAGCAGTCGTTGACAGAATCCTTCAATCGCTCCCACCTAGCTACATGTCGGGACCCCGATCCTAAGTCACACCGATCTAGCATGTAACACACCATATCACTTTGCGGCCTCACGCACGGTATCCCACGGGTGCCACCTTACCTGGCCCGGGACCGTTTGTGCATTTTGGCTCACGTATATGATAGTGTCGCTAGCATCCATATGACAGAGAACCCGGGCCGACATGACAAGTTATAAACCAAAAGTGGCACTAAATTACAGAGACAGGCATACATGACCCAGCAACGAACATGTCGGTCATCCACGTATGAACCCAAGTCGTAGCAAGCTACAAGGACTTAAAGGAACAAAGTGTGACATTTCCCCTAAGGGACAGACACAGGAACGAAGAAGGACACATGCATGTCAGCCTAAGTGTTCCGGAGCAGTAGCAAGCTACCAAGGCTTAGTGGAAGCACTAGGAGACATTTCCGTGTAAGATAGGCTACCAAGGGTAAACAACTAGGTGTCGGATCCCACACATACCAAGCATTTCAATAACATGCACACAATATGCTCGATATGTGCAAATACAACATGGCATCACAACAAGACTCTAAGAACAAAGTATTTATTCATTAGGCTCCGAGGAGCCAGATATTACAAACATGGGTCTCATGACCCAACATTCAGAGCATACAAGCAACAAGCATTTCAATAACATGCACACAATATGCTCGATATGTGCAAATACAACATGGCATCACAACAAGACTCTAAGAACAAAGTATTTATTCATTAGGCTCCGAGGAGCCAGATATTACAAACATGGGTCTCATGACCCAACATTCAGAGCATACAAGCAACAAGCGGAAGCACAACATGTCTGAGTACATACATCTACAAATGAAAAAGGCTGAAGAGCCTAACTATCTACAACACTCGTCCAAGAACGTAGCTGAGGTAACAAGCTACTTGTCGAAGTCCAAGCGGATCTACTAGTGAGACAGCAGTCTCATCTGCAAAACATAAATTAAGCAAACATGAGTACAAAGGTACTCAGCAAGACTTACATCAGATCCTATCATACATGCACTTGTATCAAGAAGGCAAAGTGGGGTTTAGTTGCAGCAAGCCAGCTTTGACTAAGTGGCTATCCTATTCTACGACTGCTGGTAACTCTTTTGAGGTGGCGCACACGAGTCCACTAGCACCACACAATACACCACTATGGATTCATCCCCGTCTCCCCATGAGAAGGCCATCCATAGCACTCACACTTGTCTTGAGTATTTTATAGTATCCACTTCGAGTTGTCTATATACCACATAAGCATCCAAGAAGTCCATAACCGTGGACCCGGCTATTCGAATAGATCATGCTAACCCTGCAAGGGTGTACTTCTTCACACACGCTCTCGCCACTTACCGCCATGTACATCTCGTGTATCTCGGCAACCTTCAAGTGGAAGCCTGGCGAGGGTGTCGGCCACGACCTGACTAACCACACAAGACTCTAGTCCAGGTTTATCGCCTATTCGGGTTCCATCCGTAAGGAGTTCCGGCCGGGGTGTCGCTCACGACCCCAAATGATGTGCGCAGGGTTCCCAAGCCCACCTCGCCGAGTGGATCTACGCTTGGTACACCGTGCCACGATGCCTAGTCTGTCCCAAGCCCACCTAGCCGAGTGCCACTTGGTAGACTACTAACACTACCTACAAACACCAGAAACTAGTTGCAACTCCTGGACAGAGACCAAGTCGGTTAATAAGTCGAGAGGGGTCGAGTTACTGGAACCCAATGTGTGGTAGTAGCTAGTCATTGGACAACAAACACAGAACTCAGTTCCTAAGGATGGTTCTAGTGAGACAACCCACCATGTACTCCTACATGGCCTCTCACCGCTACGTTTACCAAAACATGTTCACACACTTGACTCTCAGCATTACAACATATCACTGCACTCCAATTCATTCCCAATGAATCAGACCTGACACACTCTAAGTAATAGCAGGCATGGCATGGTAAGATCACAACATGGCTCCAATCAACTCCTACACATGCTAGTGGGTTTCAACTATTTACTGTGGCAATGACAGGTCATGCAGAGGAATGGGTTCAACTACCGCAGCATAAAGTAGCAGTTGTAGTCGTTGTTGTCCTAATGCAATAACAGAGAGCAGGAGCGAGAGAGGGGTTGTATCGGAATGAACAAGGGGGTTTGCTTGCCTGGTAAAACAACGTGCGGAGCACTGCTCCTCTGACAGGTACTCTGGAACGGTCTCCGGAGCTGGACCTATCGAGAAGAACGGTGCCGACGATCAAACACTAGCATATGCAACAATATGATGCATGAACATGGCATGAAGATGTGATGTTATTTGAGCTCATGCAACTAGCATTCTATTTGAAAGAAGTCTATTTGAACCAAGGGTTCAAATGCAATTCCAAAATTAACATTTAAAAGTGCCATTTATGTGTTTTCACCTATACAGCAGGTATAAGTTGGTTTAACATGCATGAAAATGCCATAAACAGATTCCTCATATTTTTTTGATCATTTTTCATATATAAATTATTTCATTCTGAGCTACAGTTGAATTTCTGTGATTTTTGAAGTTTAAACAATTTTCTGGATTTTCCTAAACAAAAACAATTCCAGAAAATTGTTTATTGCGTCAGCACTGCATCATGCTTGCATCAGCAAGTCAGCAGCGCTGACTCAAGTCAAACCTGACGTGTGGGGTCCACACGTCAGTGACACAGGGCTAAACAAAATATTAAACTGAATTAATTAAAGGGTTAGTGGCGTTGGGGCCCACTGGTCAGTGTGAGGGAGGGTTAATTAGTTGGTGATTAGCCTTAAGCTAATCACCTGGCAGGCCGGGCCCACGCGTCAGTGAGCTGGGGGAGGTCAAACCCCTGGCCAGACGGGGTTGACCCGCTGGCGGCTCGACGCCGGCGTCCACGGACGCGGCGGAGGGGATCGGGATCGCCGCACCGACGACCAAACGAGCAGCGGAGGGCATCTACGGGGAGCTGGAGCTCACCCGCGCCCGTTCCAGCAAGCAGCAGCAGCTAAGGCGGCCGGAGCTCGCGGGAAACGAGCTCGAGGCGGCGGCCGGCGTTCGGGCATGAGCGGGTTCGGTGCTAGGAAGCACGGGGGGCCAGGCGAGGGGTTCTACGGGCTCCTGGCGATGCGTTGAGCACGGTGGTGTGCTCAGCTTGGACGGAGGCGAGCTAAAGCGAAGGCGGTGACATGGCCAGCGCCGGTGATGTCTCGGCATCAGCGGAGATATGGCCTAGAGGTCGAACGCGACCAGGGAAGAAGGGGGAAACGACCCGGGGGCTCACCGCGAGTCTGTTGGGAGGGTCAGTGGGCTCGGGGACACATCGGAGGCGGCGAATTCGTCGATGGCGACTGGCGGCCGTGCGGAGAAGATGAGCTCGAGGACGAGGCCTCAGGGCGTCCGGGGTCCTGCGGTTCGGCGTAGAGGTGCACGGCAGCGAGGAGGAGCTCGGGGGCTCATCGGAGAGGCGAGGGGGAGGCGGTGGCTATGGCAATGGCAAACGGCGTCGACGACGCGCTCGGGTCCGAGCGGAGGAGAGAGCAGAGGAGGGGGATGAGGATGGGGGAGAGTGCGAGTGCGTCCGGGGGGGTGCATGGCTCGTCCAGACGCAACGGAGAAGGAAACAGGTAGGCAGAGAGGGAGGAGGTGGCGCGCTCGCCGTGCGCGCGCATCGGGCACGCGCCTCGCCTACTGGCGCGAGGAAGACGACAGGGGAGGGCAGGTGGGCTGGGCTGGCCAACTGGGCCGGCCAGGCCGCACAGTGCTGGGCCAGCACAGGTAAGGGTTTTTCCCTTTTTTGTTTTCTTTTCTATTTCTGACATTTGTTTGATTTAAACTAAACATTCAAAAACTACTCACAATTTTTGTAGGGACTAGAAGGAGTATTCCAAAGCCCCTCACAAAATCCAGAATTATTGGACATATCTTAATAATATAATAAATATATATCCAATGCAAATATGTATTGCATTAATTCCAAATGCCCAAAATAAA
This sequence comes from Secale cereale, assembly GCA_902687465.1. Lineage (NCBI taxonomy): Eukaryota > Viridiplantae > Streptophyta > Magnoliopsida > Poales > Poaceae > Secale > Secale cereale. Next base: position 292,200,012 of record LR738715.1, on the reverse strand, counting down.
TATTTATGAGCTCCTAAAAATATTGGTTTGATTTTTATCTCTGGCCAATATTTTCAGAGAGCACCATGAACATTTTCTTGGACCTTTTTGGAGCAATTTTTATCTGGGTCATTTTTAAAAAGATCCCTGAGGCTTTCACATGTCCTCAATTTAAATTCACTTGAATTTTAAACATGATGCAAACACCAAAGCTAGCCTAGTGCATACCAGAACTAGGGTTGTGACAACTAGCCCCCACTCGAAAGAATCTCGTCCCGAGATTCAGGAGTCGGCGGAAAGAAAGTGGGGTACTCCAGTCGGAGACGATCTTCTCGCTCCCAAGTAGCTTCTCTCTCGGAATGATGAGACCACTGAACCTTGAGAAACTTGATGTTATGACGTCGAGTGACACGCTCTACTTGATCTAGAATGCGAACGGGATACTCTCGATATGTGAGGTTATCTTGGAGATCAAGCGTTTCGTGGTCCACTCCGCGGATGGGATCCGAGAAGCAATGCCTGAGTTGAGAGACGTGGAAGACATCATGAACTCGAGAAAGATGTGGGGGTAGTTCCAATTGGTAGGCAACCTCTCCTCGTTTAGCGAGAATGCGAAAAGGACCAATGTAACGAGGAGCCAACTTTCCCTTGATACCTAAACGATGGGTACCCTTCAAAGGAGTAACCCGAAGGTAAGCTTTGTCGCCAACCTCATAAGCCACTTCCTTATGATGACGATCATACTGGCTATTTTGACAAGACTGGGCTGTTTTCAAATTCTCACGAATGATGCTAACTTGCTCTTCTGCTTCCTGGATCATGTCCGGTCCAAAGAATTGTCTTTCACCGGTTTCTGACCAGTTCAAAGGTGTTTGACATCTTCGTCCATAGAGAATCCCAAAAGGAGCTTTCTTGAGACTGGATTGATAGCTATTGTTATAAGCAAAATCGGCGAAAGGAAGACATTTCTCCCAATCCATACCATATAAGATAACGCAAGCTCTAAGCATGTCTTCGAGAATTTGGTTAACCCGTTCCACCTGACCACTTGACTGAGGGTGGAAAGCGGTACTGAAGGAAAGATGGGTGCCCATGGCAGTCTGGAAACTCTCCCAGAAATGAGAATTGAAAAGACTACCACGGTCTGAATTGATGTTTAGTGGAACACCATGAGGTGACACTATTCGAGAAATATACAAGTCAGCAAGCTGACTAGCAGTGATACTCTCTCGAACAGGTAGAAAGTGAGCCACTTTGGAGAGACGATCAATGACTACGAAGATAGCATTATTCCCTCTCTTAGTCCTGGGAAAGCCGGTGATGAAGTCCATACCAACTCTATCCCATTTCCACTCAGGAATAGCTAGAGGCTGAAGGGTTCCAGCAGGTCTTTGATGCTCTGCCTTAACGCGACGAAAAACATCACAGTTAGCAATGAACTGAGCGATTTCTCTCTTCATCCTAGTCCACCAGAACCTCTGGCGTAGGTCCTGATACATCTTAGTACTACTGGGATGAATCGTGAGAGGAGATTCAGGAGCCTCCTTAAGGATCAGTTGCCGAAGATGTTGCTTCTTGGGAACCACCAGTCGGTTCTGGAAGAAAACAACACCTCGATCATCTATGGAAAAACTACCAGCAATACCCTTGTCAATGTTTCTTTTGATCCGGGTAATCCCGGTATCATGCTTCTGGGCTTCTATGATATGATCCACAAGAGTAGGTTTCGCCACCAAGGTAGAAAGGAATCCGTGAGGAGCGATGTGAAGGTTAAGCTTACATAATTCCTCATGGAGAAGTGGTTGGCCCTGCTGCAGCATGAGATTGTTGCAATAGGACTTACGACTTAGCACATCAGCCATAACATTTCCCTTGCCTGGGGTGTAGGTAATCCCTAAGTCGTAATATGAGATCAACTCCAACCAACGTCTTTGCCTAAGTTTCAAATCTGGTTGGGTGAAGATATACTTGAGGCTCTGGTGATCGGTGTAGATCTCGCAGCGGTTACCAAGGAGGTAATGTCGCCAGGTATTAAGTGCGTAGACTACGGCTGCAAGCTCTAGATCATGTGTAGGATAATTCTCCTCATGTGGATGCAACTGTCGAGATGCATAGGCAATCACGTGACGATCCTGCATAAGAATGCATCCTATTCCCTGTCGTGAGGCATCACAGTAGATAACAAAGTCCTTAGTGAAATCCGGTGGCACAAGTATGGGAGCAGAAGTCAGGCGTCTTTTCAGTTCCTAAAAACTGTGCTCACACTGTGGGAACCACTCAAACTTTTTATCTTTCTTGAGAAGTTCCGTGAGAGGTTTGGCCACTTTAGAGAAGTTCTCAACAAAGCGGCGACAGTAACTGGCTAGACCAAGGAAGCTCCTAACTTGTTTAACTGTTTCAGGTGGAGTCCAATCAAGGACGGCCTGAACTCTCTCGGGGTTGACAGCAATGCCCTTACCAGAAATTACATGGCCGAGATAGGTCACTTCTGGCAACCAAAATTTGCACTTGGAGAACTTGGCATAAAGGCGGTGCTCTCTGAGTATTTCTAGAACAAGTCTAAGATGTTCGGCATGCTCTTCCTCGTTCTTCGAGTAAATAAGAATATCATTGAGGTAAACCACGACGAACTTATCTAAGTACTCCATGAAGATCGAGTTCATCAAGTGGGAGAAAGTGGCTGGAGCATTGGTTAGACCGAAGGACATGACGGTGTACTCGTACTGACCATAACGAGTGACAAAAGCCGTCTTGGGGATGTCCCCATTTCTAATCTTGATTTGATGGTATCCCAACCTCAAATCCATCTTGGAGAAGACTGAGGATCCAGCGAGCTGATCATACAGGTCGTTGATCCTGGGAAGCGGATACTTGTTCTTTACCGTGACCAAATTAACGGGACGATAATCTACAACCATCCGATCCGTACCATCCTTATTCTTGACGAAGAGGACGGGGCAAGCCCAAGGAGAAGAACTAGGACGGATGAAACCCTTTTGCAAGGACTCATCAAGTTGTTTCTTAAGCTCAGCTAGTTCTAAGAGTGCCATCTTGTAAGGTCTCCTAGAGATTGGAGCGGTTCCTGGGATAAGATCTATAACAAACTCTACATCTCGGTCAGGTGGAACACCTGGCAGTTCCTCTGGAAAGACATCTGGAAAGTCACGGATTACCGGAACATCTTCAAGGTCTGGAAGGGGGCTGGCATTAAGAGAATAGAGTTGATGCTTTGCAACTCTAGTGGTGATAGTGACTATCTTGCCAGGTGGGTGTGTAAGCTGAACAGACCTAGTGAAGCAATCAATCTTGGCATGATGAGCTGTCATCCAGTCCATACCCAAGATGATATTAATATCCGAAGACTTGAGGGCTACAAGTGATGCAAGGAACACAAGTCTGTCGACAAGGATTTCATTTCCATGGCTTACACTAGAAGTTTGCCATTTGGATCCAGGAGTTTGAATGAGTATTGGGGAGGGCATATCACAAAATGACATGTCGTGCAAGCGGGCATAACTTTCGGAAATGAAAGAATGAGATGCTCCGGTATCGAATAGAACCGATGCCGGATGACAATTGACAAGGAGTGTACCAAGAACGACATCTGGATCATCATGAGCGTTTTTGGCTGAGACGTGATGTACACGTCCATGTTCGGTGGGAGCTGACTTGACACTGATCATCTTGCGTGATAATTTATCACGGCCAACAGATCTCGGACTGGGGTGGAGCAACACGGGTCTGGGTGCAAATACGGGCAATGTGGCCCGGATCTCTGCACTTGTAACAAATCCTGGAGGTAGGATGTGAACCCGTGTTGGCAGATGGTCCACAAATAGGCCTGGGTGGAGCATACTTCTGAACTGGAAGAGGTACCACATAAGATGGCCTCGGTGTACAACTGGGTGGAAGAACATAGTTCGAAACCCAAATCTGGCGCTTCTGATAACTAAAACCGGAGGAAGATCCCAAATCAAGGGTGTGTTTACGAGACTCCTCGTATGTGAGCTGAGCTGTCTCTGCATTGATGGACTTGTTCACAAGAGCCTGGAATGTGTTGCAATGATGCAGGTGGAGATCACGACGCAGTTTGGGGTTGAGACCCTTCCGGAACCTAGCCTGCTTCTTGGCGTCCGTGGACACTTCTTCTGTAGCATAGCGGGCAAGGTTCTCAAACTCTCTACTATAAGCATCAACAGCCATCTTAGCCTGGGTAAGACTACATAACTCTTCTCTCTTACGATCAATAAGGGCTTGAGGGATATGATGCTCACAAAAAGCCTCTGTGAAATCTCTCCAGGTAGGAATCTGGCCAGCTGGAATCATGGCCTCATAGTTCTTCCACCAAAGACTAGCAGGACCTTCGAGGTAATAAGTGGCATAGATGACCTTGTCACCTTCAGCTACGTTCGCAGAACGCAGCTTGTGAGTGATACTACGGAGCCAGTCATCTGCATCGAGTGGCTCAATGGGATGATAGAAGGTGGGCGGTTTCAGACGAATGAAGTCATGGATGGTTGCTGATTCCTTGCACTGATGTGAGGTGTTCTCCTCAATACGTGCCAACAAGCGGTTAGACTCGCGCTTGTTTCTCTCCATCTCTAACATTAACTCTGCCAACGAAGGCTGGTCGGAAGGATCCTCCTCATCCCTACCACCTCCGTGGTTTTGTCTACGAGCAACTGGGCTTCGCTTAACTGAAGACATCCTGAGAAGCGAAACCGAGGACGGAAACATCAACAATTATAGGATGCATAAGGTAGAACAAGAAATTAGTATCTCTCGAACTACTAGGATAATTCCGGCAGCATAACGGCAGTAAAATGCTCAGAATGAGACATCCTGCTAACAAAAGGGGTAGTATAACAACTCAACATCATCACTCAAGGTTCTGTGATAGTACTATACAAACTACACTGGAAGAACTTGAAAATAGGAGTAGGACTCTGATCAACCAATCCTATGGGACTACGGAGTAGTAACTCGTGATCCTGATAGACGGAAGAGAAAGCCTAGTTCCTTAACCCCGTACGAAAGGTAGGATGACTCAGATCAGAAGACATGAGGCATAAGAAGTAAAAAGAGCCTTACGTTCCCTTCCACAATCAATTCCCTTATATAACTAAGGAATTTCTAGACTCAACTTCGACCAGTTTGGCTTGGTAATCCTACATGCAGCCAGGCTTTGATACCAAAGCTGTCAGGACCCTGATCCTAAGTCACACCGGTCTAGCATGTAACACACCATATCACTTTGCGGCCTCACGCACGGTATCCCACGGGTGCCACCTTACCTGGCCCGGGACCATTTGCGCATTTTAGCTCACGTATATGATAGTGTCGCTAGCATCCATATGACAGAGAACCCGGGCCGACATGACCAGTTATAAACCAAAAGTGGCCCTAAATTACAGAGACATGCATACATGACCCAGCAAAGGGTAAACAACTAGGTGTCGGATCCCACACATACCAAGCATTTCAATAACATGCACACAATATGCTCGATATGTGCAAATACAACATGGCATCACAACAAGACTCTAAGAACAAAGTATTTATTCATTAGGCTCCGAGGAGCCAGATATTACAAACATGGGTCTCATGACCCAACATTCAGAGCATACAAGCAACAAGCGGAAGCACAACATGTCTGAGTACAGACATCTACAAATGAAAAAGGCTGAAGAGCCTGACTATCTACAACACTCGTCCAAGAACGTAGCTGAGGTAACAAGCTACTTGTCGAAGTCCAAGCGGATCTACTAGTGAGACAGCAATCTCATCTGCAAAACATAAATTAAGCAAACATGAGTACAAAGGTACTAAGCAAGACTTACATCAGATCCTATCATACATGCACTTGTATCAAGAAGGCAAAGTGGGGTTTAGTTGCAGCAAGCCAGCTTTGACTCAGTGGCTATCCTATTCTACGACTGCTGGTAACTCTTTTGAGGTGGCGCACACGAGTCCACTAGCACCACACAATACACCACTATGGATTCATCCCCGTCTCCCTACGAGAAGGCCATCCATATCACTCACACTTGTCTTGAGTATTTTATAGTATCCACTTCGAGTTGTCTATGTACCACATAAGCATCCAAGAAGTCCATAACCGTGGACCCGGCTATTCGAATAGATCATGCTAACCCTGCAAGGGTGTAATTCTTCACACACGCTCTCCCCACTTACCGCCATGTACATCTCGTGTATCTCGGCAACCTTCAAGTGGAAGCCTGGCGAGGGTGTCGGCCATGACCTGACTAACCACACAAGACTCTAGTCCAGGTTTATCGCCTATTCGGGTTCCATCCGTAAGGAGATCCGGCCGGGGTGTCGCTCACGGCCCCAAATGATGTGCGCATGGTTCCCAAGCCCACCTCGTCGAGTGGATCTACGCTTGGTACACCGTGCCACGGTGCCTAGTCTGTCCCAAGCCCACCTGGCCGAGTGCCACTTGGTATACTACTAACACTACCTACAAACACCAGAAACTAGTTGCAACTCCTGGACAGAGACCAAGTCGGTTAATAAGTCGAGAGGGGTCGAGTTACCAGAACCCAATGTGTGGTAGTAGCTAGTCATTAGACAACAAACACAGAACTCAGTTCCTAAGGACGATTCCAGTGAGACAACCCACCATGTACTCCTACATGGCCTCTCACCGCTACCTTTATCAAAACGTGTTCACACACTTGACTCTCAGCATCAGAACATATCACTGCACTCCAATTCATTCCCAATGAATCAGACCTGACACACTCTAAGCAATAGCAGGCATGGCATGGTAAGATCATAACATGGCTTCAATCAACTCCTACACATGCTAGTGGGTTTCAACTATTTACTGTGGCAATGACAGGTCATGCAGAGGAATGGGTTCAACTACCGCAACATAAAGTAGCAGTTGTAGTCGTTGTTGTCCTAATGCAATAACAGAGAGCAGGAGCGAGAGAGGGGTTGTATCAGAATGAACAAGGGGGTTTGCTTGCCTGGTAAAACAACGTGCGGAGCACTGCTCCTCTGACAGGTACTCTGGAACGGTCTCCGGAGCTGGACCTATCGAGAAGAACGGTGCCGATGATCAAACACAAGCATATGCAACAATATGATGCATGAACATGGCATGAATATGTGATGTTATTTGAGCTAATGCAACTAGCATTCTATTTGAAAGAAGTCCATTTGAACCAAGGGTTCAAATGCAATTCCAAAATTAACATTTAAAAGTGCCATTTATGTGTTTTCACCTATACAGCAGGTATAAGTTGGTTTAACATGCATGAAAATGCCATAAATAGATTCCTCATACTTTTCTGATCATTTTTCATATATAAATAATTTCATTCTGAGCTACGGTGGAATTTCTGTGATTTTTTGAAGTTTAAACAATTTTCTGGATTTTCCTAAACAAAAACAATTCCAGAAAATTGTTTATTACGTCAGCACTGCGTCATGCTTGCGCCAGCAAGTCAACAGCGCTGACTCAAGTCAAACCTCACGTGTGGGGTCCACACGTCAGTGACACAGGGCTAAACAAAAGATTAAACTGAATTAATTAAAGGGTTAGTGGCGCTGGGGCCCACTGGTCAGTGTCAGGGAGGGTTAATTAGTTGGTGATTAGCCTTAAGCTAATCACCTGGCAGGCCGGGCCCACGCGTCAGTGAGCCGGGGGAGGTCAAACCCCTGGCCAGACGGCGTTGACCCGCCGGCGGCTCGACGTCGGCGTCCACAGACGCGGCGGAGGGGATCGGGATCGCCGCACCGGCGACCAAACGAGCAGCGGAGGGCAGCTACGGGGAGCTGGAGGTCACCCGCGCCCGTTCCAGCAAGCAGCAGCAGCTAAGGCGGCCGGAGCTCGCCGGAAACGAGCTCGGGGCGGCGGCCGGCGTTCGGGCGTGAGCGGGTTTGGTGCTAGGAAGCACGGGGGGGGCAGCCGAGGGGTTCTACGGGCTCCTGGCGATGCGTTGAGCGCGGTGGTGTGCTCATCTTGGACGGAGGCGAGCTAAAGCGAAGGCGGTGACATGGCCAGCGCCGGCGAGGTCTCGGCATCAGCGGAGATATGGCCTAGAGGTCGAACGAGACCAGGGAAGAAGGGGGAAACGACCCGGGGGCTCACCGCGAGTCTGTTGGGAGGGTCAGTGGGCTCTGGGACGCGTCGGAGGCGGCGAATTCGTCGATGGCGACCGGCGGCCGTGCGGAGAAGATGAGCTCGAGGACGAGGCCTCAGGCCGTCCGGGGTTTTGCGGTTCGGCGTAGAGGTGCAGGGCAGCGAGGCGGAGCTCGGGGGCTCGTCGGAGAGGCGAGGGGGAGGCGGTGGCTATGGCAATGGCGAACGGCGACGACGACGCGCTCGGGCCCAAGTGGAGGAGAGAGCATAGGAGGGGGATGAGGACGGGGGAGAGTGCGAGTGCGTCCGGGGGGGTGCGTGGCTCGTCCAGACGCAACGGAGAAGGAAACAGGCAGGCAGAGAGGGAGGAGGTGGCGCGCTCGCCGTGCGCGCGTGTTGGGCACGCGCCTCGCCTACTGGCGCGAGGAAGACGATAGGGGAGGGCAGGTGGGCTGGGCTGGCCAACTGGGCCGGCCAGGCCGCACAGTGTTGGGCCAGCACACGTAAGGCTTTTTCCCCTTTTTGTTTTCTTTTCTATTTCTGACATTTGTTTGATTTAAACTAAACATTTAAAAACTTTTGACAATTTTTGTAGGGATTAGAAGGAGTATTCCAAAGCCCCTCACAAAATCCAGAATTATTGGACATATCTTAATAATATAATAAATATATATCCAATGCAAATATTTATTGCATTAATTCCAAATGCCCAAAATAAATATTTATGAGCTCCTAAAAATATTGGTTTGATTTTTATCTGTGGCCAATATTTTCAGAGAGCAACATGAACATTTTCTTGGACCTTTTTGGAGCAATTTTTATCTGGGTCATTTCCAAAAAGATCCCTGAGGCTTTCACATGTCCTCAATTCAAATTCATTTGAATTTTAAACATGATGCAAACACCAAAGCTAGCCTAGTGCATACCAGAACTAGGGTTGTGACACTACAAGAGCTTCATGTTGAACTTCAATATGCATGCGATGGAGAAGTCCATTCCCGAGGTGTATTCAACGCTGAAATCAGCGGAGGTGGAGATCAAGAAAGAGCATCAAGTGTTGATGGTGAATAAAACAACTAAGTTCAAGAAGGGCAGGGGTAAGAAGAACTTCAAGAAGGACGGCAAAGGAGTTGCCGCGCCTGGTAAGCCAGTTGCCGGGAAGAAGCCAAAGAATGGACCCAAGCCTGAGACTGAGTGCTTTTATTGCAAGGGAACGGGTCACTGGAAGCGAAACTTTTCCAAATACTTAGCAGACAAGAAGGCCGGCAACGTCAAAGGTATATGTGATATACATGTTATTGATGTGTACCTTACCAGCGCTCGTAGTAGCTCCTGGGTATTTGATACCGGTGCAGTTGCTCGCATTTGTAACTCAAAGCAGGAGCTGCGGAATAAGCGGAGACTGGCGAAGGACGAGGTGACGATGCGCGTCGAGAATGGTTCCAAGGTTGATGTGATCGCCGTCGGCACGCTACCTCTACATCTACCCTCGGGATTAGTTATAAACCTTAATAATTGTTATTTAGTACCAGCTTTGAGCATGAACATTGTATCTGGATCTCGTTTGATGCGAGATGGCTACTCATTTAAATCTGAGAATAACAGTTGTTCTATTTATTTGAGAGATATGTTTTATGGTCATGCCCCGCTGGTCAATGGCTTATTTTTGATGAATCTCGAACCTGATGATACACATATTCATAGTGTGAATGCCAAAAGATGTAAAGTTGACAATGATAGTCCCACATACTTGTGGCATTGCCACCTTGGTCATATTGGTGTCAAACGTATGAAGAAGCTCCATGCGGATGGACTTCTGGAGTCTCTTGATTATGAATCATTTGACACGTGTGAACCATGCCTCTTGGGCAAGATGACCAAGACTCCGTTCTCCGGAACAATGGAGCGAGCAACCAACTTATTGGAGATCATACATACTGATGTGTGCGGTCCAATGAGTGTTGAGGCTCGCGGAGGCTATCGTTATGTTCTCACCCTCACATATGACTTGAGTAGATATGGGTATGTCGACTTGATGAAGCACAAGTCTGAGACCTTTGAAAAGTTCAAGGAATTTCAGAATGAGGTTGAGAATCAACGTGATAGAAAAATAAAGTTCTTACGATCGGATCGTGGGGGTGAATATTTAAGTCATGAATTTGGCACGCACCTAAGGAACTGTGGAATTGTTTCACAATTGACACCGCCCGAAACACCTTAGCGTAATGGTGTGTCCAAACGTCGAAATCGTACCCTGTTGGACATGGTGCGATCTATGATGTCTCTCACCGACTTGCCGCTATCTTTTTGGGGTTATGCTTTAGAGACTACCGCATTCACTTTAAATAGGGCTCCATCAAAATCCGTTGAGACGACACCGTATGAACTTTGGTTTGGCAAGAAACCTAAGCTGTCGTTTCTGAAAGTTTGGGGTTGCGATGCTTATGTCAAGAAACTTCAACCTGAAAAGCTCGAACCCAAATCGGAAAAATGCGTCTTCATAGGATACCCAAAGGAAACGATTGGGTACACCTTCTACCTCAAATCCGAAGGCAAGGTCTTTGTTGCCAAGAATGGATCCTTTCTGGAGAAAGAGTTTCTCTCGAAAGAAGTGAGTGGGAGGAAAGTAGAACTTGATGAGGTGACAGTCACCCCTCCTGAACCGGTAAGTAGCGCAGCGCAGGAAATTGTTCCTGAGGTGCCTGCACCGACAAGGGAGGAAGTTCATGATGATGATCATGAAGATACAGATCAAGTTACTACTGAACTTTGAAGGTCCAGAAGGACACGTTCCGCACCAGAGTGGTACGATAACCCTGTCATGGAAATCATGTTGTTAGACGACGGTGAACCTTCGAACTATGAAGAAGCGATGGCGGGCCCGGATTCCAATAAATGGCTTGAAGCCATGAAATCCGAGAAAGGATCCATGTATGAAAACAAAGTATGGACTTTGGTGGACTTGCCCGATGATCGGCATGCCATAGAAAATAAATGGATATTTAAGAAGAAGACAGACGCGGATGGTAATGTGACCATCTATAAGGCTCGGCTTGTCGCTAAGGGTTATCGACAAGTTCAAGGGATTGACTACGACGAGACTTTCTCTCCCATAGCGATGCTGAAGTCAGTCCGAATCATGTTAGCAATTACCGAATTCTATGATTATGAGATATGGCAAATGGACGTCAAAACGGCATTCCTTAATGGCTTCCTCAAGGAAGAGCTGTATATGATGCAGCCAGAAGGTTTTGTCGATCCAGAGAATGCTAACAAGGTATGAAAGCTCCAGCGCTCGATCTACGGGCTGGTGCAAGCATCTCGGAGTTGGAATATTTGCTTTAATGATGTGATCAAAGCGTTTGGCTTTGTACAGACTTGGGGAGAAGCCTGTATCTACAAGAAAGTGAGTGGGAGCTCTGTAGCATTTCTCATATTATATGTGGATGACATATTGCTGATGGGAAATGATATAGAATTCTTAGAGAGCATAAAGGCCTACTTGAATAAGAGTTTTTCAATGAAGGACCTTGGAGAAGCTGCTTACATATTAGGCATCAAAATCTATAGAGATAGATCAAGACGCCTCATTGGTCTTTCACAAAGCACATACCTTGACAAGATATTGAAGAAGTTCAATATGGATCAGTCCAAGAAGGGGTCGCTGCCTATTTTGCAAGGTATGAGATTGAGCACGGCTCAATCCCCGACCACGGCAGAAGATAGAGAAAAGATGAGTGTCATTCCCTATGCCTCAGCCATAGGTTCTATCATGTATGCCATGCTGTGTACCAGACCTGATGTGAACCTTGCCATAAGTTTGGTAGGGAGGTACCAAAGTGATCCCGGTATGGAACACTGGACAGCGGTCAAGAACATCCTGAAGTACCTGAAAATGACTAAGGATATGTTTCTCATTTACGGAGGTGACGAAGAGCTCGTCGTAAAGGGTTACGTCGATGCTAGCTTCGACACAAATCTGGATGACTCCAAGTCACAAACCGGATACGTGTATATTTTGAATGGTGGAGCAGTCAGCTGGTGCAGTTGCAAGCAGAGCGTCGTGGCACATTCTACATGTGAAGCGGAGTACATAGCTACTTATGAAGCAGCACAAGGAGTCTAGATGAAGGAGTTCATCACCGACTTAGGAGTCATTCCAAGCGCGTCAAGCCCGATGACTCTCTTCTGTGACAACACTGGAGCTATTGCCATTGCCAAGGAGCCCAGGTTTCACAAGAAGACCAAGCACATCAAGCGCCGTTTCAACTCCATCCGGAATTATGTTCAAGATGGAGACATAGATATTTGTAAAGTGCATACGGATCTGAATGTCGCAGATCCGTTGACTAAACCTCTTCCACGGGCAAAACATGATCAACACCAGAACTCTATGGGTGTTCGATTCATCACAATGTAACTAGATTATTGACTCTAGTGCAAGTGGGAGACTGTTGGAAATATGCCTTAGAGGCAATAATAAAAGGATTATTATGATATTTCCTTGTTCATGATAATTGTCTGTTATTCATGCTCGAATTGTATTGTACGGAAACAGTTGTACATGTGTGAATACATCGACCACAACGTGTCCTTGGTATGCCTCTAGTTATTGGCTCGTTGATCAACAGATGGTCACGGTTTCCTGACCATGGACATTTGATGTCATTGATAACGGGATCACATCATTAGGAGAATGATGTGATGGACAAGACCCAATCCTAAGCCTAGCACGAGATCGTATAGTTCGTAATGCTTAAGCTTTTCCAGTGTCAAGTATCTGTTCCTTAGACCATGAGGTTGTGCAACTCCCGGATACCGTAGGAATACTTTGGGTGTGCCAAACGTCACAACATAACTGGGTGGCTATAAAGGTACGCAACGGGTATCTCTGAAAGTGTCTGTTGGGTTGGCACGAACCGAGACTGGGATTTGTCACTCCGTATGACGGAGAGGTATCTCTGCGCGCACTCGGTAAGACGTCATCATAATGAGCTCAGAGTGACTAAGGAGTTAGTCACGGGATGATGGATTACGGAACGAGTAAAGAGACTTGTCATGACGAGATTGAACGAGGTATCGGGCATACCGACGATCGAATCTCGCGCAAGTACCGTACCGATAGACAAAGGGAATAACATACGGGATTAAGTGAATCCTTGACATCGTGGTTCATCCGATGAAGATCATCGAGGAACACGTGGGAACCAACATGGGTATCCAGATCATGCTGTTGGTTATTGACCGGAGAGTCGTCTCGGTCATGTCTGCGTGTCTCCCGAACCCGAAGGGTCCACGCACTTAAGGTTCGGTGACGCTAGGGTTGTAGAGATATATGCACATGGAAACCCGAATGTTGTTCGGAGTCCCGGATGAGATCCCGGACGTCACGAGGAGTTCTGGAATGGTCCGGAGGTAAAGAATGATATATAGGAAGTCCAGTTTCGGCCATCGGGAGAGTTCCAGGGGTCACCGGTAGTGTACCGGGACCACCGGAAGGGTCCCGGGGGACAACCGAGTGGGGCCACCCATCCCGGAGGGCCCCGTGGGCCGTAGGGGGAGGGGGACCATCCCCTAATGGGCTGGCGCACCCCCCATGCCCCCCATACGCCTAGGGTTGAAACCCTAGGGGTGGGGGTGCCCCCTTTGGCTTGGGGGGCAAGATACCCCCCTTGGCCGCCGCCCCCCTAGGAGATTGGATCTCCTAGGGCAGGCGCCCCCCCCCCTTGCCCCCCTATATATAGTGGGGGAGAGAG
>LR738715.1:292123767-292186084 GCA_902687465.1 Secale cereale | reverse complement strand
CCCCCCCCGTTACACCTCCAACTCCTCCCGCAGGGTCTCGACGAAGCCCTGCAGCTTTTCCCATTGCATCCACCACGATGACGTCGTGCTGCTGGATCTCCGTCAACCTCTCCTCCCCCCTTGCTGGATCAAGAAGGAGGAGACGTCGCTGTACCGTATGTGCATTGAACACGGAGGTGCCGTCCGTTCGGCGCTGGGATCATCGGTGACGAGGATCACGACGAGTACGACTCCATCATCCACGTTCCTTCGAACGCTTCCGCACGCGATCTACAAAGGGTATGTAGATGCACTCCTTTATGCTCGTTGCTAGATGACTCCCTAGATTGATCTTGGTGAAGCGTAGGAAATTTTTTGAATTCTGCTACATTCCCCAACACTTCTTCCTCTGTCCGCTTGCGCTCGAGCTCCGCCGCCGTCCGTCGAACTCCGCGTCTTCGTCGAGCCCGGCCGCTGCATCAACTTGAACGTTTCCAGAGATTCGCCAGTGCCTCTCCGCACCCGTTACCTCAGGTACATCCTCTTCTTCCTTTCTCATAGATCTCAGTTCTAGGGTTTCCTCATGCGAGCTTGTGGATAGGTCCTTGTTCTTCGCAGTTCTTCGCCATAGCCAGTAGCTCGTCGTAGATCTCAAACTTTTAGGTTAACAACCATAAGAATGACTCCGCTCCATCGTTGTAGCTTTATCTCTCTCCAATATGATCAGTTAGACTGAATCTGTTTAGGACTTTCATCGCATCTACTGAATATAACCTGAATTATTTTTGAGTTTTCCACATGCTCTAGATCTGTATTTTACTGCTATTTGTGTGGAAGTTGTTTCCTCAAAACTTCAGATCTACGTCTTGTTTGCCTGTGTTTGCGGTTTAACTTTTTTCAAACTTCATAATCCGGTAGATATCATTGTTATAGTTGTTCCGGATATTTAACCCGATAGATACCATTAGGCCCATGCTTAAACCGCCGTTTAGACCAGTACCTTCATAGAGCATGCCGGTTTAAATCTGCGTAGATCACAATCTGGCTCCTCATTGTATTTTCAGCCTTTCCCTTCCGAAAAGATGACTACTCAAGCCAAATAGTTTGTCTCCTGCAACTGGGTCCCATCCCGGATCACCGAGGATGATTTAGAGAAAATGGCCTCAATTGGCGCTTTAGGCCCAAAGGATGTCCTTCACTGGAGGGCTCCCGGATCAGAATGTCCTCCAGAGCCCAAGGAAGGAGAAATCGTTATCTTCTTCGATCACTTGGCTCGTGGATTCAATCCTCCTGGGTCAAAGTTTTTCCGCGATGTGTTAGCAAACTTTCAACTTCATCCACAAGACATTGGTCCCAACTCTGTATCCAACATTTGCAACTTCCAAGTCTTTTGTGAAGCTTATCTGCAAGAGGAGCCAACAGTGGAGCTATTCCAGGACTTTTTTCACTTAAACCGTTGTACTGAATTACATGATGGCCCAAACACTGAACTTGGCGGAATGTCTATTCAGAAGAGGAAGGATGTTAGTTTTCCTCACGCCACTCTCCACAGCCATCTAAAGGACTGGAATCAGACTTGGTTCTACTGCGTAGACACTTCACCAGAAGGTGAAAATCCACTGCCGGGTTATCGCTCCCACTGTCTTCCAAAGAACCACCCTTTTCCACAGTGTTTAAGTGCCCAGGAGCAAGCTCAATATGCCCCTCAGCTTTCAAAGCTCAGGGCCTTTGTAGACAATGGACTGACAGGAGTTGACTTCCTCCGCTGCTGGCTTTCTTGGAGTATTCTCCCGCTAAGCCGGCATTCCGGTTTAATGTGTGAGTATACTGGGAATCCCAAGGATCCTTTGCGCCACACAGAGACGGTGCTACCAGAAAATGACATTAACGAATCCGTCAAGAAGCTGCTGAATATACGTCTAGAAGACTGCAGTCAGACCGGCTTGGCACCCTTCTGTGTGACCAACAAACCGCCGTCGGTAAGAAATTCTTCCGTCACTTTGCTTTGTTTTAAACCGTCCATAGTACTTGTCTTAACATGTCTTTGTTCCTTTAAACAGGAAAATGACCCTTTCTGGAAAAGGAAGACCCAGGATAAACCGGCGAAGGCAGCTTTTCAAAAGACCCTGGCTGTTAAGAGAAACAAGAAGAAGAGCACTGTCGCGTCGGGATCTAATGTGGAAGAGGATGATCCGGCCTCCGAGGTATCACCTGATTCTTTTGATTTCCTTGTCTTTTCTTTATCTGCATTTTTATTAACAATAACTGTTCCCGGGCCCATGCGGAAGGCAGTAAAGCGGACGTTGTTGAGGTAATCTCTCTCTCTTCCGATTCAGAATCGCTGCCACCACCAAAAATTCGTCGGACAGTCCGAAAATTTCAATTTTCTCATCCTTATGCTCATTTGGATCCAAACTTTATTTTGAAGAAGCAGCAACATAAAGCGCGCCGCACTACTCGTCATAGCGGTCACGCTATTGAATCCACCAGATTAACGCACACTCCAACTCGGAGGCGTCGTTTTGAGGTTTTACTTACTCCAACTTCTCTTTTCCCCAAGGTCGGTCTTATTCAACAACCCCTTAATCTGTCTGACTCAAATTATCAGGAAACTCCTCTCTCATCCTCTGGCGAATCAACAGCCACACAAATTCCTCCCCTCAAGACTGTTCCTGGGTAAGCTGTCTTTCACTCTTTCCGGTTTAACTTTTCATCTTCGACTCTTCTGATTTGATTATTTCTAACTTGCATAGTAAACCCAAGCCCAACAAAAAGGCCAGACTGAGCAAAACGGCAGCCGACAATACTGGTCCTGAACCGGTAGAAGATCCTGAGTTTGCTGACCCTTTGGAAGACAACATTGAGATTCCGCATGATGATCCTCCTCCTATGGACCAAGAAAACCTTGTTGATCAGGGGAACGATCCCATGGAGCGTGACCTGAACCGGCCAGCCCTGCCCGGGCTAGTCTTGCTCCTACTAATCCCCCTGAGCCAACGGCCGCTTCACCTGGTGATGTTGAAATCACTGGGACTGGTTTTACTACCCCAGGGGAGCCTATCGCTTTGGCCAAACACACTGCCAAGGGAGAATTTCTCAACAAGGACAAGGGCAAGTGGAATACTAACTTGTCCAGCTATGCTCAGCTCAGTGCTCAGGAGCTTCATTCCGGATACTTAAACCGGCTACATACCAGTCGCGATTATGAAGCTCGATTAGTAAACTTAATGAAGGAACGTTATGAGGTAACTTCTTTTCCTTTGTCTTTGTCCTCTGTCTCTGCTTGTGCTTTGTAATTGTACCTTTACTCCATCGTAGCCCCCAAGTGCCGGTTTAGCCTTCTAGGGTGAACCGGGACTTCAGTAGATCTAATAGATAGCTTTTACTTGTACGTGTAGCCCCCAAGGGCCGGTTTACTTCCTTGAGGGTGAACCGGGACTTCTCCTATTTCTAGAACAATGTCACATTAGCCCCCAAGTGCCAAGTATATAACTTGTTTATGTGCTTGGGACTTGTCTGAAAAAATTGCTTGTTTTCACTTCAAATATACATTAGCCCCCAAGTGTCAAGTGCATAACTCGTTATGTGCTTGGGACTTTGATTTAATTGCTCCATGAATATCTGATATACTTTCATTTTTGGCAGACCGACTTGAACCGGAGGGCCTCTGAAATAACTGAGCTCCGGGATAACTTAAAATTCCAAGAGACTGCTGATGTTAAAGTAAAGGATGAGCTTGTACTTGATTTAGCCAATATGGAGAAGATAAAAAAGAACTTTGAAATAGAGCGGTTAGCTTGGGAGGTTGAAAAGGCTGCTCTAGAGAAGAGAGCCAGTGATGCAGAGGCTGCTCTTAATCCGGTGACAGAGGAGCTGTCCGGATTGTGGCAGCAAATAAATGACATGACGTCTGCCATCTTTGGTAAGTACTCTTAACATAACCTTATCCTTGCAATCTTGTATTGTTCCGGCTTAACTTATGATTGTAACGCAGGGAGGCGCATTACTCGTCTTGGCGATGATGTGCGAAAGAAATTCAAAGTTGCATACACTCTGGTGGAGCAGCTTTATTCCGGCGCTCAGAGGGCCATCAGCGCTATCTCGCACAACAAACCGGCTCCTACCACCATCCAAGGTACCTTGGAAAAGCTGTCTATTCTGCCTGCCTGCCTTGTCGAAGTGAAGAAGTCATCTGCCAGAGCCGGCGCTCTGATGGCTTTAACCCGAGCGAAGGCTTGGGTTCCTGACTTTGATCCGGCGGAGGCAGTGAACGGTTATCCAAGCATGAAGGAAGACGGATCGGCCTTTTCCAATGGTGATCTTCGCACCTTAACCAAGGATATGCGGCCTCTTGCTAGCAAACTTGCTGATGAAGCCGATCTATCAAGATATCATCCAGGCTATGATGCAGAGAACATGCGGGTGGAGCATCCATCTTATGATATTGAAAACCTTATTCCGCCCGTTCGTAAGCACACCTTTGCTCCTGACATTGATCCATCAGATATCATAAATGACGAAGTTTATTTCCGAGCTCTGGCCAAGATTAACTGGACCACCACTGACTTCCAGTAGCTGGAAGAAACCGCCGAAGACCCGGAGCAAGCTGACCCTCAGTCTTCGCGGCGAGCTGATGTAGAATCCTAAACCAGCACTGGTTTAACTTTATGTCTCAGTACTCTGAGGAAAAACTGATATTCTTTTGGGCCTTCCAGCGCCTTGTAATAGGATAGCTGAGATACTCTGCGTTCGTCCCATACTTATATTTTGTGAGATTGCTTTGATTGGCAACTTCTTAAATATATCCTGCCTTCCATGCTTTTGACGGTTTATACTACCTGTTTCTGCATAAAACAATGTTCAAAGTGTCCTGGCGGTTTATCGCCGGACGGGTCATAATGCCCAAGCACATGATCTAAGTTGATAACTTGAACTGTGTATAAAGTATAAGTATGTATCATACATGTGATTAAGTGTATCGCAATAAACCTTAATCCGATAGGAAGAAATAATGCTTCAAGGTGTAAGTGCTGATGACTCCCTTGATTATTTGTCGGCTCGTCATGAAAACCGAACCGGGTTATGATGAACTCCGGTTTAGCTGTAGTTAGTACTAGTGTTTATAACCCAGACTAGAGCTCTGTAAATGCAGATGTAGTGGCAACTTATAGTTATCCACTCCCTGAATCGGTGGACTTGGTTGAAAAACCAATGACCTTGAGGATAAAGATTTGATAAAACATAAAAAATAAAAATAAAGTTTTTGGGCAAATAAGACCATGTAGTTGAGGCTTTTTACGAGCTGCCAGGCTCCAAATTCGAGGCTTTTTATGAGCTGCTAGGCTACTGTTATTAACCATTTTGCAAAGCCTGTTAAGATGGTCCTCAATCCTTAAACAAATCATCAATGTCAAATGCTACCAGTTCCAAAAAATCTTGTAAAGATTTGACTTGTGTAATCACTTGATGATCGTCAATTTAACGTTACCAAGTTCAGGGTCTGTATAGATTGACTTGTGTGTACGTTCGATGTGTCGTACCAGGTTTACCTGGATGAAGTGACTTACTTGATGCAGGCAGGTTAATCCGGGGTTTTAGGTGTATACACTAAGCTTCCAAGCCGTGTTTACTACAAGGGTTGTCAGCTCGCTGATGTCTTGCATCAGGAGCCCCCAGGTAGCATTTGGGCATTGCTCGTCGGGGCCTATGTTTGAGTTGTGATAGGCATCAAACTCTCTTTTGCCCCTCATCATCATGTGGAAATTGCCGAAGAAACCAGAGCTATGCTCTTATGATGGCCTTGATGTGGTCGCCGGTTTAAGAGGCCATAGGAACTCCCTTGCCCACAAAAACCCCCATGTGATACTCTTATGAAAAAGGCGGCTGATACCCCGCTTTATCGGGGGCACCGGTTTATTAGATTGATCATAATATATACATTGTAAAGATATGTACATAGAGCGGAGCCTATGGCTCAGGCATAGTAAGGTCGAAGAAGAGCGATGTTCCACGGCCGCTTGGTCTCCTCCTCCACCGTACGTGATTCCTTATGTTCTCGAACATCGACGAGGTAGTATTATCCATTGTGCAGGTTCTTGCTGACCACAAAGGGTCCCTCCCAAGGTGGGGATAGCTTGTGCATGTCTGTCTGGTCTTGGATGAGCCGGAGCACCAGATCTCCTTCTTGAAACGTCCTGGTTTTAACCCAGCGATTGTGGTACCGGCGCAGATCTTGTTGATAAATCGTCGATCGAGCTGCTACCGTGTCCCTTTCTTCGTCCAGCCGGTCCAATGCATCTTGCCTTGCTTTTTCATTATCCGCTTCAACGTAAGCCACCATCCGCGGCGAGTCATGACGGATATCACTAGGGAGGACCGCTTCAGCTCCATATACCATGAAGAAAGGTGTGTACCATGTGGATCTGTTAGGTGTAGTGTTGATGCTCCATAGTACAGAAGGTAACTCCTCCACCCAACAACCCGGTGTCCTCTGCAAAGGAACCATAAGCCGGGGTTTGATGCCTCACAAGATCTCTTGATTGGCTCTCTCAGCTTGGCCATTAGACTGAGGGTGAGCTATTGATGATACATCAAGGCGGATGTGCTCTCTTTGACAAAACTCCTCCATAGCCCCCTTGGATAGATTGGTACCATTATTAGTTATAATACTGTGTGGAAAGCCAAACCGGAAAATCACCTTTTTGATGAACTGAACCATCGTTGCTGCATCACACTTACTGACTGGTTCCGCTTCAACCCATTTGGTAAATTTGTCCACTGCCACCAAAAGATGGTCTTCTTGTCCTGGGATCTCTTGAAGGGTCCAACCATATCAAGCCCCCAAGTCGCAAATGGCCAAGTAATTGGAATCATCCTCAATTCCTGTGCCGGTATATGAGCACGCCGTGAGAACTTCTGGCAAGCATCACATTTTCTGACCAGGACCTCTGCGTCGGCATGAGCGTCAGCCAGTAGAACCCATGACGAAAAGCTTTAGCCACCAAAGACTTTGAACCAGCATGATGGCCACAATCTCCTTCATGAATCTCTTTAAGAATGTCACAGCCCTCTTCTGGTGACACACACCGCTGAAACGCCCCAGAGACGCTGCGATGATGAAGTTCTCCATTGACAATAGTCATTGACTTGGATCGTCGGATTATCTGTCTAGCCAAGACTTCGTCCTCTGGTAACTCGCCTCTGTTCATGTATGCCAGGTAGGGGAGCGTCCAATCCGGAATAACATGAAGCGCCGCGACCAATTGTGCCTCCGGATCAGGAACAGCCAAGTCCTCTTCTGAAGGTAATTGCACCGACGGATTGTGTAATACATCCAAGAAGGTATTGGGTGGAACCAGTTCACGCTGAGAACCCAGCCGGCTTAACGCGTCAGCCGCTTCATTCTTTCGCCGGTCTATGTGATCCACCTAATAACCCTTAAAGTGTCCAGCAACAACGTCTACCTCTCGTCGATATGTCGCCATGAGTGGATCCTTGGAATCCCATTTGCCAGATACTTGTTGTGCCACTAGGTCTCTATCGCCAAAGCATTTAACCCGGCTTAAGTTCATCTCCTTGGCCATCCGCAGACCATGGAGGAGAGCTTCATACTCAGCTGCATTGTTAGTACAAGGGGACATTAAACGGAGGACGTAACAGAACTTATCACCTCGCGGGGAAGTTAACACGACTCCAGCCCCCGAGCCCTCCAATTGCCTGGACCCATCAAAGTGAATAGTCCAATATGTGTGATCCGGCTTTTCCTCGGGTGCTTGCAACTCTGTCCAATCGTTGATGAAATCCACCAATGCTTGGGACTTTCTCGCAGTGCGGGTCACATACTTCAATCCGTGCGGGCTAAGCTCAATGGCCTACTTTGCCACCCGACCAGTAGCCTCTCTATTCTGGATTATATCCCCCAACGGAGCAGAGCTGACAACAGTGATTGGATGGCCTTGAAAATAGTGCTTTAGCTTCCGGTTTGCCATGAATACTCCATATACCAATTTCTGACAATGAGGGTATCTCTGTTTTGATTCAATGATCACCTCACTGATGTAATAAACCGGCCGTTGAACTAGATATTCCTTGCCTGCCTCCTTGCGCTCTACCACAATGGCAACGCTTACCACACGGGCATTAGCAGCCACGTACAACAACAGCGGCTCATTGTCAACTGGGGAAGCAAGGACTGGTGGCTTTGCTAATTGCTTCTTCAGGTCCTCAAACGCAGCATCAGCCGCATCACTCCAGACGAAGTGATCTGTCTTTTTCATCATCTGATAAAGCGGGATAGCCTTCTCTCCCAAACGGCTGATAAACCGGCTGAGTGCCGCAATACGGCTCGCCACGCGTTGGACATCGTTGATGCACGCCGGTTTAGCCAAAGATGTAATCACCTTGATCTTCTCCGGATTAGCTTCGATTCCCCTGCTCGATACTAAGAACCCCACGAGCTTGCCTGCCGGAACACCAAAAACGCACTTCTCCAGATTAAGCATCATTTTATAAACCCGGAGATTGTCGAAGGTCTCTTTCAGGTATGTTACCAATGTCTCCTCTTTCCTGGACTTCACCACAATGTCATCCACATATGCGTGAATATTCCGCCCAATCTGTCCATGAAGGCAATTCTGCACACAACGCTGATAGGTCGCATGGGCACTCTTAAGCCCAAATGGCATAGATACGTAGCAGAAGGCTCCAAAGGGAGTTATAAAGGCCGTCTTCTCCTGGTCCTTAACTGCCATCTTGATCTGATGATAACCTGAATATGCGTCCAAAAAACTTAGCCGCTCACAACCTGCCATAGCTGAAGGAAATATGCCCTAGAGGCAATAATAAAGATGTTATTTGTATTTCCTTATATCATGATAAATGTCTTTTATTCATGCTAGAATTGTATTAACCGGAAACTTAGTACATGTGTGGATACATAGACAAAATAGTATGTCCCTAGTAGCCTCTACTAGACTAGCTCATTGATCAAAGATGGTTATGTTTCCTAGCCATAGACATGAGTTGTCATTTGATCAACGGGATCACATCATTAGGAGAATGATGTGATGGACTAGACCCATCCGTTAGCATAGCACTATGATCGTTTAGTTTTACTGCTATTGCTTTCTTCATGACTTATACATGTTCCTATGACTATGAGATTATGCAACTCCCGAATACCGTAGGAACACCTTGTGTGCTATCAAACGTCACAACGTAACTGGGTGATCATAAAGATGCTCTACAGGTGTCTCCGAAAGTATTCGTGGTGTTGGCATAGATCAAGATTAGGATTTGTCACTCCGAGTGTCGGAGAGGTATCTCTGGGCCCTCTCGGTAACACACATCACAATAAGCCTTGCAAGCAAAAGACTAATGAGTTAGTCATGAGATGATGTGTTACGGAACGAGTAAAGAGACTTGTCGGTAACGAGATTGAACTAGGTATGGAGATACCGACGATCGAATCTCGGGCAAGTAACATACCGATGACAAAAGGAACAACGTATGTTGTTATGCGGTTTTGACCGATAAAAGATATTCGTAGAATATGTAGGAGCCAATATGAACATCCAGGTTCCGCTATTGGTTATTGACCGGAGATGAGTCTCGGTCATGTCTACATAGTTCTCGAACCCGTAGGGTCCGCACGCTTAACGTTTGATGATGATCGGTATTATGAGTTTATGAGTTTTGATGTACCGAAGGTAGTTCGGAGTCCCGGATGAGATCAAGGACATGACGAGGAGTCTCGGAATGTCCGAGACATAAAGATTGATATATTGGACGACTATATTCGGACACCGGAAGTGTTCCGGAAAAGTTTCGGATTTAACTGGATTGCCGGAGGGGGTTACCGGAACCCCCTACGAGGGGGGATGGTCCATAGTGGGCCTTGAGGTAAGGAGAGAGGCAGCCCATAGAGGCTGGCCGGCGCCCCACCTAGGGATCCTAGTTGGACTAGGATTGGGGGGCGCCACCTCTCCCTCTTTTCCTTTCCCTCTCTTCCTTCTTGGTGGACTCCTACTAGGAATAGGATTGCAATCCTATTCCTAGTAGGATTGCCCTAGCCGCACCATAGGAGGCCGGTCGGCCCTCCCCTCTTGCTCCTTTATATACGGGGGCAGGGGGGCACCCAAATACACACAAGTTGAATTGTTCCAGCCGTGTGCGGTGCCCCCCCTCCACAGAAACACACCTCGGTCATACCGTTGCAGTGCTTAGGCGAAGCCCTGCGCCGGTAGATACATCGTATCCGTCACCACGCCGTCGTGCTGACGAAACTCTCCCGTGAAGCTCAACTAGATCAAGAGCTCATGGGACGTCATCAAGCTGAACGTGTGCTGAACGCGGAGGTGTCGTACGTTCGGTGCTTGATCGGTTGAATCGCGAAGAAGTTCGACTACATCAACCGCGTCACTTGACGCTTCCGCTTCCGGTCTACGAGGGTACGTAGACACACTCTTCCCTCTCGTTGCCATGCATCTGGTAGATAGATCTTGCGTGATCGTAGGAAAATTTTAAAATACTACGTCCCCAACAGTGGCATCATGAGCCAGGTCTATGCGTAGATGATATGCACGAGTAGAACACAATGAGTTGTGGGTGATACTAGTCATACTGCTTACCAGCATGTCATACTTTGCTTCGGCGGTATTGTGAGATGAAGCGGCCCGGACCGACATTACGCGTACGCTTACGCAAGACTGGTTTCACTGTTACGAGCACTCATTGCTTAAAGGTGACTGGCGGGTGTCTGTCTCTCTCACTTTAGCTGAATCAAGTGTGGCTACGCCCGGTCCTTGTGAAGGTTAAAACAGCACATACTTGACGAAACATCGTTGTGGTTTTGTATGCATAGGTAAGAACGGTTCTTGCTAAGCCCGTAGCAGCCACGTAAAACTTGCAACAACAAAGTATAGGACGTCTAACTTGTTTTTGCAGGGCATGTTGTGATGTGATATGGTCAAGACATGATGAGTTATACGGTTTTGTATGAGATGATCATGTTTTGTAATGTTATCGGCAACTGGCAGGAGCCATATGGTTGTCGCTTTATTGTATGAAATGCAATCGCCATGTAATTGCTTTACTTTATCACTAAGCGGTAGCGATAGTCGTAGAAGCAATAGTTGGCGAGACGACAACGGTGCTACGATGGAGATCAAGGTGTCGCGCCGGTGACGAAGGTGATCATGACGGTGCTTTGGACATGGAGATCAAAAGCACAAGATGATGATGGCCATATCATGTCACATATTTTGATTGCATGTGATGTTTATCTTATTATGCTTCTTATTTTGCTTAGAACGACGGTAGCATTATAAGATGATCCCTTACTAAATTTCAAGGTATAAGTGTTCTCCCTGAGTATGCACCATTGCGAAAGTTCGTCGTGCCGAGACACCACGTGATGATCGGGTGTGATAAGCTCTACGTTCAAATACAACGGGTGTAAGCCAGTTTTGCACACGCAGAATACTCGGGTTAAACTTGATGAGCCTGGCATATGCAGATATGGCCTCGGAACACTGGAGACCGAAAGGTCGAGCGTGAATCATATAGTAGATATGATCAACATAAGATGTTCACCATTGAAACTACTCCATCTCACGTGATGATCGGACATGGTTTAGTTGATTTGGATCACGTGATCATTTAGATGACCGGAGGGATGTCTATCTAAGTGGGAGTTCTTTAATTAATATGATTAAATTGAACTTTAACTTATCATGAACTTAGTCCTGATAGTTTTTGCATATCTATGTTGTTGTAGATCAATGGCCTGTGCTACCGTTCCTTTGAATTTTAATGCATTCCTAGAGAAAGCTAAGTTGAAAGATGATGGTAGCAATTACACGGACTGGGTCCGTAACTTGAGGATTATCCTCATTGCTGGACAGAAGAATTATGTCCTTGAAGCACCGCTAGGTGACAAGCCCCCTCCCGCTAATGTAGACGCTTTGAACGTCTGGCAGTCGCGGTCTGATGACTACACGATAGTTCAGTGTGCCATGCTTTACGGCTTAGAACTGGGACTTCAACGATGTTTTGAACGTCATGGACCATATGATATGTTCCAGGAGTTGAAGTTAATATTTCAAGCAAATGCCCGGATTGAGAAATATGAGATTTCCAATAAGTTCTACAGCTGCAAGATGGAGGAGAATAGTTCTATCAGTGAACACTTGCTCAGAATGTCTGGGTACTACAATCATATGACTCAACTTGGTTGCAAAGTTGACGAGGATAGTGTTATTGATAGAGTTCTTCAATCACTGCCACCAAGCTATAAAGGCTTCGTGATGAACTATAATATGCAAGGGATGCAAAAGACAATTCCCGAGCTCTTCGCTATGCTTAAGGCTGCGGAGGTAGAAATCAAAAAGGAGCATCAAGTGTTGATGGTTAACAAGACCACTAGTTTCAAGAAAAAGGGCAAGGGAAAGAAGGGGAACTTCAAGAAGAATAGCAAGACAGTTGCTACTCCCACGAAGAAACCCAAGTCTGGAGCCAAGCCTGAAACTGAGTGCTTCTACTACAAGGGGACTGGACACTTGAAGCGGAACTGCCCCAAGTATTTGGCGGATAAGAAGGATGGCAAGGTGAACAAAGGTATATGTGATATACATGTTATTGATGTGTACCTTACTAATGCTCGTAGTAGTACCTGGGTATTTGATACTGGTTCGGTTGCTAATATATGTAACTCGAAACAGGGACTACGGATTAAACGAAGATTGGCTAAGGACGAGGTGACGATGCGCGTGGGAAATGGTTCCAAAGTCGATGTGATCGCCGTCGGCACGCTACCTCTACATCTACCTTCGGGATTAGTTTTAGACCTAAATAATTGTTATTTGGTGACAGCGTTGAGCATGAACATTATATCTGGATCTTGTTTATTGCGAGACGGTTATTCATTTAAATCAGAGAATAATGGTTGTTCTATTTTTATGAATAATATCTTTTATGGTCATGCACCCTTGAAGAGTGGTCTATTCTTATTGGATCTCGATTGTAGTGATACACATATTCATAATATTGAAACCAAAAGATGCAAGGTTAATAATGGTAGTGCAACTTATTTGTGGCACTGCCGTTTAGGTCATATTGGTGTAAAACGCATGAAGAAACTCCATAGTGATGGACTTTTGGAATCACTTGATTATGAATCACTTGGTGCTTGCGAACCATGCCTCATGGGCAAGATGACTAAAACTCCGTTCTCCGGAACTATGGAGCGAGCAACAGATTTGTTGGAAATCATACATACTGATGTATGTGGGCCAATGAGTGTTGAAGCTCGCGGCGGGTATCGTTATTTTCTGACCTTCACTGATGATTTGAGCAGATATGGGTATATCTACTTAATGAAGCACAAGTCTGAAACATTTGAAAAGTTCAAAGAATTTCAGAGTGAAGTAGAGAATCATCGTAACAAGAAAATAAAGTTTCTACGATCTGATCGTGGAGGAGAATATTTGAGTTACGAATTTGGTCTTCATTTGAAACAATGTGGAATAGTTTCACAACTCACGCCACCCGGAACACCATAGCGTAATGGTGTGTCCGAACGTCGTAACCGTACTTTATTGGATATGGTACGATCTATGATGTCTCTTACCGATTTACCACTATCGTTTTGGGGTTATGCTTTAGAGACAGCTGCATTCATGTTAAATAGGGCACCATCTAAATCCGTTGATACGACACCTTATGAACTATGGTTTGGCAAGTAACCAAAGTTGTCGTTTCTTAAAGTTTGGGCTGCGATGCTTATGTGAAAAAGCTTCAACCTGATAAGCTCGAACCCAAGTCGGAGAAATGTGTCTTCATAGGATACCCAAAAGAGACTGTTGGGTACACCTTCTATCACAGATCCGAAGGCAAGATATTCGTTGCTAAGAATGAATCCTTTCTAGAGAAGGAGTTTCTCTCAAAAGAAGTGAGTGGGAGGAAAGTAGAACTTGATGAGGTAATTGTACCTTCTCCCGGATTGGAAAGTAGTACATCACAGAAAATTGTTCCAGTGATTCCTACACCAATCAGTGAGGAAGTTGATGATGATGATCATGAAACTTCGGATCAAGTTTCTGCTGAACGTCGTAGATCAACCAGAGTACGTTCCGCACCAGAGTGGTACGGCAACCCAGTTCTGGAAATCATGTTACTAGACCATGATGAACCTGCGAACTATGAGGAAGCGATGATGAGCCCAGATTCCGCAAAATGGCTTGAGGCCATGAAATCTGAGATGGGATCCATGTATGAGAACAAAGTGTGGACTTTGGTTGACTTGCCCGATGATCGGCAGGCCATCGAAAATAAATGGATCTTCAAGAAGAAGACCGACGCAGACGGTAATGTTACTGTTTACAAAGCTCGACTTGTTGCAAAAGGGTTTTGACAAGTTCAAGGAGTTGACTACGATGAGACTTTCTCACCTGTAGCGATGCTTAAGTCTGTCCGAATCATGTTAGCAATTGCCGCATTTTATGATTATGAAATCTGGCAAATGGATGTCAAAACTGCATTCCTGAATGGATATCTCAAAGAAGAGTTGTATATGATGCAACCAGAAGGTTTTGTTGATCCAAAAGGTGCTAACAAAGTATGCAAGCTCCAGCGATCCATCTATGGACTGGTGCAAGCATCTCGGAGTTGGAATATACGCTTTGATGAGGTGATCAAAGCATATGGTTTTATACAGACTTTTGGAGAAGCCTGTATTTACAAGAAAGTGAGTGGGAGCTCTGTAGCATTTCTAATATTATATGTGGATGACATATTGTTGATTGGAAATGATATAGAATTTCTGGATAGCATAAAAGGATACTTGAATAAGAGTTTTTCAATGAAAGACCTCGGTGAAGCTGCTTATATATTAGGCATCAAGATCTATAGAGATAGATCAAGACGCTTAATTGGACTTTCACAAAGCACATACCTTGATAAGATTTTGAAGAAGTTCAAAATGGATCAATCAAAGAAAGGGTTCTTGCCTGTATTACAAGGTATGAAGTTGAGTAAGACTCAATGCCCGACCACTGCAGAAGATAGAGAGAAAATGAAAGTCGTTCCCTATGCCTCAGCCATAGGATCTATCATGTATGCAATGCTGTGTACCAGACCTGATGTGTGCCTTGCTATAAGTCTAGCAGGAAGGTACCAAAGTAATCCAGGAGTGGATCACTGGACAGTGGTCAAGAACATCCTGAAGTACCTGAAAAGGACAAAGGATATGTTTCTCGTGTATGGAGGTGACAAAGAGCTCATCGTAAACGGTTCCGTCGATTCTAGCTTTGACACTGATCCGGATGACTCTAAGTCACAAACCGGATATGTATTTTTATTGAACGATGGAGTTGTCAGTTGGTGCAGTTCCAAGCAGAGCGTCGTGGCGGGATCTACGTGTGAAGCGGAATACATAGTTGCTTCGGAAGCAGCAAATGAAGGAGTCTGGATGAAGGAGTTCATATCCGATCTAGGTGTAATACCTAGTGCATCGGGTCCAATGAAAATCTTTTGTGACAACACTGGAGCAATAGCCTTGGCGAAGGAATCCAGGTTTCACAAGAGAACAAAGCACATCAAAAGACGCTTCAATTCCATCCACGATCTAGTCAGGGAGGGAGACATAGAGATTTGCAAAATACATACGGATCTGAATGTTGCAGACCCATTGACTAAGCCTCTTCCACGGGCAAAACATGATCAGCACCAGGACTCCATGGGTGTGAGGATCATCACTTTGTAATCTAGATTATTGACTCTAGTTCAAGTGGGAGACTGAAGGAAATATGCCCTAGAGGCAATAATAAAGATGTTATTTGTATTTCCTTATATCATGATAAATGTCTTTTATTCATGCTAGAATTGTATTAACCGGAAACTTAGTACATGTGTGGATACATAGACAAAATAGTATGTCCCTAGTATGCCTCTACTAGACTAGCTCATTGATCAAAGATGGTTATGTTTCCTAGCCATAGACATGAGTTGTCATTTGATCAACGGGATCACATCATTAGGAGAATGATGTGATGGACTAGACCCATCCGTTAGCATAGCACTATGATCGTTTAGTTTTACTGCTATTGCTTTCTTCATGACTTATACATGTTCCTATGACTATGAGATTATGCAACTCCCGAATACCGTAGGAACACCTTGTGTGCTATCAAACGTCACAACGTAATTGGGTGATCATAAAGATGCTCTACAGGTG
Source organism: Secale cereale (assembly GCA_902687465.1). Taxonomy (NCBI): domain Eukaryota; kingdom Viridiplantae; phylum Streptophyta; class Magnoliopsida; order Poales; family Poaceae; genus Secale; species Secale cereale. The sequence goes on along the minus strand of LR738715.1, from coordinate 292,169,874 downwards.
TCTCCGAAAGTATTCGTGGTGTTGGCATAGATCAAGATTAGGATTTGTCACTCCGAGTGTTGGAGAGGTATCTCTGGGCCCTCTCGGTAACACACATCACAATAAGCCTTGCAAGCAAAAGACTAATGAGTTAGTCATGAGATGATGTGTTACGGAACGAGTAAAGAGACTTGTCGGTAACGAGATTGAACTAGGTATGGAGATACCGACGATCGAATCTCGGGCAAGTAACATACCGATGACAAAAGGAACAACGTATGTTGTTATGCGGTTTTGACCGATAAAAGATATTCGTAGAATATGTAGGAGCCAATATGAACATCCAGGTTCCGCTATTGGTTATTGAACGGAGATGAGTCTCGGTCATGTCTACATAGTTCTCGAACCCGTAGGGTCCGCACGCTTAACGTTTGATGACGATCGGTATTACGAGTTTATGAGTTTTGATGTACCGAAGGTAGTTCGGAGTCCCGGATGAGATCAAGGACATGACGAGGAGTCTCGGAATGTCCGAGACATAAAGATTGATATATTGGACTACTATATTCGGACACCGGAAGTGTTCCGGAAAAGTTTCGGATTTAACTGGATTGCCGGAGGGGGTTACCGGAACCCCCTACGAGGGGGGATGGTCCATAGTGGGCCTTGAGGTAAGGAGAGAGGCAGCCCATAGAGGCTGGCCGGCGCCCCACCTAGGGATCCTAGTTGGACTAGGATTGGGGGGCGCCACCTCTCCCTCTTTTCCTTTCCCTCTCTTCCTTCTTGGTGGACTCCTACTAGGAATAGGATTGCAATCCTATTCCGAGTAGGATTGCCCTAGCCGCCCCATAGGAGGCCGGCCGGCCCTCCCCTCTTGCTCCTTTATATAAGGGGGCAGGGGGCACCCAAAGACACACAAGTTGAATTGTTCCAGCCGTGTGCGGTGCCCCCTTCCACAGAAACACACCTCGGTCATACCGTTGCAGTGCTTAGGCGAAGCCCTGCGCCGGTAGATACATCGTATCCGTCACCACGCCGTCGTGCTGACGAAACTCTCCCGTGAAGCTCAACTGGATCAAGAGCTCGTGGGACGTCATCAAGCTAAATGTGTGCTGAACGCGGAGGTGTTGTACGTTCGGTGCTTGATCGGTTGAATCGTGAAGAAGTTCGACTACATCAACTGCGTCACTTGACGCTTCGGCTTCCGGTCTACGAGGGTACGTAGACACACTCTTCCCTCTCGTTGCCATGCATCTGGTAGATAGATCTTGCGTGATCGTAGGAAAATTTTAAAATACTACATTCCCCAACAATAGCATCAATGATCTGATCAATACGGGGGAGGGCAAAGGGATCAGTTGGGCAAGCTTTGTTCAGATCTGTGTAATCAACACACATCAGCCAAGTGCCATTTTTCTTATGACCAGCACCGGATTAGCCAACCACTCTGGATGGAAAACCTCAACTATAAAGCCTGCCGCCAAGAGCCTAGCCACTTCTTCTCCAATAGCCTTGCGCCTTTCTTCATTGAAGCAGCGCAAAAATTGCTTAACCGGTTTAAACTTAGGATCAATGTTGAGATTGTGCTCAGCGAGTTCCCTCGGTACACCTGGCACGTCAGAAGGTTTCCATGCACAGATGTCGCGATTCTCACAGATGAACTCGATGAGCGCGCTTTCCTATTTCGGATCTAGGTTAGCACTGATGGTAAACTGCTTGGATGAATCGCCAGGAACGAAGTCAACCTGTTTGGTCTCTTCAGCCGATTTGAACTTCAAGGCCGGATCATGTTCTGTGGTTGGTTTCTTCAGTGGAGACATATCTACCGGATCAACATTGTCGTTATAAAACTTCAGCTCCTCAGTTGCACAAACCGCTTCAGCATAAGCTGCGTCACCTTCCTGGCACTCCAATGCAATCTTGCGACTCCCATGGACCGTAATGGTGCCCTTGTGGCCCGGCATCTTGAGCTGTAGATAAACATAACACGGCCTAGCCATGAACTTGGCATAAACCGGCCGCCCGAATAGGGCGTGATACGGGATCTTGATCTTTACCACTTCAAAGGTTAAGGTCTCCGACCTAGAATCATGCTCATCTCCAAAGGTGACCTCCAGATCTATTTTGCCAACTGGGTGCGCCGATTTACCAGGCACCACCCCATGAAAAACCGTGTTGGACTGACAAAGCTTCTTATCCGTCAACCCCATGCGCCGGAAAGTCTCATAGTATAAGATGTTGATGCTGCTGCCTCCGTCCATGAGCACCTTGGTAAACTTGTAGCCACCCACCTGAGGTGCCACAACCAGAGCCAGCTGACCCGGATTATCAACCCGGGGCGGATGATCCTCTCGGCTCCACACAATGGGCTGCTCTGACCAACGCAGGTAACGTGGCACCGCCGGTTCAACAGAATGTACTGCCCTCTTTAGAACTTTCTGATCACGCTTGCACAAGCTCGTAGTAAAGACATGATATTGCCCACTGCTCAGCTCCTTCGGATTATTCTGATATCCGGATTGCTGCTGCTGTTGACGCTGTTGATTTCCCTGATTGTTATAACCGCCCTGACCATGCTACTGGTTATGCTGATTGTGCCCATTGTGGTTGCCGTTATTGCCTTGGTACCCTGAACCGGATCCACCACCTTGATAACCCGACCCTTTAAAACTGGGGCCTGATCCACCAGACGGTCCGTGATCGTAGCGAGACCGGTTCATGAATTCTCGCATAATAAAACAGTCCTTCCAGAGGTGCGTAGCTGGCTTTTCTGCTGTACCGTGCTTTGGGCAAGGTATGTTCAACTGGCATTCCAGATTAATAGGCGGCCTCCCATTCCGTGGGGGCGGTCTACCCTTGCGGCGCTGCCCATCATCCTGAGCACTGGTGCTGGCCACAAAGTCCGAATTACCATCCACTTTACGCTTACCATTGTATCCTTGATTCGCCGGTATAGGCTGCGGCGCCTTACCATTTTTGTTTAGCTTCCCCGACTTGTCACCGTCGGCGTCTAGATATTTGGTATTATCGGAGTCCGCGTGCTTCACTAAAGCGCCCATGAGAGTCCCCATGTCATCACAATTATGCTTAAGTCGTCCCAGCTTCAATTTCAAAGGTTCAAACCGGCAATTACCTTCCAAGGTTACCACTGTTGTGCTTGGGTTGATGCTATTGGAGGAATGCAGGATCTCTGACACTCGACGCACCCAGCTGCTTGTAGACTCGTGCTCTCCTTGAATGCAGGCAGCTAGATCGACAACAGACATTGGCTGCTTGCATGTATCCTTGAAGTTATTGATAAACCGGTGGCGCAATTCGGCCCACGATCCGACGAAATTGGGTGGTAAGCCCTTCAGCCAAATGCGAGTTGTGCCTTCTAGCATCATTGTGAAATACTTAGTGCACGCGGCATCATCTACATCCAGCATCTCCATTGCCATCTCATAACTCTCAACCCATGCCTCTGGGGATAGATCCGCCGTATAATTGGGCACCTTGCGCGGTCCTTTGAAATCTTTGGGCAGTTTCACATTCCGCAAAGCAGGGGTAAGACAAGGCACTCCTAGGGAGCTGGACATAACCCCCAGTTCAACTGTGGTAGAGGGACGAACCGGCGTCGCCTGTCGGGCTTCGTACTGTGCTGTTACTTCGGCCTCCCGGCGTTGCCTGCCCTGATCCACTATGTTCTGAGCATTTGCGTCTCCTCCGGCCGGTTTATCCTGCTGTGGCGGATTACGTCTTCGTACACTGCTCGACATGGCCGGTTCATCCAGACGCCTAGTGTAGCTCTGGCTTGGGCGAGGAGTTGAATGAATCCTCTCACGGCTATGGGAATAAGCTTGATGTTGAGTTAGCTCTGTCTCCAAGAACTCCCTGGCCCGTCGTGCCTCCACTGCTATGGGGGATGTTCCTTCAATGGGAAGGGCGGCCAGCCGTGAAGCGGCGGCGACTATGTTATCCAATGGATTAGAATAATGACTCGGAGGGGTGGGCACATGCTGTGACGGTACAACCTGGCGGGTTGGCTCTGCAGCCGGCGGCTGGACTGACGCTCCCGTGCCCGGAGCCCCTCCACGGTTCACCTCTGGCTGGTTACTGGTTCTTGCTCCTGGCGTGCTAAAGAGGTTCCTTGCCTCATAAACCGGTGACAAGCGGGATCGTTGCCTTCTCATCATTACCTCATGTGAAGCGGTCTGATCCAACATGAGTCGATAGGCTTGAGCATCAAGCTCAGCCTGCCTTGCAGCCATCCTGGTTTTCTCAGCAACTAGGTCCAACTTGGCTTGATCAATCCGTCTCCTCACCTGAGCGACCTCCGCATCATGCTGCTCTTTGTTGGCCTGGGCTACTTCTGCTGTTAATAGTGCTGTCAAAGTATCGACCAAGACGTATAAAGTTTCAGACGGTGACGGGGCAGGATCTCCAGCCTAGCCCCCACCACGTCTGATGTCAACGCCGTTGTTGTTGAGGACTGCTGCACAGGTTGTGATCCAGCCATAAAGACAGCAACCCGGTTTGGCGGATCGAGGGGGTCCGGAATACTGTCACCATCGGAACAGCCCTCGGATCGGCCGTCCTGCAGCATATATAAGGATTCTGTCTCTCCGGAGGACGATTCGTCGCCGGAATAGACAACAGTCTCGCCGCCAGAGTCCGATCCGTCCTCGGCTTGAACTCCATGCACTGCTCAAACAAAGACATCCTTCACGGCGGGCTGAATCTGGGCACGTCTCGCACGCTAAGCCGGCTCGATGATGTTGGGGAAGATGTCCAGCTCAGGGCCCGGTTCGCCGATCTTGCTGATGAAGACGTGGATGCCACCGAAGGGGACCCGGTACCCGTATTCGATTGAATCGGCCACGGGGCCCCAGCCTACATCGTCGATGTAGATCTTGCTGTGATGACTCTTAGTCATCTGGCCCATTGTGTAGCCCTTGAGTCCTTCAAAGCTGCCCTTCAAGAACTCGAAACCATCGTGCGATAGCCCCACGGTGGGCGCCAACTGTCGTGGTTTTGTCACGGCAGATGTCCTAGCAAAAGGACTTAGTCGTGAGGCCATCACTACGGGTTAGCTTAAAGGGGTTAAAGAGGACAAGGACACAGGGATTTTATACTAGTTCGGCCCCTTCGATGAAGGTAAAAGCCTACGTCTAGTTTGGTGTGTATTGCTGGGGTTTCGATGACCAGGGAGCGAAACCGCTTTGCCTGTGTCTCGAGTTGTTGTTTCCTGCCCTGAACCGTCGTCGGGTCGTCCCTTTATATAAGAGGTGACGCCCGGTCCGGTTTACAGAGTCCCGAGGCCGGCTCATAAACGTGTCCGCCTTGGTCTCTATTCTTTCTATCTTACATCTCAAGTTACATAGTATGGCGGTTTACAAACCATGGGCCCTAACACTTGGGATCTACACCTCTTGGGCTAAAGTCTCTTAATTCATGTTCCGCCGGGCTTCAAAATAATCTTGATAACATAAACCAGCCCCTCCTGGGCGGTTTATACCTGATAGTAATATCCCTGACAAAGTTCACATTGGTGAATGGATTTCCGGTTCCGATTCTGACACTCACTCCGACATAAGTTATCACTCCGACTCTGACTATAGTCAAGATGAAGGTGTTGCCACAAATGCTCTAGTGTCGTCCAACTCCTACGACATATTTGAGTCATCAAATGACGGAATTGGAAGATGCTTCATGGCAAAAGGACCCAAGGTATCACACCCCGAGTATGTTGATTTCAGTAGTGATGAAGATGATTTTCTATGTGATGATGAGTTACTTGTTGACAAAACTAGTGATGAAAACTATGATAAACTTGCTAGTAATCATGATAGTCCAGATGAAATTAATGACAATGGTAAGAAGGAGATTGAGTGTCTAACTAAAGAACTAAACACTCTTAAGTTAGCTCATGAAACAACTCTAGAGGATCATAGAGAGCTCCTAAAAACTCATGAGAAGCTACGCTTCGAGAAGTTAAATTTAGAGCAAGAGCATGGGTTTCTAAAAGCTATCAATGATCACCTTCAAAAGAAGAGTTCTTCTTACATTGCCAAACGTTTACTCTTGTCTACTTATATACCACAAGTAAAATCTAGCAACAAGAGCAAAAAATATTCTTCTTCTAGTAGTAACAATAACCATGCTAAATCCAATGTTGTTGCTTCTAGTAATTCTCTTGATTCCACTAATGATTCACTTAGCCAAGTTACACTTGAGCGAGAAAATAGCTTATTGATGGGAATTATAGAGAAAGGTGTTTACAAGAGCCTTGCCAGGAGTAAGCAATTTGAGGAAATTGTACGCAAGCAAGGCAGGCACCGGAATAATCAAGGTGTTGGTTTTGAACGAAAGTTCAATGCCAATGGAGTTGAATGGGGAGAAGATCAATACCCCAAGACAAAGTTTGTTCCTCAACAAGAGAAGTATGACCCCACTTCTTGTGAGGGAACACAAGCTCAAGATGATCTTCCTCCACAAGACCACAAGCTAAAAGGTAAGGACAAGCTTCAAGAAGAGATTGACTCATTTGAAGAATCTCTTAAGGCCATGGTCAAGTGGGTTCCCAACAATACATCAAGCTCTACGTCTTCAAGTTCGAGTATGATTCCAAGGATTCCCATCAAGTTGTCATGGATCCCAAAGAAGAAGAACTAGAGTGTTCTTGAGGGTGACTCCGCCAACGTACTTCACTTGTATTCATATTGGAAAGGACTTGTGCAATCAACTTTCATATCTTGCACTAGTTCATGGAGTCACAAACCCTCTTGTTGGTAAGACAAGGGACAAGGTAACCAAATGTTTTCATGGACATCATCATATGTGCAATTCACTCTATGTCTATGGATATCCTTGTATGTTCCTTGTGGGACTAACCCATGTAGGTATTGAAAGTGCAACATTCCAATGGATTGCTTAAAATGATCTACACCAACATTGAGCATCCACATCTTCACTATCTACATGAAGTAATCATCGACAAAACCCAAGGTTAGTTGATCCCTCTTAGGGGGATATCACATCTAGAGGAGCTTTACTCTAAGAAAATAAGCTAAAGAAACTCTAATGGGTGAACACATTAATGCTTTATGTAAAAGTGGTAACCTCACTTGTGCTTAAACGATGAGTATGACCTATGATCAAATGTTCTCATTTGATTCCTAAGTCAATATACTCATATAGATGACCTAGTCATCGCCAATTGGTTGATAAATGCTATAGTTGTTTGTGCATGCTTTGTCACATGATTTATATGCTATCTTATCGTGTGAGCATGTTGGTTGCATATTTTCTTCATTCAAGGACATCCATTTGTTGTTTTGATTGTTTGGTTTTATTGGCCAAATAGATGTACAAGAATGCCTAAGAATTTTCTCTAGCTATCTATGTTTTTCTTGTCTCAAATTCTATTCATGCTACATCACAAAATTTGAACAAGTCTTTTCGGACCCTCCGGGTGAGGAGCACTCAGAGTCACCGATCCGATAAGGGCTGCCTATCAAAACCTTATGATGCATTTTGGTCTGACCAACAATTCCCACTCAATCTCACCGAAATCAATAGATTGATCTAGGTTTTCCATCTCGGTGCTACCGATTAGAACTACTCGATCTCATCGAGTTGCTATAACTGCTTGCAATTTTGCATCTCGGTGCCACCAACAACACATGGGTATACAATCCCGCGGACTGAACATTTGGAAATTTCTTCAACCTCCTTGCGCCCGCACCCCATTGCTGTCGCCCCTTGGTCTCTGGATCGTCGCCGTCTTCACATGTGCATCTCCACTGCAGGTCTCTGTCGCCATCAACGGAAACCTCCACCGCCGTTGTCGTCGTAGAGGATCGTCACTGAGTTAGGGTATGATTTTATCTCCTCATGCTATCTATTCCTGATTCAATGCACAAGGATTTTTCCTAGTATCTTGCCACGATTGAACTATCTATCCACCAGAGAAATTCCTTAGAATAGATTCGATGAAAAAAATTAGGTTTAGGTTTCCGCCGAACTCATCTCGGACCGACCGGAATGAAATTGTTGGTCCCACCAATTGGCTCTGGCCATTGCATAAGTACAACTCGGTCTAAACAAAATGTTCTAATCGGTGAGACCGAAAGTAAAGTCTCGGTGAAACCCTAGCATCTCAGAGCCATCGAAAACCACAATTCGGTCTGATCGAACCATGTGTTTAGTCTCTATATGTGCTTCGGTGTCACCGAGATGATATACTCGGTAGCTTTGAAATGAATTCCGTGAAAAGCTAAAACTGAAGTTTTGACTCAATTTTGAAAAATCTCTGCATTTTGTGATGCTCGTCTACTCTACCTATACCCATCTATTCACAGGGTTAGATCTGCAAGATGTGAAGTGCAAGTGATAGCCAAAAAAAGTCTGGTCATGAGATTGATCTAAGTGAGGGCTCAATCCCTAATTAGAGCTATTATGAGAGTAGCAGAAGAACTCCCAGCAATCTGTCAAAAGCTTCTACCAAGACAAAGAATAAGATAACCTGAGATAGTGAGGATGAGGATTTTGTTGCAGATGAGGCCACTTCAAAGAAAAAGACAGTTATCATGAAGGAATATGCCTCAGTAGCCTCTTATAAGACAAAGTAGAAGAAGAGAGTTCCCACTTCAAAACCTCGAAAAGCTTCAGCTGTCCAAGAAACAATGGACTTCACACTTGAGGATTCAAGTGATGAAGAAGCTATTGGTAAGAAGAAGAATAGAGCTAGGAAGACCACTAGGCAAGCCTTCCATGAGGGAAGATGGAGAAGAAGAGGAGGAAGAGTAAGCTGAAGCAGCTCCAACACAAACTCGAAAACTCATGGGAGATGCCATGAAGTCAGCTGTTGCACCCTCCAAGCCCAAGAAAGCACCAAAAGTGTCAGCACCCAAGAGATCCACCAGGAACATTCTAACTTCTGAGAAAAACAAGGCCCTAGTGCCAGAAGTTGTTGAAGAAGAGGTTGAGCCACTAGTGCTCAGGAGGTTGAAGCCCAAGATATGAAGCTCAGGAAAGATAGTGGACTGAGAGAATGGAGGAAAGTGGATCCCTACTCAGCTAGGATAAGGACTACATGTGACTATAGGTTCCACACCAAAGAACAACAAGACTTTTATGAGACAATGTTGTTGGATAAGAAGCCCATTGTATGTGACATGAAGTGGGTGGATTAGAAGTTCATGATGCAAATGAGGATTACTTCCCCAATGTTCATGAGAGTTTCAGACTTACTGGAACATATGCTTTTGTGGGACAAAAGCTTACCAAAGGGAATGATGAGTTGATTATGCAACTCTACTCTACTGCACATTTTATCCAGGTGGTAGAATTGTATGGATGACAAAAGGCTCCAAGTATCAATCATCTATCTCTGAATGGGCTGATCTTATAAATGCACCTAAGGAAACAGAAGATGACATAGATGTCTATGCCAAGCCTAGGGATGATCACAACATTATGGCGAATATGTACAAAGAGATCCCTGATAAATATTTGGAAACATACAAACTTGGCTCCATCTATCAATTGCTTGCTGGATTGGCTACCACAAATACCATACTGAGGCATACTCTATTGTCTAAGTCTGGAGATCACAGGATGATACGTGGCGATTCCATCAACTTGCTGCATTTGTTTGATGTTCCCCAAAAATTTAAAGTGATGAATTTGATAGTCGAAACAATCAAGAGGACTACTGCTCACCAGAAGAGGTCATGTGGATATGCACCACACATTCAGATGTTGATCAACTCCAAGATTGGAACAGGTACATATCTGCTAGACCGTGAGCACCTTCCTCTTCAGCTAGAGTTTGAGGATTGTAACGCCCAAGATGCGACTATATCTCCTACGTGCCGAGGCACGACTTAGAGGCATAATCGCATTTTGGTATGATCGCAAGAAGGTTATCTGCACACATTCCCATGTACAAGAACAAAGGGGGAAAGGAAAATACATAGTTGGCTTACAATCGCCACTTCACACAATGCATAAATAAGTCATACATTCATCCAAGTACAATCATGGTCCGACTACGGACAAATCCAAATGAAAAGAAGATAACCTCCCACTATGCCCGATCGGCCCTAGTAGGAACCACTACTGATCGTCTGGAAACGTCACGTACATACGCCCACGTTCCTAATCGAACTCCCACTTGAGTTCCTAGCCATCAACTAAATCGTACTCGGTTGTACCTGCACATGTGTTTGTAGTAAACTATGAGTCATGAGGACTCAGCAATCCCATTCCCAGGTATCAAAACTGTCAAAGCCTTTGGGTAAGGAGAAAGTGGATAAGCTGTAATGCCCAGGATGGAGTTATACCTCCTATGTGTCGAGGCACGACTTAAAGGCATAAGTCCATCCTAGAATGATCTCAAGTTTGGTAATCTTTGCACAACTCATGTAAAAGAGGGGATAGTAAACTGAAAATAGTTGGCTTACACTCGCCATGTCACAGAATTACAGTACAAGTCTCAAACATCATACATTAAGAACACTACAACCCTCTAAGGGCAAAAGCCAAATGTCAAAGTACCAAACTCAGATAAATAAACCACATGCGGATCGAATCCTAGTAAGAGTCTCCACTACTGATCGTCCGGGTAGCGCACATAGTACCGACTACGCTCCTCGTCGTACTCCCAATCCAACTCGGTGCCATCACCTGGATAGCTCACAGCTGGACCTGCATCTGGTGTGTGAAGTAACTGTGAGCCACAGAGGACTCAGCAATCCCGTTCCCGGGTAACAGAACTATTTAAGCCTTTGGGTGAGGAAAAGGCTGAAGAAAGAACAAGTCTGCAGCAGCAACTAGCATCTATCTTACGCAAGTGAGAGCGAGAAGAGAAGGCATCGGCGAGAAGTGATCACGAAGTGATCCTAGCTACAAGCTCACAAACATAACCCCTCCATGTTCAACTCCCGAATCCCTATTCGGAAATTGACAGTCACGGAACACACGCTGGTAGTGTATTAGAAACATTGTGTCAAGTTATCTACAACCGGAATTAACAAGCTCCCATCTGCCACATAACCGCGGGCACGGCTTTCGAAAGTTCAAACCCTGCAGGGGTGTTCCAACTTGACCCATTACAAGCCCACGATCCGCGGAGTCGCAACTCCAAAGTGGGAAGACCCGAGTATCCTCGGAATCCCGTGCTCAAGATATACTGAGCTAAGGTAAGGCTAATCCAGCAAATCCTCCCGGCGTGCCGACACCCTGATAGTAGCCGCTCGTATCTTGTCTCAGGCCACGACCGGATGGGACAAGCTACGGGTTTTTACCAGACCTTGAGTTTCCTCGAGGTGGCCCCGCAGGTTGCCCGTTTTGGACCAACACTCATGTGGAGCACTGGCCCGGGGTTGTTGATTAAGAAAGAGGGTTAATTACTCCCTATGCATGTTTAGTTTGTTATTAGGCAAATAGTACCAATGTTGGGATTTGCTGGAAAAGACTTAGCACTTAGCGGTTTAACGAGGGGGTCCCATACACCCCAACCGTGTTAGGAACGCATAATCAAGGAACATAATACCGGCTTATACGGATCCTAACGGCATGAGTGGAACAAATCACCAAGCAAAAGGCTTAGCCTTCCACCCTTGCCAATATATAGATGATTTCATTTAAAGCATTTATATAGTGTGATATAACCCAACCAAACTTCAACATGAAGCAAGCATCTTCGATCTTCACCTGCAACTAGCAATGCTATAAGAAGGGCTGAGCGAAGCGTACTTAGCCAAGCAACGGTTTGCATAGGTAGGTTGGTTAAACATGGCAATTGGTTACAAGTAGGAGGCTGACAAGAAGAACATGGGCATCGAGGCAAAACTATAGATCGAGACTACTAGCAATAGGCAAAGATAGTAATGTTATCGGGGTTCGGTCATCTTGCCTGAAGAGAAGTCGTTCGGATCGTAAGAAGGGTCCTCGTGCTCAACCTCGTTGGAAACCTCGTGCTCAACTTCGTACCTGGTCTCAGCTTCCGGCTCTAAACAAAACAATCACACCAAGCACCAATCAACAAGATGCAATGCGCACTCGAAAAACATGAATGCATGATGGATGCACTAAGGATGCACATGGAGCACGGAAAACATCACTCAAGCAAAACACCTCAAAACAAGATAACAATCTGATATTATTAATCTACACAGAAAATCAACCAAGTTTGATATAAGAATCGCTGAAATCGGAGTTAAGGGCTAAAAGTTATGCCCGAAACAAGATTTGAGCGAAAGCTGAAAATTACAGCAACATAGCATCTTTGGAGCTCAAAATAATTAAGCTACAGCACCCAAAAAGCATGGCAAAGGACTTGAACACAAACTAGACATATAGTACAGCAACTAGGTCCAAAGTGCACCCCCAACGGAGTCACGGATCAATAGCAATGATCTTGGACATATTGAACTTTGCAATAAAATTCTGGCAGCAGAATTTTATTGAAACTTTAGAGCAAAAGATAAACATGCTACAGCCACTCAAATGGACATGTGAGGAAATGAATGGAAAGACAACAATATATACTACAAGGAACAATCAAAATCCACCCCAAAACTATCATGCTTTGTCCTACAACATCACACGAACATGACATCAGAACGTTACAGATTTCAGACTTAGTGAAAAATCACTAAGTCCCAAAACAGCAATATCATCATAGCAACTAAAAGAGCATGTTTAAGCCACCTCGAAACTAAACATGGCAAAGGGTAAGCACCTCATCAACATACACATGAAGGTGATCCCGAAACACACAAGCATGCTTCATAGAGGTGAACACAACGATTGCAACGAGCTCAACAAGATGGCATTTCATAACAAGTGAAACACCTCATATGAACATGGCACTTTGCAACGATGATAACAAGGCAATAATAAATCTACCATGCAACCTATCACAAGCAACACGTAGTTCGTGGCAAGACGAACACGTGGACATGTCATTTGCATCGTTTGGACAAACGAGCTAAAAGATATCACATGTCAAAGGTGGCATGAAAAATAACACATAACAACAGTTTATAACATGATGCACTCTTGCAACAGCAAAACAAGTGTCTAGATGATCTCTAACATGCATGACAACAACAGAGGAAACGTAGAGCACAACTCCACGAACGTCTGGACATGCTACACGCGCAAAACGGAGCAACTGGCACAAAGTTACAGCAGTTCAAACTTTGCATCTCAGAACAGAATTAAAAGGGACTTAGGAGCAAGAAGTCAACCTAGCAGATCAGATCTGGAAAAAAAACGGAGGGACGGGCCGGATCTGGCCCGGCTGGCGGAGGGCCCGCGGAGCGGCGGCCTGGAGCTGGTGCGGCGGCCCGGCTGGGGCGGAAGGCCCAGGTGGCGCGGCGGCCCACGCGAGGAGGAGCGGCGGCGGCTCGGCCCAGCCGGCTGATGCGGCCCGGCGGCTGCGGGCTGGAGCGGGAGGCGGCCCGCGGGAGGCGCGGCGAGGCGGGCGCCGGCCTGGCGAAGGGAGGCGACGGATCCCGCGGATGGGCCGGCTCGGGGGCGGAGTGGAGAGGCCCGGTCGCTCGGGGCGCTGGGCCGGCGGGGAAGTGGTCCCTCGCCAGGACCCGGTCGCTGCTGGGTGGCGCGGCCCGTCGCGGTGGCGCGGGCGATCCAGGCGAGGGCTGCGCGCGGGACGACCTGGCCCTTCGCGACGAAGTGGCCCCGCCTGGGATCGATCGGCCAGTTGACTTCGGTCGAGCTGAAGCGGTCGATCCAGACGAAGGGTTCGGCCGGCGGCTCGATGGATCCCCTCGGGATCCGGGCAGAAATCTGGATCTGAAGAAGAAAGAAAGGGAAAAAAATAGAGGGGAAGGGGGAAGAAGAAGGGGACATGCCAAAATAGACTAGGGTCTATTATATAGCAGTTTTTAGGGTTAGGGGGGAGTTTAGGGGCGCTAGGAGCCCTCCGATCGCGATCCGACGGATCCGATCGCGGGGATAGTTTTAGAAGGCCTAGGAGGAGATAACAGACTGCGGTAGGGGTGTTTCCGGGACACGAAGCGAAGGCACTTCGGACCCACACGGACAACGGATGGAAAAGTCAACGGAGTCCAAACGAGACGAGATTTGAGAGGCGGGTTGCACACAACAAAACAACAACACACAACACAACCTTGCGGCACACCGGTAACGTAAAACGCCCGAACAACAAAGTAGGCCTACGGGACGTCACGGACACGTGAGGGAGCTCCGGAACGCGAAACGGACAACGGGAAGAAACACGCGGAACCGGATGCAACCCACAACACAAAAGCAATGCAATGCACATGTCTACATGATATGAATGAATGCCACACACTCACACAACAAAACGACGAAAACCCGAAAGACAAAGAACCCGGAATGGAAATAGATGAAGCCGGAGATTTAATATATACCCAAAAGGGAAAGTATTACATCCGAGGCATTACAAACTCTCCTCTACTACAAAAAGATCTCGTCCCGAGATCTAGGACTGGAAAAAGGAAGGGTACTCGGAACGAAGATGATCTTCTCGTTCCCAGGTAGCTTCTCGGTCGGTGTGATGTGACCACTTGACTTTCAGAAACTTGATGGACTTGTTGCGAGTCTTGCGTTCGGTTTCTTCGAGAATTGCAACTGGATGCTCTCGGTAGGAAAGGTCTTGCTGAAGATCAATCTCCTCAAACGGAATCATGCGCTCAGGTGCCTTGAAGCATTTGCGAAGCTGAGACACATGGAAGACATCATGAACATTTGCAAAGTTGGAAGGGAGCTCGAGCTGATAGGCTAGATCGCCTCTTTTGCCAAGAATCTTGAAATGACCGATGTATCTAGGAGCAAGTTTCCCTTTGATACCAAATCTTTGGGTTCCTTTCATCGGAGAAACTCGGAGATAGACATGATCACCGATGTCGAAAGCCAAATCACGATGCTTTCCGTCATAGTAGCTCTTCTGACGCGACTGTGCGGCCTTGAGATTCTCACGTATGACTTTGCACATTTCTTCGGCTTCTGAGATCAAGTCATTGCCAAGAAGTTGGCGTTCGCCTGTTTCAGACCAGTTGAGAGGGGTACGGCACTTTCTGCCATAGAGAATTTCAAACGGTGCTTTGCCTGCACTTGCTTGAAAGCTGTTGTTGTGAGAGAACTCGGCAAATGGAAGACAGTCCTCCCATTTCATACCGAAGGAGATGACACAGGCTCTGAGCATATCTTCTAGGATCTGATTCACACGCTCGACTTGACCACTAGTCTGAGGGTGAAAGGCAGTGCTGAACCTGATCTTCGTGCCCATGGCGGACTGAAAGGAGTCCCAGAACCTTGATGTGAACAAGCTGCCACGGTCTGAGGATATCACTTGAGGAATTCCATGTAGGGACACAATTCTGGAAGTGTACAACTCTGCAAGTTGAGCTGCATTGATTGATTCTTTGACTGGAAGAAAGTGAGCAACTTTGGTAAGCTTGTCAATCACCACAAAGATAGCATCATTTCCTCGCTTGGATTTAGGAAAACCAGTGACGAAGTCCATTTCAATGTGGTCGAACTTCCACTCGGGAATAGGAAGAGGTTGGAGAAGACCGGCTGGACGTTGATGTTCTGCTTTCACTCTTCTGCATACATCACATTCATTCACGAATTGGGCAATTTCCCTTTTCATGCGTGTCCACCAGTAAGATTGCTTGAGGTCTTGGTACATCTTGGAACTGCCAGGATGAATGGAAAGGAGAGAATCATGAGCTTCTTCCATTATGAGCTTCCTGAGATCACCTTTGGGAACAACGAGTCTGTCCTCGAAGAACAAGGTATCTCTCTCATCAACACGGAAGCACTTGTATTTTGGAGTGCCCTTTGCAATCCCATGTTTCACCTTCTTCACCATGGTATCACTGAGCTGGGCCTCACGGACTTGATCTTCCAAGGTAGGAGCAATTTGGAGATTTGCAAGAAAACCCTGCGGAACAACTTGAAGGTTGAGCTTCCTGAATGCTTCACAAAGCTCAGGCTGGTATGGCTTGATAAGAAGGCTGTTGCAATATGCCTTTCTGCTCAAAGCATCTGCAATCACATTCGCCTTGCCTGGAGTGTATTCAATGCTGGGGTTGTACTCTAGGATCATCTCGACCCAACGAGTCTGGCGGAGGTTCAGATGCGGCTGTGTGAAGATGTACTTCAAGCTCTTGTGATCAGTGAAGATGTCGACCTTTCTGCCCAACAACAGATGTCTCCACGTAATCAGAGCATGTACCACAGCTGCTAGCTCGAGATCATGTGTGGGATAGTTCTTCTCATTTGGCTTTAGCTGACGAGAAATGTATGCCACAATTTTCTTATCTTGCATAAGCACACCACCAAGACCTTGAAGAGAAGCATCACAGAATACTTCATAGGGCTTGGTTTCATCCGGAGGAGTCAGAACTGGAGCAGAGACAAGCTTCTCTTTGAGGGTTTTGAATGCCACTTCACATTCGGGAGACCAAAAGTATTTGACATTCTTCTGAAGCAGGTTGGAAAGAGGCTTGGCCATCTTGGAGAAGTTCTCCACAAACCTTCTGCAATAGCTGGCAAGACCCAGAAAACTGCGGAGCTGTTTGATGTTCTGAGGAGCTTCCCAGTTGACAATTGCTTCAACTTTCTCGGGATTAACCGCAATACCGTCAGCTGAGATGATGTGGCCCAGGTACAAAACCTTATCGAGCCAAAACTCGCACTTTGAGAACTTGGCATAGAATTTATGCTCTCGGAGTCGATCAAGAACCAGATGCAAGTGCTTTTCGTGATCTTCTTCATTCTTGGAAAACACCAGAATATCATCCAGATACACAAGCACAAACTCGCCCGTATAGGGGTTGAAGATGTAATGCATCATCCTTGAAAAGGTAGGAGGAGCATTGGCGAGACCGAAGGACATGACGGTATACTCGTATGAACCGTAGCTCGTTCTGAAGGCCGTCTTGGGAATGTCTTCCTCGCGAATGCGAATTTGATGATAGCCCATTCGGAGGTCAAGCTTAGAGAACACTTTAGCTCCTTTGAGCTGCTCAAAGAGTTCGTTGATGTTGGGGAGCGGATACTTGTTCTTAATCGTCTTCTTGTTCAATGGCCGGTAGTCAACACAGAGACGCTCCGTGCCATCTTTCTTCTTGACAAATAAGACACCACAGCCCCACGGAGATGTACTCGGTCTGATGAGACCCATACTCTCCTGCTTATCAAGCTGCTTCTTCAATTCCTTCAATTCATCCGGAGAGAGCTTGTATGGACGCCGGCAAGCAGGCTCAGTGCCCGGCTCGAGTTCAATGACAAACTCCACCTGACGGTGTGGAGGCATGCCAGGAAGATCTTCTGGAAAGACGTCTTGATATTCGTTCACCACTGGAATTTGCTCTATTGCATTAATTTCACCCTTATCATTAAGAGAGAAAAGCCGAATAGTATTATCCCTGGAGGCGAAGATAATCAAATCTTCATCAGAATGAGTCAACTTGACTTCCTTTTGAGCACAATCAATGTGAGCATCGTGCTGAGAAAGCCAATCCATTCCGAGAATGAGGTCGATGTCAGAATTGCCGAGAATCACCGGAGAAGCCAAAAATCGATAATCACCCATGCGAATAGAAACATTCGGAGCCACCATACTAGAACTCAATCTCTTGCCAGGTGATATGACACTCAAAGGTCTTGGCAAGGCTTCAGAGTGAACATTATTCTTGGATGCAAATGGATATGACATAAAAGAGCAAGAAGCACCCGAATCAAATAACACTTTAGCTGGGATAGAGTTCACTGGAAGGTTACCCAAAATGACATCAGAAGAAGCCTCCGCTTGTGCTGCATTCATCAGATTGACCCTTGCTGCCTTTGGATCATGCCTGACAATAGCTGAACTCACAGGTGGAGGAGGAGGAAGACGCTTCGGATTCGGACATCTGTTGGCATAGTGACCTTTCTGAGTGCATTTGTTGCAAGTCACTTCTGAGAGAGGACGGAAATGAGAGCCACTGGACTTGGAGCCTTGAGACTGAAACTGTTTCTTCGACTGGTTTCTTGGGTTGGGTGGGTGGGAGAAACCACGACCACTAGAGTTCTTGTTGTTGGAGTTGTTGAAGTTGTTGTATGGAGCTCGAATCACTTGAGGAGGAGGAAGCCAGAATTTCTGTTGTTTCGCAGCCAACTGAGACGATAAGGAGGAGTGAACAGCATCTCGAATTCTCTTCTTAGAAGCCTCCATCTTAAGCTGAGCTGCTTCTTGTTTCAAAGCCATGTTATAGAACTTATCGAATTCGTCTGGCTCGAACAAAGTGAGAGCAAGCTGAAGTTCATCTTTGAGACCTCCACGGAACTGATAGATTTTACTCTTTGCATCAGGAATGTCTTGCTTTGCATAGCGAGCGAGGTTTTGGAACTTGACATTATACTGATAGACTGTCATGGAGCCCTGCTTGAGGTTGCGGAATTGCTCACGCATACCCTCGATGACACTTGTAGGAATGTGGTGCGAGCGGAAATCCTTGCAGAAATTCTCCCAAGAGATCACTTGACCCGGCCTTGAGTCTTTGTACTGCTGCCACCAGTCAGCTGCTTGATCTTTCAGTTGGAAGGCTGCAAACTTCACATAGTCATCTTCTTTCATGTTACTGCACTCAAAATGCTTCTTTATGTCGGTCAACCAATCCTCAGCATCAAGAGGGTCGACACAGTTACTGAAAGCTTTAGGATTGTTAGCCAGGAACACTGGTTGAGAGTAGCATGGTGCTGCTGGAAGAAGTTGCCTTGGTTCACTGGAACACCCTGATTAGCTTGATTAGCTTGCATCATCTGCATCATCTGCATCATCAACTGAGTGTTCTGAGCTGTAGTCTGCATAATTGCTCTCCAAGCCTCAGGCGGAGGAGGAGGGGAAGGAGGACGTTCTGGAACCTCTTCACCCTCTGGGTTAGCATTCGGAACCCTCTTCGGAGCCATCCTGTAAGAGATGACCACGAATCAGCAATTGATTGACAAAAGGAATAAGCTGAATCAATGGAATGAATTGCAACAAGTCTTCACAATAATCATTCGAACAATAAGAACGAATGAAATCATCCGAACAAGAGGAACGAATGATATTCTTAGTTAATTGATAACATCAGTCTTCACGAGAAGCCACATAGGGAACAAAAGGATAAAATAAGAAAAAACAACAAGGTACGGAAAGGAACAAACACAAGAGAGGAGTTTCGTTCTAACATCTTTGTGCTGAAAGCATATGAACGCGTTACGAAAAGGTTTTGCAATCCCCGGATCAGCATAGCCAAGGACCCTTTAAGATGCAACTCCTGATAGTAACATCGGTCATATAACCCCTTCACTCAATGTCGAACCCCGAACTCACTAACCTGCATTCGTTGGAAGAATGCCTACGATCTACTGGATAAAACCCACCTATAGTTTTCCGAAAGATTCCAGTTATGCAATCAGGTGTTGGGGATACACGGGAAGCACCGCGCAATCAACTCTAACCTACATCCAGGTGTATCCATCCTTCAACACATAACCAGTCTTTCTCGGAAACTGTGTACCTCGGACCTTCGAAAAGCATCCACTATAACAAGCTATGGCAATACTCCCGAACTACCTCCCCAGTACTGGGTGATGTCGGGGTTATCTTGCCACTGGCCGTATATGGGAGATTTTCGATGTCGGCCGTCTTAAGTATTTAGTACTGCCGCGATATGCTTGTTACAATGATACCCCGAAGCTCAACTCCTCGGTAACAGGAGGCATCGGGAACAATATCCTTGTCACAAGAACATCGAAACAATCCCAGAATACTCGCGGGATTCCTAAAAAAAAATTTGCGCAAATTTTGAAGATAGGAGAGACAAGAGTAGACGTCAGGAGTCCTCACCAGAGAGAAAGGGGATGAGAAGCAAAGAAATCCTACTCTCCGATATAATATAGGACTCAAAAGTTTACAGTGTGTGCCTAGACTCGACCGTCAACGGTTCGATCAAACAGTGGGGGCTCCTAGGTCGGAGAAGGCTCTGATACCAACTTGTAATGCCCAGGATGGAGTTATACCTCCTACGTGTCGAGGTACGACTTAAAGGCATAAGTCCATCCTAGAATGATCTCAAGTTTGGTAATCTTTGCACAACTCATGTAAAAGAGGGGATAGTAAACTGAAAATAGTTGGCTTACACTCGCCACGTCACAGAATTACAGTACAAGTCTCAAACATCATACATTAAGAACACTACAACCCTCTAAGGGCAAAAGCCAAATGTCAAAGTACCAAACTCAGATAAATAAACCACAGGCGGATCGAACCCTAGTAAGAGTCTCCACTACTGATCGTCCGGGTAGCGCACATAGTACCGACTACGCTCCTCGTCGTACTCCCAATCCAACTCGGTGCCATCACCTGGATAGCTCACAGCTGGACCTTCATCTGGTGTGTGAAGTAACTGTGAGCCACAGAGGACTCAGCAATCCCGTTCCCGGGTAACAGAACTATTTAAGCCTTTGGGTGAGGAAAAGGCTGAAGAAAGAACAAGTCTGCAGCAGCAACTAGCATCTAGCTTACGCAAGTGAGAGCGAGAAGAGAAGGCATCGGCGAGAAGTGATCACGAAGTGATCCTAGCTACAAGCTCACAAACATAACCCCTCCGTGTTCAACTCCCGAATCCCTATTCGGAAATTGACAGTCACGGAACACACGCTGGTAGTGTATTAGAAACATTGTGTCAAGTTATCTACAACCGGAATTAACAAGCTCCCATCTGCCACATAACCGCGGGCACGGCTTTCGAAAGTTCAAACCCTGCAGGGGTGTTCCAACTTGACCCATTACAAGCCCACGATCCGCGGAGTCGCAACTCCAAAGTGGGAAGACCCGAGTATCCTCAGAATCCCGTGCTCAAGATATACCGAGCTAAGGTAAGGCTAATCCAGCAAATCCTCCCGGCGTGCCGACACCCTGATAGTAGCCGCGCGTATCTTGTCTCAGGCCACGACCGGATGGGACAAGCTACGAGTTTTTACCAGACCTTGAGTTTCCTCGAGGTGGCCCCGCAGGTTGCCCGTTTCGGACCAACACTCATGTGGAGCACTGGCCCGGGGTTGTTGATTAAGAAAGAGGGTTAATTACTCCCTATGCATGTTTAGTTTGTTATTAGGCAAATAGTACCAATGTTGGGATTTGCTGGAAAAGACTTAGCACTTAGCGGTTTAACGAGGGGGTCCCATACACCCCAACCGTGTTAGGAACGCATAATCAAGGAACATAATACCGGCTTATACGGATCCTAACGGCATGAGTGGAACAAATCACCAAGCAAAAGGCTTAGCCTTCCACCCTTGCCAATATATAGATGATTTCATTTAAAGCATTTATATAGTGTGATATAACCCAACCAAACTTCAACATGAAGCAACCATCTTCGATCTTCACCTGCAACTAGCAATGCTATAAGAAGGGCTGAGCGAAGCGTACTTAGCCAAGCAATGGTTTGCATAGGTAGGTTGGTTAAACATGGCAATTGGTTACAAGTAGGAGGCTGACAAGAAGAACATGGGCATCGAGGCAAAACTATAGATCGAGACTACTAGCAATAGGCAAAGATAGTAATGTTATCGGGGTTCGGTCATCTTGCCTGAAGAGAAGTCGTTCGGATCGTAAGAAGGGTCCTCGTGCTCAACCTCGTTGGAAACCTCGTGCTCAACTTCGTACCCGGTCTCAGCTTCCGGCTCTAAACAAAACAATCACACCAAGCACCAATCAACAAGATGCAATGCGCACTCGAAAAACATGAATGCATGATGGATGCACTAAGGATGCACATGGAGCACGGAAAACATCACTCAAGCAAAACACCTCAAAACAAGATAACAATCTGATATTATTAATCTACACAGAAAATCAACCAAGTTTGATATAAGAATCGCTGAAATCGGAGTTACGGGCTAAAAGTTATGCCCGAAACAAGATTTGAGCGAAAGCTGAAAATTACAGCAACATAGCATCTTTGGAGCTCAAAATAATTAAGCTACAGCACCCAAAAAGCATGGCAAAGGACTTGAAAACAAACTAGACATATAGTACAGCAACTAGGTCCAAAGTGCACCCCAACGGAGTCACGGATCAATAGCAATGATCTTGGACATATTGAACTTTGCAATAAAATTCTGGCAGCAGAATTTTATTGAAACTTTAGAGCAAAAGATAAACATGCTACAACCACTCAAATGGACATGTGAGGACATGAATGGAAAGACAACAATATATACTACAAGGAACAATCAAAATCCACCCCAAAACTATCATGCTTTGTCCTACAACATCACACGAACATGGCATCGGAACGTTACAGATTTCAGACTTAGTGAAAAATCACTAAGTCCCAAAACAGCAATATCATCATAGCAACTAAAAGAGCATGTTTAAGCCACCTCGAAACTAAACATGGCAAAGGGTAAGCACCTCATCAACATACACATGAAGGTGATCCCGAAACACACAAG
Source organism: Secale cereale (assembly GCA_902687465.1). Lineage (NCBI taxonomy): Eukaryota > Viridiplantae > Streptophyta > Magnoliopsida > Poales > Poaceae > Secale > Secale cereale. The sequence goes on along the minus strand of LR738715.1, from coordinate 292,147,398 downwards.
CATGCTTCATAGAGGTGAACACAACGATTGCAACGAGCTCAACAAGATGGCATTTCATAACAAGTGAAACACCTCATATGAACATGGCACTTTGCAACGATGATAACAAGGCAATAATAAATCTACCATGCAACCTATCACAAGCAACACGTAGTTCGTGGCAAGACGAACACGTGGACATGTCATTTGCATCGTTTGGACAAACGAGCTAAAAGATATCACATGTCAAAGGTGGCATGAAAAATAACACATAACAGCAGTTTCTAACATGATGCACTCTTGCAACAGCAAAACAAGTGTCTAGATGATCTCTAACATGCATGACAACAACAGAGGAAACGTAGAGCACAACTCCACGAACGTCTGGACATGCTACACGCGCAAAACGGAGCAACAGGCACAAAGTTACAGCAGTTCAAACTTTGCATCTCAGAACAGAATTAAAAGGGACTTAGGAGCAAGAAGTCAACCTAGCAGATCAGATCTGGAAAAAAAACGGAGGGACGGGCCGGATCTGGCCCGGCTGGCGGAGGGCCCGCGGAGCGGCGGCCTGGAGCTGGTGCGGCGGCCCGGCTGGGGCGGAAGGCCCAGGTGGCGCGGCGGCCCACGCGAGGAGGAGCGGCGGCGGCTCGGCCCAGCCGGCTGATGCGGCCCGGCGGCTGCGGGCTGGAGCGGGAGGCGGCCCGCGGGAGGCGCGGCGAGGCGGGCGCCGGCCTGGCGAAGGGAGGCGACGGATCCCGCGGATGGGCCGGCTCGGGGGCGGAGTGGAGAGGCCCGGTCGCTCGGGGCGCTGGGCCGGCGGGGAAGTGGTCCCTCGCCAGGACCCGGTCGCTGCTGGGTGGCGCGGCCCGTCGCGGTGGCGCGGGCGATCCAGGCAAGGGCTGCGCGCGGGACGACCTGGCCCTTCGCGACGAAGTGGCCCCGCCTGGGATCGATCGGCCAGTTGACTTCGGTCGAGCTGAAGCGGTCGATCCAGACGAAGGGTTCGGCCGGCGGCTCGATGGGTCCCCTCGGGATCCGGGCAGAAATCTGGATCTGAAGAAGAAAGAAAGGGAAAAAAATAGAGGGGAAGGGGGAAGAAGAAGGGGACATGCCAAAATAGACTAGGGTCTATTATATAGCAGTTTTTAGGGTTAGGGGGGAGTTTAGGGGCGCTAGGAGCCCTCCGATCGCGATCCGACGGATCCGATCGCGGGGATAGTTTTAGAAGGCCTAGGAGGAGATAACAGACTGCGGTAGGGGTGTTTCCGGGACACGAAGCGAAGGCACTTCGGACCCACACGGACAACGGATGGAAAAGTCAACGGAGTCCAAACGAGACGAGATTTGAGAGGCGGGTTGCACACAACAAAACAACAACACACAACACAACCTCGCGGCACACCGGTAACGTAAAACGCCCGAACAACAAAGTAGGCCTACGGGACGTCACGGACACGTGAGGGAGCTCCGGAATGCGAAACGGACAACGGGAAGAAACACGCGGAACCGGATGCAACCCACAACACAAAAGCAATGCAATGCACATGTCTACATGATATGAATGAATGCCACACACTCACACAACAAAACGACGAAAACCCGAAAGACAAAGAACCCGGAATGGAAATAGATGAAGCCGGAGATTTATTATATACCCAAAAGGGAAAGTATTACATCCGGGGCATTACATAAGCGGCTGCTGCAAGCGCTAAGCGTAGATGAGGTGGCTAGCTTACGTATCATCAGAGCGAGGAGAGAAGTGAAATACCATCGGTCATGTACTAAGTCATGATCACTAGATGATCCTGTCTACCTACGAGTCATCCATAACCAAGTCGTGTTCTCTTCCCGAACTCCCTCAAAAAGAGACCATCACAACTACACACACGGTAGTGTATTATGTTTGAGGTTTTGTGTCAAGTTATCTACAACCGGATATTAACAAATTCCAATCCACCACATAACCGCGGGCACGGCTTTCGAAAGATCATAACCCTGCAGGGATGTCCCAACTTAGCCCATCACAAGCTCTCGCGATCAACAGAGGTTAAAACCCCTTATCTTAGGGACTACCCGATCAGACTCGGAATCCCAGTGTACGAGATATTTCGACAATGGTAAAACAAGTCCAGCAAGACCTCCCGATGTGCAGACACCCTGATAGGAGCCACACGTATCTTGTTTTAGGCCACAATCAAATGGGACATCCTATGGGTGTAAACCAAATACCTCGGGTTTCCCCAAGGCGGCCCTGTAGTCTGCCCAGTTTGGACCAACACTCATGAGGAGCACTGGCCCGGGTTTTTAATTAAGTCCTCGGGTGCTAGCCGGTCCCTATGCAAGTTTTAGTTATTAGACATATGGTAAAACCAAAGTTGGGCCTTGCTGGAGGAGTTTTATTCAAATCGAACTATCAAGGGGTCCCCATATACCCAACCGCGTTAGGAATGCAAAATTGAGGAACATAACACCGGTTTATCAGTTCTTAAGGTGGCATGAGTGGAACAAAACACCGAGCAAAAGGCCAAGCCTTCCACCCATTGCCAAGTATATAAGGTGCATTAATGTAAATAATAGATATTGTGTTATTCCCAAAAACCCAATCCACATGGAGCAAACTTCATCTTCACCTGCAACTAGCAACGCTATAAGAGGGGGGCTTGAGCAAAAGCGTAACTTAGCCAAACAACGGTTTGCTAGGTAGGTAGTTAGATGTTTCATGGCAAAGTGGGGGCTGACATGCAAAAGGATAAGTATCACGATAAGCAATAGAGCGAGGCATCTAGCATAGCAACAATAGAGGTGATATCAAGGAATGGTCATCTTGCCTGAGATCCCGCAAGGAAGAAGAACGAGTCCATGAAGAAGACAAACGGACGTAGTCGAACGAATCCTCACAACTCCGGAACGAAACCGAAGCTAACGAGAGAAGCAACCGGAAAGAAGCAAACAACATGGTAAACACACATTACATGGCATATGATGCACAAACCAACATGATGCATGTTCGGTTTAAATATGCATGGCATGTCAAAGTGCAACAAGCAACTCTACAATTTAAGTGGGGCTCAATATGCAACGAGTTGCATATTGACAAAACACCACATTCAATTTATTTAGTTGACTCTTGTTTATGAACACAACAAGTTTAAATGTTGTTAACATGGCAAGAGGTGCAACACAAATAAACTACACTATCTAAGCAATTTAAATGAGGCCGGAACAACAAACAACAATTTCGGAAAAATCCCCATGTGCATAGCAAATTTTTAAAGCAAACAACAATTTTAACCATTTAAATGTTGTTATCATGATGCGAATGAAATATACAAGTTTTATGCAATTTTAAGAAAATGTTGACATGAGGATGATAGGGACCATTTCGTCATCGTGGTGGAAGAAAAGGGGTGCCATGGCAACGACAACGGAAATGGTGCCACGGCAACATATCGTTTTCAGTAACTCGTTGAGATGCCGGCGCAAAATAAAGGGTGGCGTGATCATGTCATGCAAGATGGTGAGGTGATCCCGGTTACCGGGTTCCCACGGGTCGGCGACAAGGAAAAAGAGGGGCACCGTGCACCGACAATTTGGACTCGAGGCAAACAAGGGCATTTCATACAACACAACATGCATTCGTCCACGGGCATCGACGTTCGACTCGGGGTATACCTTCGAAGCATGCGGTTTGGGGTGATACGAGTTTGACGAGGGAAGTAGCCGGTCACATTTCGTAGTCGTACAGGGTTCGTAGACGTCCATTGCGTCCGTAGAGGAAATTGGCAATCTGGGTCATCTTGGAGTGCGTTGAGAAACGGTGCACACAGAACTTGGCGTCCTTGTCTTCTCGCTGAAGAGCAAGGCGGCAACAGCGAAGGGCTTCACGGGGCACCATGGCTTGGCGGAGCGGAGGAGGCGAGGAGGAAGATGCTGATAGCAGGGAGGCGAGCCAAGGAGGCTGGCGGCTGCAGGGGACGCGCGGAGGTGCGATGGAGGCAGGAAGGAGGAGGCCGTGCGATGCGGGCGCGCGCCAGCGATGGCGACGGGTACGACACTCGAGGCGGACCTCGTCCGGATCCCACCGGATCCGGGCCGAAGACGGCCGGGGCGACAACGGCGACCTAGTGGCTGGCGAAGCGATGAGGTGAGGCAAGCGGGGGCCTCAGGAAGGAGAGGTCGGCGAGGCGGCGCACGGTGGTGGGCTGCGGCGCCCGGCGGCCCTGGCGATGTGGCGGGATGGCGAGCTCGGGAGGACTCCGGTGGAGGAGCAGAGAGGAGGAGGTCGGGTGCGGCAAGAGGAGGAGCTTGGGGAGCTCATGGTCGTGGGGACGGCAGGAGGAGGCACGGTGGCGCGAGCTGGAGGCCTGTAGGCAGGAGGCGCGGGCACCGACCGATGGGATCGAACGGGAGCGGAGGGGTCAGGTGTGTGTGCGGCGCTGGAGGCGGATGAAGGGGAAGGGGAGGATCAAGGGGTGAGGGAGAGATGAAGGGAATCGGGGCTAGGGTTAGAGTGCGGCTGGGCTGCGGGAATGGATGGCGTGAGGTGGTGGGCCGCGACTGGTCTGAGGCCTAGCTGGGCTCACTGCGGCTGGGCCTGGGGCTCCTCTTCTCTCTCTCTCTCTTATATCTCCCAAAACAGAAAAACAAAGAAAGAAAAAGAGAGAAAAGAAAAGAATGGACAAGAATTTGGGCATGCGGATTAATCTCCCGGACTCACAAAAATGTGTATGATCGCATAAAAATGGAGTGGCAAGATTGCAAGAATTGAATTTAATTCAAATGACTTGAACAAGGAGTAGGATTTAGAAATGTCTAAAAAAGTTGAGAATTTAGGAGGAGCCTCGATAAAAGAGAAAAGAATTGTCGACAAGGTTTGGAGGTGAAACTCGAAGCAGAAAAGACGTATGATTGAGATTGCAAGTGTGTTGAGGTAAATTCCAAATTAATGGAATATTTATTATAGCTCTCTAAAATATTGAGAGACCTTATATGTTGTAAAGAGAATCACCATGTGAATTCCCTCGATTTAAATGGACCGAAGATCCATACAATTTATTTAGTTGAGTTTAAAAAAGGGTTGCATGATGACAAGATGCAATGCACAAGATGTTATGAAGAAAGCAACAGACAAATAAACAAATCACACAACAGAACTCATAATAGCTGGAAGTCTTCTGGGGTGTCAGTCTTGGGGCGTCACAAGGATAATGTAGTGGAGATGGACCCTTCACACCCTACATCTATTGAGGCCCATGAGAAGGCTCAAGTAGCATGAGCAAAGTCAGCAAAGAAAGCCACTGCATCAAATGCCCCCACAACTAACATCAAGTCAAGAGATGATCAAATGAAATATCTGCTCGAAGCAACCCTAAGGATTAAGCGAAGTCTGGCCAACCTAGCCAAGAACCAGGAGAGCCTAGAAAGGATTGTTGAAACTAAGATGCATGATCTTGATGTAAAGGTCACAAATATTCAAGCTACAGTTGACAAGCTAAGGGATGATATGGAAGCTGCAGGCTTGGATAGTGGAGAGGGCATACCTACCACTGAGAGGTATCAGGCTATGCCTAGAGCACCAAGATCTTCGGTATTCCTAGTTGTAGATTCAAGGACCACTCACTCTGCACCTGCTACTACTGCTTACGTGCCACCTCCAGTATCAAATCCACCAGTTATGCCGACATCTTCCGAGGCATTTACAGATGCAGCTCTCTCAATTCCATCTATGCACAGTGGAGCTACAAGCCAGAAGATCCCTTCAGAACCTCGAGAGGATCATGCCTAGAGAGCTGCATAGTGTTATATGTTTTCAAGCTTTTTGGTAACTTGTTGCCAAAGGGGGAGAAAATGTATAGATCATAGGCTTCAAGAGAGAGTCTTTTGCCTCTTTGGTGTTTATCGCCTTGCTACTTTGTTGGTTCTCCATTCGTTTGTTTCGTGCTACTTGCTCATTTATGCTCGTGAGATACATCGTTTGGTTGTGTGGATGACCATACTATGCTTAATGTGTGATTATTTCTTATCTCTACCATTTTTGTGTATGATCATTCATTTATGTTTTGGTGATGCGTGCATGTTGTTCCACTCTTATCATTTTGTGCACTCCACCAAGATGTATGTGACATGGAAGAGTGACCCATGATCCTAATCGATTGTGCATTTGCATTCAAACGCAAATTTTTAATAGTGCACAAATTTAGGGGGGGCTCTTGCTTATCACATACTTCTCAAAGCGATGATGCAATTCATTCATTTAATCATTTTTTGAAGCTTTGATCTATATGTTGTCATCAATTACCGAAAAGGGGGAGATTGAAAGTGCAACTAATCCCTGGGTGATTTTGGTAATTCATAACAACATATAGCTCACTGAACTAATATCCTTTCAAGATGAATATTTAGGATGTTCAATGATTGGCATGGCATGGATTAGAGAAGTGGACCCCTCAAAATGCTAAGGACAAAGATTGGCAAAAGCTCAAGACTCTTCATTTATATTTTAGTAATCCAATATCACAGTGAGTCCATAGGAAAGCCAATACTATTAAAAGGGTATGAGGTGTTTCTTAATGATCTGGTTGCTCAAGTGCTTAGTGATATTGCTCCAAAACCCTCAGCCACTTTCTCCATCCAAATATGTCCAAACCCTAATTCCAAACTAGGCCACACCGATATTTCCAACCCAGACCCATCGAGTTCATTTGACATAGCCATTGCCAGAAATCCTAACAGTTCGGTCCGGCCGATATGGATCTCGGTCTCACCGAGATGGCCTTGCCAGCGCTCTGTGATCAGTTGCATTCACTTTGGTCTCACCGAGTTTATGTAATCGGTCCCACCGAATTGGCTTGACAGACTCTCTGTGTTCCCATTGTTCACTTCGGTCTCACCGAGGTGATTCAGTCAGTCTCACAGAGATGAAGTTTACCCTAAGCCCTAGCACATCGGTCCACCGAGTTGTTCTCGTCGGTCCCACCGAGGTTCCTAAGGTTCACCTGTTTGAACCAATCGGTGCCACCAAGTTCATCTATTCGGTCTCACCGAGTTGAGTCAAATGTGTGTAACGGTTGGATTTTTGTGTGGAGGCTATATATACCCCTCCACCCCTTCTCATTCCAAGTGAGAGCCATCAGAACGTGCCTACACTTTCACCATTCATTTTCTGAGAAAGAACCACCTACTCATGTGTTGAGACGAAGACATTCCAATCCTACCACAAGAATCTTGATTTCTAGCCTTCCCCAAGTTGCTTTCCATTCCAATTCTTCTTCCATCATATCCAAATATGTGAGAAAGAGTTGAGTGTTGGGGAGACTATCATTTGAAGCACAAGAGCAAGGATTTCATCATCAACACACCGTCTATTACCTTTTGGAGAGTGGTGTCTCCAAGATTGGTTAGGTGTCTCTTGGGAGCCTCTGACACATTGTGGAGTTGAACTAAGAAGTTTGTAATGGCAAGGAGATCGCCTACTTCGTGAAGATCTACCCAAGCGAGGCAAGTCCTTCGTGGATAATGGCCATGCTGGGATAGACAAGGTTGCTTCTTCGTGGACCCTCCGTGGGTGGAGCCCTCCATGGACTCGTGCAGCCGTTACCCTTTGTGGGTTGAAGTCTCCATCAACGTGGACGTACGATAGCACCACCTATCGGAACCACGCCAAAAATACCATGTCTCCATTTATTTGCACTCTCCAAACCCCTCCCTTTACCTTCATGTGCAATGTTCTACTTTCCGTTGGTATACTCTTAGAATTGCATGTGTAGGTAGATTGCTTGACTTGTACAACTTGCTAAAATCAGCCCAAAAATAAAATTGGGAAAATGATAGATTTTTATTTGGTCAAGTAGTCTAATCACTCCCATCTAGACATACTTTCGATACTACAACTATTTGTGGATGGTACGAGGGATCGTTCATTGACGGATCCAGGGACTCCAAGTACGATCTACACCTACACGTTCTTCTTCCGCTGCAACTCAGTGACGAAAACGATCGTGATACTAACCCGCTATGGATCGTCATATTGATCTTGGGTGATTGTAGGCGCATTTTTTTGGTTTTCTACTATGTTTCCCAAAAATAGTCTCAAAATAGCATTTGGTTTGTGGTGGTGTGATTTTGAACATTATATCCTCTTTGAGTTAAAATGTTGACTAGGAAGAGATATGTGAAAATCGACCTCCTTGATTCTCTTTCTCCTTCCCTCCCCAACTGGCTTGCCCAAACAAACAATAGATTATAAGGCGCTTACCCCTAAAGTCTCACTCACTACTAGATAAGCCGTTGCACCATTGGCACAAAGCCCAACTAGAGCCGAGAAGTGAAACAACTTATGAACAACATATTTTATGAATGATTCACACAAGGGAAAAAACAAATGCAAGCGAGAACTTAGGCTGCCTATTCGAAGGCTACTGGGAGCGAAGCACCTCGACAAAGGTCGTAGGATGCTGACAAGGTGACCCAACTCGCATGTTGACTAGGTGGACGGTCACACGCCGAGTTGGGCGCACACACGGACCCGACTAGTGCAAGCAAAGCAACCCAGCCAAGGACAAAGGATGTTGATAGGGCAACCCGACTCACCTGCCGTGCACAAGGCAGTGCCCAAGATTTCACACGTCTATGCGACTAAAAACACCACATGGAAGGTGGATCTTGTCACACTTGCGTCCCACCCGTCATTGACCCTTGAGGGAAGACGTCTGGGTGTGGGTCATTGATGACCCACAAGTGTAGGGGATCTATCATAGTCCTTTCGATAAGTAAGAGTGTCGAACCCAACGAGGAGCAGAAGGAAATGATAGACAATTTTCAGTAAGGTATTTTCTGCAAGCACTGAAATTATAGGTAACATATATTTTTGTGATAAGGTAATTGGTAGCAAGTGACAAAAGGTAAAAGTAAATAAAGTGCAGCAAGGTGGCCCAATCCTTTTTGTAGCAAAGGACAAGCTTGGACAAACTCTTATATGAAGGAAAGCGCTCCCGAGGACACATGGGAATTATCGTCAAGCTAGTTTTCATCAGGATCATCTGATTCGCGTTCGGTACTTTGATAATTTGGTATGTGGGTGGACCGGTGCTTGGGTGCTATCCTTACTTGGACAAGCCTCCCACTTATGATTAACCTCTAATGCAAGCATCCGCAACTACAAAAGAAGTATTAAGGTAAACCTAACCATAACATGAAACATATGGATCCAAATCAGCCCCTTACGAAGCAACGCATAAACTAGGGTTTAAGCTTATGTCACTCTAGCAACCCATCATCTACTTATTACTTCCCAATGCCTTCCTCTAGGCCCAAATAATGGTGAAGTGTCATGTAGTCGACGTTCACATGACACCACTAGAGGAGAGACAACATACATCTCATCAAAATATCGAACGAAGACCAAATTCACATGACTACTAATAGCAAGACTTCTACCATGTCCTCAGGAACAAAAGTAACTACTCACAGATATAATATGGTTCATGATCAGAGGGGTATTAATATGCATAATGGATCTGAACATATGATCTTCCACCAAATAAACCAACTAGCATCAACTACAAGGAGTAATCAACACTACTAGCAACCCACAGGTACCAATCTGACGTTTGGGTACAAAGATTGGATACAAGAGATGAACTAGGGTTTGAGAGGAGATGGTGCTGGTGAAGATGTTGATGAAGATAGCCCTCCCCAAGATGGGAGAGTTGTTGGTGATGACGGCGGTGATAATTTCCCTCTCCCGGAGGGAAGTATCCCCGGCAGAACAGCTCTGCCGGAGCCCTAGATTGGTTTCCGCCTCGAGACGGCGGCGTCTGGTCCCGAAAGCCTCCTTCGTGAACTTATTTCGCCAGATATTTTTTATATTTTCTGAAACGGAGTTCTGTTGAGTTTCGGGGCTTTTGGAGTTGTGCAGAATAGGTTTCCAGAGTTTGCTCCTTTTCCAGCCCAGAATTCCAGCTGTCGGCATTCTCCCTCTTCATGTAAACCTTGTAAAATAAGAGAGAAAAGGCATAAGTGTTGTGACAAAACATATAAGAACAGTCCATAATGCAATAAATATCAACATATAAGCATGATGCAAAATGGACGTATCAAGCATGAATCATAAACTTCATTGGAAACTAACAAACTTTGGTCTCGGTCATTGAAGCAATTGCAATTTATCGTAACATTGGAAAGAGTCAATATAAGTGCTTTTTAGCAAGCCTACATACTCAACTATCATATAATCTTTCACAATTGCTCACTCTCACGCAATACTTATGTTTATGGAGTTTTAATCGGACACAGAGAAAGATAGGGGCTTATGGTGTTGCCTCCCAACATTTTACCTCAAGGGTAATGTCAACAGTAATAGATCATGAAAACTTACATTCAAGTGGGTATATATGTCAGGATCTTTCCAACACAATGTGCTTGCCAAAGGATAAAATGTAAAAAGGAAAGGTGAATTTCACCTTGACTCTTATAGAAGAATAATAGATAAGCCCTTCGCAGAGGGAAGCAGAGGTTGTCATGTGTTTTTATGGTTGGATGCACAAAGTCTTAGCATAGAAGAACGTCACTTTATATTGCCACTTGTGATAAGGACCTTTATTATGCAGTCCGTCGCTTTTATTACTTCCACATAACCTCGTATAAAGCTAATTTCCTCCACACTAATAAATCATACATATTTTAGCGAGTTTGCAACATGACAACTTACTTGGAAGGATCTTTCTCAATCCATAGGTAGGTATGGTGGACTCTCAAGGCAAAACTGGGTTTAAGGATGTATGGAAGCACAAGTAGTATCTCTACTTAGTGCGAGGAGTTTTGGCTAGCATGAGGGGGAAAGGCAAGATCCACATGTTGGATGATCCATGACAATATACTTTATTTTGGATATAGGGAAACATAACCCATTACGTTGTCTTCCTTGTCCAACATCAACTCTTTAGCATGTCATACTTTAATGAGTGCTCACAATCATAAAAGATGTCCAAGATAGTATATTTGTATGTGAAGCCTCTCTTCTTTTATTACTTCCTATTAATTGCAACGATGACCAAAACTATGTTTGTCAACTCCCAACAACTTTTATTTATCATACTCTTATATGTGAAGTCATTACTTCCCATAAGATCAATATGATCTCTTGGATGCTCTTTATATTTTCTTTCTTTTTATCATGACCCAAGTGAGGAAATCAAGCCCTTGACTCAACACTAATATTTATTATATAGCTCGCGGACTCGATTACAAAGGGTGAAGATCATAAGGCAAAAGCTCACAACTAGATCATGCTAACTTTATTCTACTAGATCAAGATACTACCAAAAGTATCGAACTAAGTAAAATGGTAAAGATAGGAGTGATGGTGATACGATACCGGGGTCACTCCCCCAAGCTTGGCAGTTGCCAAAGGGAGTGCCCATACCCATATGATTATGTCTCCTTCTTCGGGGGTGTGATGTAGGCTTCTTCCTTAACTTGCGCTTAAGGGCAGAATTTTGCTCCCTTAGGTCATTGATCTCTTGCTCAAGATTTAATATCTTCTTGCATAGTGTCTGCTTGTTTTTCTGCAAGAGGTTAAAAGGAATAAATTCGATCTTAGGTTTCTTTACTCTGTCGGGGAGGCTTGACTTTTTGAACTCCACATGCATGTCTCCAGGTTGAGGTAGTGGGACTTCGTATTCATCTGAGCTAGTCCAATCTTTCCTCTTTGAATCATGGTCTTCTTCTTCTTCCGTGGTCCAACCATAATGCTCCCAATCCCCATAGACCTTAGGGTCAGCAAGGGAATCAGCCACATAGCTTTCTCCCTCCGGATCCTAGGACAACATGTTGCCTTTAACTGCGACAGAAACAGCTCGAAACGAAAACAGAGGATTTTTGCGTGATACAGAGGTCAAAACCTTTGGGAGTATATATAATGAATTTTTATCGACCAAAAGGAGTAACCCACAAGAAAACGGAGTCCGGGAGGCACACGAGCTGCCCACGAGGCAGGGGGGCACACCCTCCACCCTCGTGGATGGCTCGTGTCTCTTTCGGACTGCGGCTTATTTTTCTATTTTTCTAAATATTCCAAAACGGAGAAAAATTGCCTTTAGAGCTGTTTTGGAGTCGGTTTACTTACTGTATCACATACCTCTTCCTTTTCGGAGGCTGAATCGTTTTGGAAAGTGTCCCTTATGTATTCCTCCGGGGTTACGGTTTCAATAACATTGGTTTCGACATTTATAGGATTACCTGAGATATAATGTTTGATTCTTTGACCGTTCACCACCTTCGGATTTGTGCCTTCGAAGTTGTTGATTTTTATGGCACCGGAACGATAGACCTCCTCGATAACATAAGGTCCTTCCCACTTAGAGAGAAGTTTTCCTGCAAAAAATCTTAAACTAGAGTTGTATAGCAATACATAATCACCTACATTAAACTCACGCTTTTGTATCCTTTTGTCATGCCATCTTTTAACTTTTTCTTTAAACAGCTTGGCATTCTCATAGGCCCGGGTTCTCCATTCTTCAAGACAGCTAATGTCAAATAACCTCTTCTCGCCGGCAAGTTTGAAATAATAATTGAGCTCTTTAATAGCCCAATATGCCTTATGTTCTAGCTCAAGAGGTAAGTGACAAGATTTTTCGTATACCATCTTATATGGAGACATACCCATAGGATTTTTGTATGCAGTTCTATAGGCCCATAATGCATCATCAAGTTTCTTGGACCAATTCTTCCTAGACCTATTAACTGTCTTTTACAAAATTAATTTCAACTCTTTATTACTTAGTTCTACTTGTCCACTAGTCTATGGGTGATAAGGGGATGTGATTCTATGATTCACATCATATTTTGCAAGCATTTTACGGAAAGCACCATGAATAAAGTGTGAACCACCATCGGTAATTAGATATCTAGGGACTCCAAACCTCGGAAAAATAACTTCTTTAAGCATCTTAATAGAGGTGTTATGATCAGCACTACTAGTTGGAATAACTTCTACCCACTTAGTAACGTAATTAACAACAACTAAAATATGTGTGTACCCATTAGAGGCAGGAAACGGTCCCATATAATCAAAGCCCCAAACATCAAATGGTTCAATAACAAGTGAATAATTCATAGGCATTTCTTGACGTCTACTGATATTACCAATTCTCTGACATTCATCACAAGATAAGACAATTTACGGGCATCCTTGAAGAGAGTAGGCCAATAAAAACCGGATTGCAATACCTTGTGTGCAGTTCTATCTCCCACATGGTGTCCTCCATAAGCTTCGGAGTGGCACTTACGTAGGATCTGTTCCTGTTCATGCTCTAGTACACAACGTCTAATGATACCATCTACTCCTTCTTTATAAAGATGTGGGTCATCCCAGAAGTAATGTCTCAAATCATAGAAGAACTTTTTCTTTTGCTGGTATGTGAAGCTAGGAGGTATAAACTTAGCAATAATATAATTAGCATAATCAGCATACCATGGAGCAGTACAAGAAGCATTTATGACAACTAATTGTTCATCAGGAAAGCTATCATCAATAGGTTGTGGGTCATCAAGTATATTATCTAACCTAGACAAGTTGTTTGCAACGGGGTTCTCAGCTCCCTTTCTATCAATAATATGCAAGTTAAATTCTTGCAGCAAGAGAACCCATCTAATAAGTCTAGGTTTAGCATCTTCCTTTTCCATAAGGTATTTGATAGCAGCATGATCAGTGTGAATAGTTACTCTAGAATCAACAATATAGGGTCTGAACTTATCACAAGCAAATACAACTGCTAAAAATTCTTTCTCGGTAGTAGCATAATTTCTCTGGGCACTATCTAGAGTTTTACTAGCATACTGGATAACATTCAATTTCTTATCAACTCTTTGCCCTAAAACAGCACCTGCAGCATAATCACTAGCATCACACATAATCTCAAAGGGTAAATTCCAGTCAGGAGGCTGGACAATAGGTGCAGAGATCAATGCTTTCTTTTTGTAAAAGATTAGTCAGAGGCCTAGAGATTTTGGCGAAGTCCTTTATGAACCTCCTATAAAACCCGGCATGACCAAGGAAACTTCGTATACCTTTGATATCCTTAGGGCATGGCATCTTTAAAATAGCATCAACTTTAACTTTGTCCACTTCAATACCTCTTTCAGAAATTTTATGTCCCAAGACAATGCCTTCATTAACCGTAAAGTGGCACTTCTCCCAATTCAAGACAAGATTATTGTCTTCACATCTCTGCAAAACTCGATCAAGGTTGCTTAAGCAATCATCAAAAGAAGTTCCGTAAATGAAAAAATCATCCATGAACACCTCAACAATCTTTTCACAAAAATCAAAGAATATAGCCATCATGCATCTGTGAAAGGTAGCAGGTGCATTACATAAACCAAAAGGCATACGTCTATAAGCAAAGGTACCGAAAGGACAAGTAAAAGTGGTCTTTTCTTGATCCCCTTTTGACACAAGTATTTGAGAGAAACCAGAATAATCATCTAGAAAGCAAAAATGAGTGTGCTTGGATAACCTTTCTAGCATTTGATCAAGAAATGGCAAGGGGTAATGATCTTTCTTAGTAGCTTTATTTAATTTACAGAAATCAATTACCATCCTATAACCCATAACTATTCTTTGTGGGGTCAATTCTTCTTTATCATTAGGAACGACAGTCATACCTCCCTTCTTAGGGACACAATGGACATGACTTACCCACTGGCTATCAGCAATGGGATAGATAATACCTGCCTCTAGAAGCTTTAGTATTTCCTTCCTTACCACTTCTTTCATCTTAGGATTTAATCGTCACCGATGGTCAATAACTGGTTTGGCATTTTCTTCCAAATTTATCTTGTGTTGGCATATAGTGGGACTAATGCCCTTAAGATCATCCAGAGTATATCCAATGGCAGCACGGTGCTTCTTCAGAGTTTTCAATAATTTTTCTTCTTTCTGCTCTGAAAGGTTAGCACTAATAATAACAGGATATATCTTCTTTTCGTCAAGATAAACATACTTAAGATTATCAGGTAAAGGTTTTAGTTCAAACACGGGATCACCCTTGGGTGGAGGAGGATCCCCTAAGATTTGAACATGCAAGTTGTTTTTCAATACGGGTCCCTATTTAAAGAATATTTCATCTATTTCCCTTCTCTCATTCATATGCATATCATTTTCATGGTCTAGCAAGTATTGTTCTAAAGGATCATTAGGAGGCACACCAATAGAAGCAAGACCAATAATTTCATCCTTACTAGGTAATTCTTTATCAAGGGGTTGTCTATGGAATTTAGAAAAGTTAAAATCATGAGACATATCCCCTAATCCAACAGTAACAATATCTTTCACGCAGTCTATCTTGGCATTAACAGTATTCAAGAAGGGTCTACCAAATATGATGGGACAAAATTCATCTTGTGTGGAACTAAGAACAAAAAAATCAGTACGGTATTTAACCTTCCAATACAAGACTTTAACATCTCTAACAATCCCAACTGGTGAAATAGTGTCTCTATTAGCTAGCTTAATCATAACATCACTCCCTTCTAACTCAACAAGTGCAATATCATGCATAATTTCTCGATATAAATCAAGAGGGATAATACTCGCACTAGAACCTACATCACATAAGCCATGATAGCAATGATATCCTATCTTAACAGAGATAACAGGCAAGCCTACAATAGGTCTATGTCTATTCCTAGCATGGGGTTTGGCTATTCTAGCAGACTCTTCTTGGAGATAAATAACATGTCCATCTAAATCTTCTACCAAGAGATATTTAACCATAGCAACACTAGGTTCAACTTTAATTTGCTCAGAGGGTGTAGGTGTTCTAGTATTACTCTTACGAACTACAGATGAAGCTTGAGCATGATCCTTTATCCCAACAGGGAAAGGTGGCTTCTCAATATAAGCAGTAGGAACAATAGGATCAACATTATAAGTGATAGTCTTTTCTTCAACTTTAACAGGTTCAACTACTTTTACTTCAATAGGGGGATGGTATTTAAACCACTTATCCTTGGGGATATCAACATGAGTAGCAAAAGATTCACAGAAAGAAGCTATTATGTCAGAGTCAAGTCCATATTTAGTGCTAAACTTGAAGGAAATATGCCCTAGAGGCAATCATAAAGTTGTTATTTATATTTCCTTATATCATGATAAATGTTTATTATTCATGCTAGAATTGTATTAACCGGAAACTTAGTACATGTGTGAATACATAGACAAAACAGTATGTCCCTAGTATGCCTCTACTAGACTAGCTCATTGATCAAAGATGGTTATGTTTCCTAGCCATAGACATGAGTTGTCATTTGATCAACGGGATCACATCATTAGGAGAATGATGTGATGGACAAGACCCATCCGTTAGCATAGCACTATGATCGTTTAGTTTTACTGCTATTGCTTTCTTCATGACTTATACATGTTCCTATGACTATGAGATTATGCAACTCCCGAATACCGTAGGAACACCTTGTGTGCTATCAAACGTCACAACGTAACTGGGTGATCATAAAGATGCTCTACAGGTGTCTCCAAAAGTATTCGTGGTGTTGGCATAGATCAAGATTAGGATTTGTCACTCCAAGTGTCGGAGAGGTATCTCTGGGCCCTCTCGGTAACACACATCATAATAAGCCTTGCAAGCAAAAGACTAATGAGATAGTCACGAGATGATGTGTTACGGAACGAGTAAAAGGAACTTGCCAGTAACGAGATTGAACTAGGTATAGAGATACCGACGATCGAATCTCGGGCAAGTAACATACCGATGACAAAAGGAACAACGTATGTTGTTATGCGGTTTGACCGATAAAGATCTTCGTAGAATATGTAGGAACCAATATGAGCATCCAGGTTCCGCTATTGGTTATTGACCGGAGATGAGTCTCGGTCATGTCTACATAGTTCTCGAACCCATAGGGTCCGCACGCTTAACGTTTGATGACGATCGGTATTATGAGTTTATGAGTTTTGATGTACCGAAGGAGTTCGGAGTCCCGGATGAGACCGGGGACATGACGAGGAGTCTCGAAATGGTCGAGACGTAAAGATCGATATATTGGACGACTATATTCGAACATCGGAAAGGTTCCGAGTGATTCGGGTATTTTTCGGAGTATATGGGCCTTATTGGGCCATAAGGGAATAGAGGAAAAAGGCCAAAAGGAAGGAGGCGCGTGCCTCCCCTCTGGTCCGAATTGGACAAGGGGTGCAGCCCCCTTTTCCTTCTCCCTCTCCACCTCTTTCCTTCTCTCCTACTCCGGAAAGGAAAGGGGAATCCTACTAGGACTTGGGAGTCCTAGTAGGACTCCCCACACTTGGCGCGCCCCCTCTAGGGCCGGCCTCTCCCTTGCTCCTTTATATACGGGGGCAGGGGGCACCCTAGGACACACAAGTTGAATTGTTCTAGCCGTGTACGGTGCCCCCCTCCACAGAAACACACCTTAGTCATACCATTGCAGTGCTTAGGCGAAGCCCTGCGCCGGTAGATACATCATATCCGTCACCACGCCGTCGTGCTGACGAAACTCTCCCGTGAAGCTCAACTGGATCAAGAGCTCGTGGGATGTCATCAATCTGAACGTGTGCTGAACGCGGAGGTGCCGTACGTTCGGTGCTTGATCGGTTGGATCGCGAAGAAGTTCGACTACATCAACCGCGTCACTTGACGCTTCCGCTCCCGGTCTACGAGGGTACGTAGACACACTCTCCCCGCTCGTTGCTATGCATCTAGTAGATAGATCTTGCGTGATCGTAGAATTTTTTTGAAAATACTACGTTTCCCAACAAAACTCACGGAAAACATCGGTATCCGTAAAAGCTTTAACACAATCAAAATTAGGGGTCATACCTGACTCCTTACCTTCGTCGAGATCCCAATCCTCAGAGTTGCGTTTAATTCTTTCCAATAAGTCCCATTTGAATTCAACAGTCTTCATCATAAAAGAGCCAGAACAAGAATTATCGAGTATGGTGCGATTATTGAGAGAAAGCCGAGCATAAAAATTTTGAATGATCATTTTTCTTGAGAGCTCATGATTGGGGCATGAATATAACATTGACTTAAGCCTCCCCCAAGCTTGAGCGATGCTTTCTCCTTTGCGAGGCCAGAAATTATAAATATAATTACGATCACGATGAACCTCGTGCATAGGGTAGAACTTCTGATGAAATTCCAACTTCAGACGATTATAGTTCCACGATCCCATATCATCACATAGCCTAAACCATGTCAATGCATCTCCCTTCAAAGATAAAGGGACTACCTTCTTCTTAATAACATCCTCGGGCATACCTGCAAGCTTAAATAATCCACAAACTTCATCCACCTAGATTAGGTGTAAGTCGGGATGCAGTGTTCCGTCTCCTGTAAAAGGATTTTCAAGCAGTTTCTCTATCATAGCCGAAGGAATTTCAAAGCAAACATTTTCAGTAGATGCAGTAGGCTGAGGAGCAACTCTTTGCTCTTCTGTTCGGGGTGAAGATACCCCGAACAAGCCCCTCAAAGGATTTTGAGCCATAGTAACAAGTAACAATAAATTTCAGCACACTATATAAATTTTTCCTTACCAAATTCCACTTACCAAAGGTGCTTCACTCCCCGGCAACAACGCCAGAAAAGAGTCTTGATGACCCACAAGTAGGGGATCTATCATAGTCCTTTTGATAAGTAAGAGTGTCGAACCCAACGAGGAGCAAAAGGAAATGATTGGCAGTTTTCAGTAAGGTATTTTCTGCAAGCACTGAAATTATAGGTAACAGATAGTTTTGTGATAAGGTAATTGGTATCAAGTGACAAAGGGTAAAAGTAAATAAAGTGCAGCAAGGTGGACCAATCCTTTTTGTAGCAAAGTACAAGCCTGGACAAACTTTTATATGAAGGAAAGCGCTCCCGAGGACACATGAGAATTATCGTCAAGCTAGTTTTCATCACGATCATCTGATTCGCGTTCGGTACTTTGATAATTTGGTATGTGGGTGGACCGGTGCTTGGGTGCTCTCCTTACTTGGACAAGCCTCCCACTTATGATTAACCTCTAATGCAAGCATCCGCAACTACAAAAGAAGTATTAAGGTAAACCTAACCATAGCATGAAACATATGGATCCAAATCAGCCCTTTATGAAGCAACGCATAAACTAGGGTTTAAGCTTCTGTCACTCTAGCAACCCATCATCTACTTATTACTTCCCAATGCCTTCCTCTAGGCCCAAATAATGGTTAAGTGTCATGTATTCGATGTTCACATGACACCACTAGAGGAGAGACAACATACATCTCATCAAAATATCGTACGAAGGCCAAATTCACATGACTACTGATAGCAAGACTTCTCCCATGTCCTCAGGAACAAAAGTAACTACTCACAAGACATAATATGGTTCATGATCAGAGGGGTATTAATATGCATAATGGATCTGAACATATGATCTTTCACCAAATAAACCAACTAGCATCAACTACAAGGAGTAATCAACACTACTAGCAACCCACATGCATCAACTACAAGGTACAAAGATTGGATACAAGAGATGAAATAGGGTTTGGGAGGAGATGGTGCTGGTGAAGATGTTGATGAAGATATCCCTCCCCAAGATGGGAGAGTTGTTGGTGATGACGGCGGTGACGATTTCCCCCTCCCGTGGGGAAGTATCCCCGGCAGAACAGCTCTGCCGGAGGCCTAGATTGGTTTCCGCCTTGGTTCCGCCTCGAGACGGCGGCATATGGTCCCGAAAGCCTCCTTCGTGAACTTCTTTTGCCAGATATTTTTTATATTTTCTGAAACAGAGTTCTATTGAGTTTCGGGGCTTTTGGAGTTGTGTAGAATAGGTTTCCAGAGTTTGCTCCTTTTCCAGCCCAGAATTCCAGCTGCCGGCATTCTCCCTCTTCATGTAAACCTTGTAAAATAAGAGAGAAAATGCATGAGTATTGTGAGAAAACAAGTAATAACAGCCCATAATGCAATAAATATCAACATAAAAGCATGATGCAAAATGGACGTATCAGTCATCTCTGAAGATCACACGGATGGGAGCCCGCGAGGGAGGCCCGTGCACAAAGAATGGCAGTGAAGGTACTCTCGCCCATGGAGGCCCCCAAGAGGCGGGTACTCCAACATCCTTTATAGGAGTAATGATCTCATGAGCTGGCCGACATGGCTGAGATTAATCTGAGGTGTGTTTGTTGTGATATGATGAATTGCCACTTTAGGATCAGATCTATTAATGGATATTTTGAGATTCCTTTGGTTTATTTGATGCATAATTAATTGTTATACATATGTTCTCCAATCTATTTGTCTTTCCTTTGCCATGTTTGATAAATGATCTCCAAGAGGGACATGTGTATGATAGTTGGGTTCAGTCTTACAAGTAATCTACAACAGTGACACACATCAAGGTACCACCGGGCACTGCACAGTTCCGTTATTCTCCTTGACTTTAAAATTTTGTACTCTTCCAATGTTTCTGAGGTTTTTCCTCCGGTATTTTCAAAAACTATTTTTTTATTGAGTAGATGGCCAAAATTTTGCTCGCTCCATAAATAAACCCACACGCCCATTCATTTTGGGTGAGAGGAGCAAAGCTATTCCACTCCATTACATGTCGTCTCTAGCCATCTTGTGTGAGTCTTTGTGAGAGACTTGAAGAGAAAATTCAAGAAGAAAGGAAGTTGAGGGTGATTCCACCTAGTGTTCATATCTCTCTACCTATCTCTCTTGCTCTTTGTGCTTTAAGCCTATCTTTGTGAGAGAGATCCTATGGGTTCTTGAGAGTGCTATGGTTGAAGTTCTTTTGAGTAGTTCTATGTACCAAGCGACTTTGCTTTGCTTGTTACTTTTGGAGGGGTCAGAGTGTGCCTCCTAGACTGTTAGGAGTTACTTGAGGGTCTTCAAGGTTTGTAGAGGAATCAAGTTTTTTATAAGATCCAGATTGCACCGTCTTGTGGAATATCTACCCCGAGAGAGCTTCCTTGTGTAAGCCACCGTTCCATAAGTAAGCTTGTGTTGAGTGGGCTCTTTGTGGGCAACATTTTGGTGACCTTTGTGGCTCGAACCTCCAGCAATGAGTAGTCGGTTGGCACCAATTCTAAAGCTTGGGATACATCGTTGAGCAAACCCTTGTATGTATCATTTTAAACTCAAACTTCCTACTTTCTTGCAAGTTTTATTTCCGCTATCAGTCTTATTAGCTTGAATGCGTTGAAGCTCCTAAGGACCAACTATATATAAGTTCAAAACTTGCCAACCCTAAAATTTGGTGTAGAAGTTTCTAATAGGACTATTCACCCCCTCCAGTCCATTGCACATTGTTCCACACCCCTTTTCTACCATATAACTTCACCATTATGGAAACCATCTCTAAACACATATCTCAATAGGTGTATTAGTCCCCTTAGTCACATGTCACTAACACCAAAACCCAGAGTGAATATATCCTTTCACCAAGAATTAACAAAAGCTTCTAATTTAAAAGATCAATCGACCATCAACTTGTGTGGTGTTGCCTCGTTCTCTGACTGTACTAGTAATCATGGTACATACAAAACCATTGTAATGTGAATCTAATTGTAGTTCACACCTATTGTTATGACTATTGTTTGGATTAATAGCTAGGTTGTTACCATTTTTTGGGTGGGGACTTAAACATGAAACTCTGATTTTACGAGAAAGGATTCCCGAATGCAATTATTGAGTTGCGCATATCAAGCGGTGCATTAAAATATCTAGATTTATATATATGGTTGCTATGCCAACACTCACACTTGCGTCTAGTTCATCGACCACAAAACATAGTATTAAAGTGGCCAAAGGTCCAAGTAATCCAAGATCAACTGCCAATTTGAGACATCACTCTAGAATGAATTCAAGGTGTCGAGGTCTTGAAAACTTTTCTTCCCAACTTTAAGATACTCAATTTCTGAACGAACCAAATACACAATCAAAATAAGAATTTTCTATTTTTAAACTGTTAATCCAATTTATGTAAAGCAAAATTGGAATTAAAATAAAAACAAAACTTTTAAATATATACAAATATCTAGGTATTGTAGGCAAGGCAGGGCATATGGAGATATTTTATTTTGAACCATGCAAAAAAGGACATTTTATTAGAAATATAAAAAGGTTTGAAAGTTAGATTTGCCCATCACTCTCCTGCCTTGATGCCCCATGTTATTGTAGAGTCCCCTCACACATGGACAAGAGATGGTGTTAGAGTGTACGGGGATATTAGCACATCCTACAGGCAAAACATGCAATAGACAATTATTAGGGCATAGATGGTGAGCGAACTCTCACTGGAAAGAGTTAAAGTAATTAGTTACTTGATTAGCAATGGTGAGCCCACAACATAGGTTGCCAAGCAATAATTGTTTTTCCACTGAATATTTTGAGGAAAGTCGATGCAAAAGATGAAGCTAGAAGCAATGAATTCGAAGAAATTTGATGCAACTTTTGGTTGTACTAGAGGATATTTCCAATTTTCATGTGTTCCATTTTCTTCGTTATGTGTTAAGCTTGTTTAATCCATAAATAAATTTAGACCGTTGGCCTATTTTTTAGATCTTCCCTATAAAAGCTAGACAAAAAGAATCCAAATGCAAAAAGATTCTTCTCCATGGTTGCACACATTAGTTTTGCACACGTTACTATCGAATATGCAAATCAACTAAACTTATGGTACTACACGATATATCACATTTTCTCAAGTGAAATTATTCCGTACCTCTATATACATATTTGTAGTTAATGAATGTTGCTTATTTTTCGACGAACATGGGTGCACCCCAACTCCATTTCCATTGAAAATGAAGCCACGATGACACAAGATTCAACAGTTCACCATACATGAATGAAAACGACTACAAAACTACAGAACTAACTGAAAGCTAGGAAACCCCATCTAAAGGTGAGACAAAAATCCGCAGATCATCTAGAAATAAACACCCAGGGAACCAAGACAATTAATAAAACTAGGCCAACATAGATGAGGCGACAATGCTCAGGACTAAGAACCACGAGACCTAAGCACCACATCCATAGAAAACCGCATGAACAAAATCATCATCACGGGTTATTTGGCCAAGTGCACACAACGTGATTCTGCCACCATGAGTAGACTCCCAAGCAGATTCCTCCTAGGAAGATGTACCTGACCAACCTTTTTCAAGCAGCTAGTTTGGCTTCAATTCTTGTTGCACCTTGAGCTTCAATAGTAATATTTCTTGGAATCTTTCCAGCTTCCCCCTTTCAGATCATGAAACAGTCTTGGCCAGTCCCTCCAGTACTGAATCACCAGACCCCAAACCCGTTTCATGGATATCCAAGTTCCTCTATTAAAAACAATGACATTTCTACTGTTCCACATCCCCCACAAGACATCAGAGAATGCTCCATTCAAATGTAGATTCTTTTTATTGCATAGCCAATGTTTAGCCAAAGATTGAAAATCAAAGATATTTACATCAAACACTAATTTAAAACAGTACCACACATTTCTTGCAACAACACATTCAGAAAAGAGATGGTAAACTGACTCAATTTCCTTGAAATGAATACATTCTAAAGGTTTAGCAATGCATCTCCTTCTCAATTTGTCACAAGTATTGCCTTATTTTGTGAGAACAAAACCTTGAATCTTAGCGGG
>LR738715.1:292043285-292123708 GCA_902687465.1 Secale cereale | reverse complement strand
GGGGTTGATCAGCCAGATGAGAGGCAAATGTACTGGTTGATCCACCCCCCTCAAATTGACAAGGGCATATAAAGATCTACAAGAATACACCCCTTTACAGTCACATTACCAAATTAGAGAATCCTCTTGACCAGTAAAGGAGATCAACTTAGCTACATTGACTAAATTGAACCATCATTCCATCATCTCACATGAGAAAATCCTTTTAAAGATACATTTTAAGGTCTAACCATCCCAAATATTAGCTATAGTTTCGTTATTCTCATTAACTAAAATATATAGACCCCAAAATTGAGTAGCTAAAGGGGCATTACCAAACTAGATATCCTCCCAAATAAATGTTTCATATCTTGATGGGTTATCACTAAATGCCATGATATGGAGTATACTATATGCAGTGAATTAATATGGACATATCTTGAGGTGTTATCTCCGCTCGATATTAATTAGTATCCTGATATCTACATATAGCAACAAATTAATGTAGTTATATCCTACCTCACACTCATGCAATCAATTCTGCTTTCATTTTTAGCAAATAATAACTTGGCACAATTAATTTCTACATTTGTATACGACTAAAAATTTCATCACGTGAACAATCTACAAATAAGACTACACTACTGTAAAAAATACTAATAATACTAGACCCTCTTTTTTGCTTGTCTTTCCATTGACTGGTTGGTAACTAAGAATCAACATACTAGTAAGATGGACAAGAAGAAGATCTAATAGATAATTTAAATTAATCACTCCCGTCCATAAAACATAGCAAAAATGGCAGTGAATTACATGAGAAGAAATACGTTGATATGGAAATCTTGCCAATAAGCACGACACTAAATTGGTGGGATATGAAACAATATTCTATCCAAGAACAAGAGCAACCATTATGTTCACTCAAATGCGAGGTGTGTTGGTTGTAGTAACTTTTGCAACTTTTTTTTTTCACTGGATGAAAATTGCGCAAAAATACGACAAGAGAACATATATCTTTGCGATTTATCTGCTATAGCTAGTAGCATGCTATGTAATCGAGAGACTTCTCCCTAGTATTAATTACGACTATTAATTGTGCACAGAAAATATACGGAATTGATGACAAGATATGAATTTATGGCAGGATATACACTGCGGGTTATCTTTGCCTAAAATTTAATTTGCATTGGTGTGTAAATCTTTAGTTAATAAAAGACCACAATCTATATGTTCAAACTAAACATTTTGAGTTAAAAGATATGAAGACACGGCATGGAGCAATGTTATCTTGATGATCGATAGTAAGAAATGTTTTTACCCTAGTCGACGTGACACATTTACGACTAAAACATGTGTGGCGTGATGATGCATCATCTCTGGCAAAACTTGCTTATATAGTTACACGTAAGTGGTGGGAAAGATATGACGTAGAGATAACAGTAAAGCCTCACTATATTTTACATGCAAAGTGGCGCGAAATATATGTCGTAGAAGGCAACGGTAAAACCTTTCACACACTTATATGTAAAATGGCGCGAGAGACATGACATAGAAAATAACAACAAAGCCTCTCATATCTATAAATTAGAAAAATGGCATGAAAAATACTGAAAGTCTACGCCTCATCCTCATTTGCTGTTTGTTAAGAAAAATGGCGTGAAAAATATTGAAAGTCTCCATCTCATCCTCATCTGCTATTTGTTAAGAAAAATGGCGTGCAAAATACTGAAATTCTGCATCTCATCATCATTTGCTATTTGTCAATATATACCATGTTAAAAAGGGTGTTAAACACATAAAACTTTTGGCTGTCTGGGATTTAAGGGCACGTTTGACATAAACAGGTTGTTGACAGCGACAAGCTTAAAAAACAAGGTTGAAAACTGGTGGACCGTTTCCAAGAGGCAGCGACGCCCAACTCCAAACCCCGTGCCGTCTTCTATATAAACCCCGTCTCCCCCCTCCCCCCTCCCCCCGTTCCACCACCATCCTCCCACCCATTCCCCTCAAAACCCCCAAAGCTGGCCCAAAATAATAGTATACCGTAATTCAAACACGAGGCCCTCGCCGGCGTCGTCGTCTCCGCGGCGACCAACCAACGGCACGGCGACCCACGCCGCGCGCGTGGCCGCCGGCAACCGCTTCGTCCTCGGCACCGGCGGCCCGCGCCGGCAATGGTGCTCGACCGTCCCGTCGGGCGCCCGGCCTTCCGCAAGCCCGAGCGCCGAACCCTAGCCCCGCCGCGTGGTACGGGCCCTCCGGCTCCCCCGCCGATTCCGCCCACGACGGGGGTGTACCTCCGGGGACCTCCTCCGGTCCCGCCTCCCGGGGCCATCCTGCCGCGCCCGATCGTCGTCTGCCTCGATCTCGCCAGGATGAAGCAAATGGATTCCTCCCGGAGCACTTCTCTTATGAAGGTGAGCCGCCGAAGCGTTGAGCTTGCGCGCTTGCCGTTTGGTCGTATCTTGTCGTTTCGTGCCTAATTTTGGGTAACTTGTTTTTTTTGCGAGGTTCAGTTCCTTGAGGATACGGGGGTTTCGCCCTCGGAGGAGGAAACCCGGAGGAGGGAGAGGGTCATACTCGAGCTCCACAAGGTAAGGGCAGTTCGTCTTTTGGTTGAAAGCTTGCAGCTTGCAATGTGGGCTGGAATTCGACCTGTAATACGGTTGTGACTGTTGCAGATAGTTATGGATTGGGCGAAAATGGTGGCGTTCAACCAGGGGGGAAAACCTTGGATCACATCAGGCACGGTGTTGACCTTTGGCTCCTATGATTTAGGGGTAAGCACTGAACTCGAACCTGTGCATGATTTGTTGTGCCTTTTTTGTGATGGTGTGATGCTAGGCTGATCTACTACTATATGATATATCAGTTGAATAATCTTTAGTTTTGAAGGTCAATTTCGTTGTCTGTTTCATTTCATGTTCGATTTAAGATCCTAGTGATCATTGTATGTGAGTTGCTACCGGAGAGCCTTGACTTGGTTTTTGTGCAACTTACTGTTGACTTGTAAACTGCATCTGTGCTATGTTAGGCTAGGGTCAGCGCAGAGTGGGCGTTGCTATATCCTTAACTTCTTTACCTATTATTATGACTTTGGTAGTGTCTGGACTAAGGAAATGAGCAGCATGATTTGGTGCTTGGCAAAGCGATGCTCTGTTTGACTGCAGTACTATTGCACGATTATTATGATGCAAAAGAAACAATTACCGGTGAAGCAGTCAAAATGTATGATTATGAGTATAAGCGTAGGATCATGTTGACCAGTTAATCACATGTGTAGGTTTCACATCGTTTATGAGCTGAGAGATAATATATTCTATTTTTTAAGTTGTTCATGTCCAACTTAGTATTTTGTTTGTTGATGTGGCATAAAGAAACTGATCTTGGGATGGTTAAGATGGATATGAGAGATATTGTATCTTAAATCTGCTCCTACTGATAACATAGTTACATGTGTACATATATATACAACACCAAAGTAGTTTATACTTAATAGTCTGAAAGACATAAACTCACAAATGTTTCGCATAGGTAACATTCAGGGAATTAGAGATCTTGCTAAATATGATCTCTATGTTTATCATATGTAGTTTTTGAAGTGTGGATGTTTTACTTATGCATACAATATTCCTCAATTCCCTAAGGTTGAAGGAATCAGTGAAGTCATTAAATCTCTCCATGAGCTGGAGTTGTTTGGTCTTTCGAGAATATTATTAACGAGCAATATCTCTTGTGTTAAGTTTGAATATATTGGTTTGGTCAATCTGTAATTGCATGTAAGCACCTAGACTGGGTAAACTTTAGGACTGTAACTGGATTTCCATGTTTACAATATTGCCCCGGTATCCAGTGCATTTCCCTTTATAAAATTGTGGTTTATCTTTTGGTAACAAGCATTGTTCTCTTTGTAGGCATATGGACCTGAATCTGATATTGATGCAGTCTGTGTTGGTCCTTGCATTGCATCACTACAAGTGAGTATATTTCTCAATTTTCCGTTTATCTAACAGTTTTGAGCCTTTGCAATCACCTCATGAGGTGTCCATGTGTTAACTTGTAGCATCATTTCTTCGTTGTCCTGCGACAAATGCTTGAAGCAAGGCCAGAAGTATCAGAATTGCATTCTATTGAAAGTGCTAGGGTTCCGTTGATGCGCTTTAAATTCAACGGCGTGTCAGTTGATTTTCCATACGCCCAGCTGCCAGTTATCAATGCTGCAGAGGCAAGTATCTTAAAATTGTGATGATTACACGTCTTAGGTTACATGTTACCTCAATTAGTGTTTATTGAATACTCCCTCCGTCCGGGAATACTTGTCATCAAAATGAATAAAAGGAGATGTATCTAGATGTATTTTAGTTCTAGATACATCTATTTCTGTCCATTTTGATGACAAGTATTTTCGGACGGAGGGAGTACTTTCTATTATTATGTGCTATATTTCTTACTTATAGGTGACTTAAATTTATTGAACTTCCTTCTCAAAGAAACTTCTGTAACATATTTGGCGTAACTATCTAGAACTCCTAATGATGTCCTGGAGCTAATATGTAGGATTTATATTTAACTCCTTATGGTTTCATTTTTGCGTTGCTGTACCTTGATAAGCCATATTGAGTTATTTTGGTGTCATTTCATCTAACCAGGCATATATTTGACTAAAGCAGTGAACAGCGACCTAGATATGCTCCCCAAGTTTTTCTCAGGCCATAACTTTAATTCATCAACTTTTGCATATTTATCTTAACATGCTTTTAGCATCTTCACTTAAACGAGTCAAATGTGATACAATTTGTGAAAGCTGCTATGTTTATGTTCTTATGGGTATTATCATATAGGCACTCTGCTGGGCACTCTTCCTCATAGATTCGACATTGGTTTTCATTATAAATTTAAGCATTTGCTGAAAGAAACAATTGAGCATAATATCTGGTGATCAATTTAAGCTCTCACAAGCTGTATTTTCTGCAGGCTATACATGCAAATGATCCCCGTTTGCTAGAGAAAGTTGACGAGGCAAGCTGGAGATGTCTATCTGGAGTTCGTGTTAATAGACAAATCATGCAATTAGTTCCAAATATGAAGGTCTAACAGTAGTCTCAGTAGATTTATTTACATTACATCATTGTTGCTATTCTTTACTTTTTCTTCCTTGTACTTTTTTTATGTTTCCGGGCTTCTGGCATTATCCCTGTTCATGTGCTGATAGTGGCTGTGCTGTCTTTGCACATTCTGTGTACTTTTTGTTTGTTTATCTGGCATGCACTATGGCGTGATTATATGTGTCATTCGATGTGTTTCCAAAACCCTTCTTGTTTTATTATTTTTCTTCTTTTCTAACTTTTGGAGTTTTGATGCAGAAATTTCAACTTTTATTGCGCTGCCTTAAACTCTGGGCAAGAAAAAGAGGAATTCATTGCCATGTACGTGGTTTGCCTTTTCTCTTTATACTTCTTATATGTATGTTTATAGTGTTATTTTTGGTCTGACTTTTATCCTTAATTGTATGATGCCATTTTCAGCTAGTTGGCTTCTTTGCTGGAATTCATTTGGCGGTTCTCGCAGCATATGTTTGCCGCAGACATCCAAATGCTACTGCCAATACTTTGTTTTGTAGGTTCTTTGAGATATTTTCTCACTGGCCTTGGCCTCTTCCGGTATCTTTGCACGACCAAACACCTCTTTGGAGTCCTGACGGGTGCTCTCTCATGCCCATAGTGATGCCCTGTTATCCACCAGAATTTTGTGCCTCTAATGTCACAAAAAGCACTTTCAACAAAATCAAAGAAGAGCTTTGGCGAGGTTTATCTTTGACCAAGGTATGCCTATTTATTCTTTATTTGGTCCTACCTAATTTATACCACACTGTTCTCCAAAAGAAGTTGATTGCCTGTTTGATATCTCTAGAATAAATGTAGAATTTTTTTAATTTCTTTTATTGCAACTAAGTTGTAGAAGAATCATGAGTTTAATATGCCTGGTATGTCCCAATACCTTCCATTTCTATTCTTGCTTTATTGGCATGATGGAGTTTAAACCTAAAGTAGTGTATAACACTTTGGTACTTGAATTGGGTTTGCTTTTATGCGTCAAGGTTTCAAATAAGCAATTGACTCACCTATTTTTATTTTCTTTGTTTTTTCTTCTTTTTGTCTGGTCCTTTTCTATTCCCCTGTTCCCGTTTTTTTAAACTTGATGAGTTAACTTGTTCCATTTGAAAATTTGATAGCTTCGTTGATCTGGCCAAAAATACAGAAGTTGTAATTCTTGTACAATAATGTTCCCAACAACTTAAATAGGCCATGTTCCATACTGTTTCACCACACCCATCGATCTGTTACTTTTACTTGTTAGACCTGTACTCATTGATAAAAAATATGGTGCCATGTTTGCTTCATTTGATTTGTTGGCATCCTATCTCAATCTCTCTTTTACTTTGAAATGATTTAACGGAAGTCCAACTTTAACTGGCGTGATTAGTTCTGTGTAGGTGGTTTCCTTCTTGAACTGTAGGAAGTTTTTTTTTTTATAATGCGGATTGATAGGAATTGATGATGTAAGTTTTAAGATCTGCGCTGAAGCAAAATGCATTGATATATCCATGACACGTCTAAACGATTGCGGACTTCAGTTTTAAGGCTTGCTTGCATCATGAATATGCAGCTGATAATGGCACATTTGTCACTTTTACAGGATACAAGTAGTGTTGATGTCGACTGGAATTGGATTTTTGCGCCGTTTCCATATGCTGCAAAATATAAGCACCTCCTTCGCATAGTTCTCTCAGCTCCGACAACTGAAGAGTTACGTGATTGGGTTGGATGGGTGAAGTCACGATTCCGCAGCCTTATTCTCAAGGTTATTTTTCACCGCCTGTTTGTTTTATGTTCACATTGCTGTTTGCAAGCTTTAATGTTGATTGTGACCTCTCCTAACTGATGTTATGCAGCTGGAAAGCCTTAACATTGGTTGTGACCCAAATCCCTCAGAGCAAGTGGATCATACCATCGGTGGGCCAAATGCTGTATTCCTGTGGGGTCTCATCATGTATAGTAATACTCAGATCTGTACAACTTCTCTCAAAAAGGACTTCATGAGAAGTGTCACCAACAACATCTATGGAAAAGAAAAGTGTGCTCATTCAGACATAGAATTGTCTGTTGTCGGTATGCCTCAGGTGCCTAAAAGCATGTCTGATCACTCGGCCTACTTACAGAAACTGCCGAATCTGCCACCGCGAATGCTGGGTTACCCAACGATGAGGCAGGGCTGCAATGCCGTTGGTTAAGACTCCGTTGTCATCTCAAACCTGTGAATATCCAGATGAGAATAGGTAGAACCTGAGTTTCTTCAGCTTTGAAGGGCGTTTGGGGCATCAGATGACATTTCTGGTGGTTTTTGTGGAGTTGGGGCTTGTTCATTCCTCAGGGCAAGGAATATGGAAGTGTGTTTGCTGGAGCTGGCTGCTGAGAGATGGAATTTTTTGCCCTGAAGCTTCCAGGGTGCAGTATATTCATTCGGGCGGCTTATTCCTGTTCTGAGGCTTGTAGCAGGTACATGTAAATCCATGTACACAGCATAGCGATTGGTATACAAATGAGAGAGATATAGCAGTGTAGGAAGTGTGTGTAAAACTGTAGGTGTAATGTTTGGTACCCAGCAGCAAAATGTGTAAGTCGCCTTGTATGGTCAGAGCTGTTTTGCTGGGTACATCAAATGTAGGGGGTGTTGTGGAATGTGGATGGCGGAGAATGCCATCCATTCTTACTGTTGTAGTCTGCAGAAAACTGCTGCATGTACTGCTGTTCATGAGTTGTTATGTAGCGAACCATCCGGATGAATGAATGTTGCTGTTGTTGTTGTTTACTCTTGCATTATCTTGGGCTTACTGTTCAGTGTAGTTTTTAATGATATTTTTCACTTATAAATGAGTTTCAGGGCTTGCAGCCCTCAGGAATGTGGATGGCATTGGGTGTCACATTGATAGTGATCTTGTCCAGCTTTCATTGGTTCTGTAAACAAGATATGTGAAGTCCGGGGGAAGATTGGAACGACATGGTCTTTGCTTATTCTTTGAGCATTTCTTCTTTGGCCAAGAATCTTGAATGTGAAACGGTGTAATTTTTATATGTATGTAATAACTTATTTTTACATGTCCACTCTCTTTTCAATAGCATGGGATAACAAGATACGCCATATCGTCGCCATCGCCATCTTGACTTGTGTTTGGTTTGAGGAACTAGGAACACTATGATCCCAAAATGTTCCTGGTTTGACTTCAAGGAGTAGCCAGACCTGGCCGTTCATCGCGGAGATCGCAGCAGTTGCAAATACTCGGCCGATCCTTTTGTTGCTTAGATGATCGAGTCCGCCACCAATGAGATATCTCTGTTCCTTTGGGTGTTCTTAGTGGACGCATGAAATCATCATCAGACAGCAGTCAGGTGTCTGTCTAACACCAGTTTAATTATTTACTAGGAAATTACCCGTGTCGCTGTAATGGGGATAGACGGTTAAAATGTTGACATAGCGGCGAAACTGGCATATTGTGAAAGAAACAACTACCATAACTCACAGACTCTCTCTCTCTCTCTCTCTCTCTCTCTCTCTCTCTCTCTCTCTCTCTCTCTCTCTCTCAATTCCTCCAGTGAAAATATTTCTCTCCCATGAATATCTCTCGCTACGCCCGTGAAAATCTCTCTCTCCCTGCACAATGGCAGCCATTACACTGAGTTGTTACCATGCAGATCGCACAAGCCAGAGATAGATGTCAGTAAAAAGTTGCTACAGATGGATGCATAGTTGTATACACGAATGCAACAACTATTCTTTTTTTAAAAACATGCTAACTTTATTCAATCGAAATAACTGATACATCGTTTAAGAGGAAGGATACAATTTCATTCAATGGCTCCTCAAACCAATCAACAGTATCAGAAAATCTAGCCAACCTAGCTAGTTCATGGGCTACTTTATTTGCCTCTATTACAATGCTCAAACTTGGACATAGAAAATTCACAAGCAATAAAATAACAATCATCAAAAATTGACGCCGCCACTCCCGCTAACCGTCCTCCATTATTCATAGTCTCGATGACCTCCAAGTTATAAGAATTGATGACAAGTCGATTACATCCTGCCCGTTGCGCCCGGGATAGCCCAAACCTAAGCACTAGAGCTTCGTGAGAACGTCCGCACACCAGTCAATTCTCCAGATGAGTAGTGCACGTTTGAGATAAACTGGTCATCATTCAAATGACATGCCAGTAAAGAATTGCTACTTGAAGAACATAAAAAAGAAGAATTAACTAATGGGTCGCAATCTCAGAAAGATAAACATGCACATGCAATAACCGGTTGAGGGCTAAAATATTTAGGGTATTTTTCGATAAGGGGCGTGTGGGGACCCCGACTTAGAAGTCGAGATCATCGAATGCACGTGTACAGTGATCCCAGAGATCAATGCTCACTGAACACACAGAAGCTGAATAACAAGAGTCTTACATCCATATAAATAGTCTTACACGAATTAAGGCCATTATGGCCAAGTCTTACATAGATAGAGCCTCACGTGCTGAATAGCAAATAACTCAAATAGCGGAAGTCTTCGATAACGGGTAGAACCCATGCCATCTGTCTTAACCCTACAGGCATTCTGACTGGGATAGCGTCCTAGTTCGCATGTTCGTCTCCAAAGAATTCTTCCTCATAATCCTGCTCTTCCATGCCTGGCCAATTAAATAACCAGTGGCGAGCCAATGAGTACTTTGAATGTACTCGCAAGCAACCCATGATGTGGTTCAAAGTAACAATGCAATTGAACGGTAATGAACAATCTAGCAAGGGCTAGAATAAACATTCTACTATCAAGTTTATGCATCAATAACCTCGCGTAACCTCGAAGACAGGTTACCGATATCAACATGAATGAGATTCAACTCATCGAGTCAAGTCACCACCTTGACTCACATACACACGCATGGTTTCACAAACATTGAACGTAGCCCAAGAGCGGTTACCCAACTGTCCATGACCGTGGACACGGCTATTCGAATAGTTTGAAACTCTGCAGAGGTTGTACACTTTACCCACAAGATCCGGGGAACTTCCATGTCATCCACGTCCCGCGGTACCTCAAGTACCCAGGGTAAGCACCCGGTCATTATCTTTCCTTAGACGACACTAACATAGGGTCCACTCGTTGGTACACGGCCCTCGGGTACAAACAATAGATCACGGGACTTGCCCTAATTTCAATGTTACGCGTACCCGAAGGGACCAACGGTGTGTCCGGTGCCCTGTGAAAACAGTCATGGTCGTCTATCCAAGCACGACCCCGTCCCGGGAAAGACCTCAAGTCTTCCCGTCACTAGTAATGCGGGCACCATGCTAGTATCGACCTAAGTAATCAATAAAGCCCCGTCCCATAAGGGGTAGTGTGGTTGCACATGTATGGTTGGAATAACGGTCGCAACTTAAACCAATCCGTTTGAAAAACACACACACTTGCCTCGGTACACCACTTCGTCATCAAGTGGTCACCCAACTCATCATCTCCCTCGGGCATGAATGGCACCCGACGGGGTTTTATGTAAAGACTTCAACCACGAAGGTTCATGTCACACAAGCATCACTGTTCATTACTACTACCCATATGCATGTCATCTAGCACATAGCAAGATCAAGATCACGGCATGCATCATATGGTGGAATCAACTAGGTCACTATCGTAACCCTAACATCATGCATCGGAAACAAACGGGTTCCGAAGAACAGTGTATCATGGTCAAAGGGCTGCTTGCCTGGATTGGCTTGGTCTTCAAAGTCTTCAAATCCTTCTCCTTCTTCTTCCACAGCAACTTCGTCAAATACGGGATCTATACGTCGCATAATAACAACAGAAAAATAAGATCACAATAAAACAGAAAAATCAAAGTGCTCAGAAAAATGTCAACTTATTTTTGTTAAATACTAGAGGAATTTCTAAGATGGGGAAAATTCATAGTTGTAGTTTTGGAGCAACAGAATGGATTTTATTGATTTTAGAACAAGAGTTTTACTGCTCAAATTTGAATTTAAATTCGAACAGAACAGAAAAGTTTCATAGATGTGAGTGAAAGTGGTACCATTAAATAGGCTGGAATATTACAAGATTTTAGGAGTTGGAATTATTTTATTTGGACCATTATTCTTTTCTGTAGAAATGTTTGAATTAATACAGAAAAGAAAAAGGAGAAAAAATACCTGTGCAACTGGGCGAGAGAGGCCACAGTGCACGGCCCAGGGCGGTCCAGCCCAGCCGCACGGGTGCCTGTGCGCGCACGTCAGGTTTTTGAACCTGACGGGCGGGGCCCGTGGGTCAGTGGCAGAGAGGAGGGGGAGAGAGGTGTGGGGATGACAGGCGGGGCCCGCCTATCATCTCCAACCTTGCGGCCACGGCGACGGCGAGCTCACCGGCGAGGTTTCCGGCCACGGCGACGGCAACGGAGGCCAGGAATGGACTCAGCGTCGAGTGGCGGTTGTAGGGGTGGTGGTATGGTACGCCGGGGAGGTTGGGTTCGCCGGCGGCGAGGTGGGACGGCGGAAGCTCGTCGGGAGGTCGTTGCTCCGGTTGTTTCCGACTGCCACAGAGAGGGGGAACAGGGGGGAAATGGTCAGTGGAGCACGGCGGTTCCAGATCGGGCGAAAGGAAGGGCAGGGGAGGCTCGTACTGCGGGATCACCAGCGGCCCGACGCGGCGGAGCTCCGGTCGATCCCGAGCACTGGGACCTCCTGGGGTCGAACTGATGGTGTTGGGGGGCTCAGTGAGGTGAGGTGAGGCTGTTGGTGCCGCTGGAGAGGCTCGGGAGGGGCTTATATAGCCGCGCCCACGGTCCACTGTGGACTCGTGCGCCGGCGAGGTTGCAGGCGAGGCTAGGAGAGGTTCTGGTGCCTGTGATCAAGCCGGGGAGGATCGTGGACTTGTTCCACGTCCAGCTGAGGTGAGAAGAGGAGCGGGGGAGCTTCTGGAGCGTGCGCGCGTGCGAGGCAGAAGAGTGGCCGTTGCGGGCGGCCGGTGCGCGTGCGACGATGTTCACTGGAGGGCGCAGGAGGAGGGGGGACAGCGCCGGGGCGGTCGCGGATGTCGAGGGGCCTCGACTGGCGCGAGGGAGTGGCCCGAGGCTGTCGGGGGAGGCTGATTGGCTGGAGCTACAGTGCGTGTCCGCACTGTTGCGTGCTCCAGAGCGCGCGTATGGCTGGCACCACCGTGCCCTCGCCGCTCCTGTCAAAACCAACGTGCCCAAGAGTGTCTAGAAGGTTGAGGGAGGAGTAAAGAATTGGCCTGCGGCCTTGGATGCCCTGGAGATGCTGAGAGAGAGAGGGAGGATGCTGGTGACTTGGTGAAAACTTGCTGTCCAGCAAGGTAAACTTGGGTTCTTACCCCTCAATCATGGAGCTGGGGTGCTGGGGAAGTTACTGGGGGTAGCTAGTGACTCAATGATCATGTGGTAAAAAGTTAAGGCCATGGAGAAGAGTAAAAGTGATCAAGATGGAGGTTTTAGTAAATCTGCAGAAGGTGTTTGATCAGCGTTTGGTCAAGCAAATGACCTCCACTTGACATGGCACTTAACAGGGTTGAAATATATGAGAAAATAGGGTGCTTCACCAAATTTGGGCTCATTTGAAGAAACTAGCCAATGTAACTTTGGTGAACCCTAGAAATCAACAGAAACAGCTTCATCTTGTTTGAGTCAAGCTAATCATCTCCCCTTGATGCACCACTTGGTGTAGCATCATCATTTGGGGTATTGATCATGCCCACAAAGTTTGAAGCCCCAGATAAAAAGTTGGTAATGTAAAGTTGTTCAAATTTGCATTTGAACAGAAAGGGTTTTGAGGTGATCTGATCAAGTTTATCTATTCCAAATCTTGTGCCATTTTGTCTAGATGCCTTATTAGGCCATTCTAGCATGTGCACCAAATTTGAGAGCAGTTGGACAAGTTTGGCAATGTAAAGTTGCTCAAACTTCAAATATGGACAGAATGGTTATGAAGGGGTTTGAGGATGTTTTCTTGCTTCCCAAGGCATGGGACTTGGCAAGATCATCAAATATGTCATATATGACATGATAGAATTTCCCTGGAATTTTTGGAGAATATTTCCTTTGTAAATATTTCAAAAGCTTGAAATATCCAGAAAGGGTTTTAGAGGTTTTAGCCCATTATTTTGAACATGACTAAGTGTTGAAACTCTTATATATGGACAATATATGTCCTCTGAGTCTCTCTGAATTTTGGCAAATATTTTTGAAACAGTTAAATAATTTTCCCCTATTAAAGACCATTTCTGGCCTTAAGAAAAAGCTTTTAAATAAAATAGGAAAATAACTTTTAAAAATATACCTTTGTGGTTTCTGGGAGTCCTATGACTACTAGGTCTCAAATAAACCTTTTGAAATAATTTTCTCACCCTAAATCAAGTACTTGTAGTGCAAATCTCAATTCAGGGGTTTTTGGAAAACTAAATTTATAAAATACATTTTGGCCAAATTAATTTTGTAGGAAAATACTATACTGTTATATAACACTTGGCATGATCATTGGGCAGAAGTTTTGGGTATGGAGATGAATTCTACAGGAGGTCATAGTTGACTTTAATGAGCACATGAAGAAAAACTCAATTCAAATGAAAGCCAAATGATGCTAAAAATTTTTGCTGGTCCAAATTTTCATGCTTCAAAGGTACAAATAACATGTTACAAAATGCAGGGTGTGACAGACCTACCCCCCTTACAAGAGTCTCGTCCCCGAGATTCCTAAACTAGGTCTTAAAAGAGATCGGGAAACTCGGATCTAAGATAGTCTTCTCGTTCCCAGGTTGCTTCTGCTTCGGTGTGGTTGCTCCACTGGACCTTGAAATACTTGATGGTACGGCTTCGCGTACGTCGTTCTGCTTCATCCAGAATGCGAATGGGCTTCTCGCGGTAGGTTAAATCAGGCTGCAGATCAATGGCTTGGTGATCCACATCCTTGTAGAGATTGGGCTTGTCCGGAACTTGGAGACATTTCCGGAGTTGTGACACATGGAATACATTGTGCACATCGGATAGCTCAGGTGGTAGTTCCAACTGGTAAGCCACTTCTCCTCGTCGGTCGGTGATCTTGAAAGGGCCAATGAATCTTGGCGCAAGCTTCCCCGTGACGTGGAAACGCTTGGTTCCCTTCAGAGGAGTTACCCGCAGGTACACATGATCTCCGACACGGAAACTCATGTCTCGGCGTCGAGTGTCAGCATAACTCTTCTGCCTTGACTTGGCTGCCTTTAATCGCTCTCTGACTAGTTGGACTTGCTCTTCTGCTTCGCGAAGGACATCCGGTCCAAAGACTAGTCCTTCTCCAGTCTCTGACCAGTTGAGGGGTGTGCGACATCTGCGTCCGTACAACACCTCAAATGGTGCCATCTGAAGGCTTGACTGGTAACTGTTGTTATAGGAGAACTCGGCAAAAGGGAGACAATCTTCCCACTTGGCTCCATATGCCAGCACACAGGCTCAGAGCATGTCTTCGAGAATCTGATTGACTCGCTCTGTTTGACCTCCGATCTGTGGGTGGAAAGCTGTGCTGAAAGACAACTTGGTTCCCAAGGCTTCTTGGAATCTCTTCCAGAACCTTGAAGTGAACTGGGTGCCTCGATCTGACACAATCTCCTTGGGAACGCCGTGAAGACTTATGATTCGGTTGATATTGAGAGTTGCCAGCTGGTTGCCTGAGTAGGTAGTCTTGACAGGAATGAAATGGGCCACCTTGGTCAAATGATCGACTATGACCCAGATAGAGTCATGTCCTCTATTCGACCTTGGTAATCCAGTGATGAAGTCCATTCCAACTTTATCCCACTTCCACTCAGGAGCTTTGAGTGGTTGGAGCAATCCAGCAGGTCGCTGATACTCAGCCTTGACCCTTTGGCACACATCACACTTTGCAACATAGGTTGCAATCTCTCTCTTCATCCCGTGCCACCAGAAACGTGCCTTCAAGTCTTGGTACATCTTGGTTCCTCCGGGGTGGATGGAATACGGAGTGTCGTGGGCTTCTTGCAGAATCCGCGTCTTCAGCTCGATGTTGTTTGGCACGCAGATGCGACCTTTGTACCAAACAATCCCGTGCTCGTCTTCGGAGAATCCTGGGGCCTTGCCCAGCTTCATCTTCTTCTTGATGACTTCGATGCTTGCATGTCCATCTTGTGCCTTCTTGACGTCGTCCATCAGGGTCGGTCTGACTTCCAAATGATCCAGAAATCCATGGGTGACCAATTCCAAACTGAATTGTTCGAACTCCTTAAACAAGGCTGGCTGCCTTACTTGAATAACGGCATTCAATGAGCAAGCCTTCCTGCTTAAGGCATCGGCCACCACGTTAGCCTTCCCAGGGTGATATTGAACACTGAGGTCATAGTCTTTGATGAGTTCCAACCATCTCCGCTGCCTCATGTTCAATTCTTTTTGGGTGAAAATGTACTTCAGACTTTTGTGGTCTGTGTAGATCTCACACTGTTTCCCTAGGAGGTAATGCCGCCATGTCTTCAAGGCATGAACTACTGCCGCCAACTCAAGATCGTGAGTAGCGTAGTTCTCCTCATGGGGTCGTAGCTGCCTAGAGAGGTATGCTATGACACGGCCTTCTTGCATCAGAACGCTTCCCAATCCGGTTCGAGAGGCATCACAATATATCACGAACTCCTTGTGAATATCAGGTGTTGCCAGAACTGGGGCGGTGGTCAACCTCTTCTTGAGCTCTTTGAAGCTTTCTTCGCATTTTGGCGTCCACTCGAACTTCTTGTCCTTTTTGAGGAGCTGAGTCATTGGTCGTGCAATGCTAGAGAATCCTTCCACGAACTTGCGGTAATAGCCCGCTAGTCCGAGGAAGCTTCTGACTTCCTTGACGGTCGTTGGAGATTGCCATTGGGTCACAGCTTCGATCTTTGCAGGATCAACAGATAATCCTTCCTCGGTCAAGACATGACCTAAGAATCCTACTTTGTGCAGCCAGAACTCACACTTGCTGAATTTGGCATACAGTTGGTGCTCATGAAGCTTGTCTAGGACCATCCTCAGATGCTGCTCGTGCTCTTCCTCCGACTTCGAGAACACAAGAATGTCATCAATGAAGACAACAACAAACTTGTCCAAATATTCCATGAAGACTTTATTCATGAGATACATGAAGTAAGCTGGGGCATTGGTTAACCCAAAAGACATGACCGTGCACTCGTACAGGCCATATCTGGTCACGAATGCCGTCTTCGGAATATCTTGGGGTCTGATCTTCAGCTGGTAGTACCCAGATCTGAGGTCGATCTTGGAGAACACCTTGGCTCCGCTGAGCTGATCAAACAGATCTTCGATCTTGGGAAGTGGATACTTGTTCTTGATTGTAACTTCATTGAGGGAACGATAGTCAATGCATAAGCGGATGGTACCGTCCCTCTTTGCCACAAACAGAACAGGAGATCCCCAATGGAGGCACTTGGGCGAATAAATCCCTTCCTTAGCTGCTCCTCCAGCTGCTTCTTCAACTCAGCTAATTCTTCCGTCCCCATTCTATAAGGTTTCTTATAGATGGGTCCTGCTCCGGGCACGAGCTCGATGATGAACTCAATGTCACGGTCAGGGGGCATTCCCGGTAGTTCATCCGGAAAGACATCAGGATACTCACATACCACCGGTACTTGATCTAGCCCAACTTCAGACAGACAGTAACTTTAGCGGCTTGAGCGGAAGAGGAGATGGAAGCAAACTTGACTTCGACTCCTTGGTCATTGGTCACAGTGACTGTCCGATTGGCACAGTCTAATAAGCCTTGGTGCCTACTGAGCCAATCCATCCCTAAGATCACATCCAAGCCTTGCGATCTCAGGATGATAAGGTCTGCTAGGAAGTCTACACCGTTAATGGTAATACCGACTCCTTTACAGCCTATCTTGGCTCTCATCTCGGCTCCGGGGGTTTGTACCACCATAGGGTTATTCAGGGGTGTAGGGGTCATGCCACTTTTTAATGCAAATCTTTGAGTGACAAATGAATGTGTTGCTCCAGAATCAAACAAGACAGTTGCAGGTGCTGAGTTGACAAGGAACGTACCCAGCACGACGTCCGGGTCTTCCTGGGCTTCTTCAGCAGTGACGTGATTCACACGCCCCTTCCCATGGTTTGGTGGGTTGCGAGGAGCTGGGTTCCTTGGTGGCATTCCACGGCCTTGTCCCTGGTTCTACGCATTGGGGCGCGGGGTGTCAGGCTTCTTGTTGGGGCACACCCTTGAGATGTGTCCGGACTGACCACATCCAAAGCAAGTGACTTGGTTTGGATTGATCTTGTTGCCACCACTGGTATTGGGGTTGAAAGCTGGCCTGGGGTTGGCATACTGCTGAGGCTGAGGATTGGCACGAGGTGCAGGAGCTCTTGGCTGCTGATAGGTTGGCTTGGCCAGGGCTGACTGCCACGGACGAGGCTTCTGGTTGCTGGGACTTCCCTTACTGACCAACTTGCGCTTGCGAGTGTATTCCAAGGCACGCCGCTTGTCTTCAAGCATAAGTGCCTTGTTCACCAGGTCAGGGAAAGACGGGCAGTCGCAGACGACAAGCGAGTATTGCAGAGTCTGATTGAGGCCTTCCATGAAGCGCTCCCTTTTTGTAGCATCAGTGCTGACATCTTCAGGGGCATACCTTGACAGAATACTGAACTTCTGCATGTACTCCTTGACAGTGCCACTTCCTTGCTTCAGGGCTCGGAACTCACGCTTTTTGATAGCCATGATTCCAGAAGGAATGTGGGCCTTGCGGAATTCTGACTTGAAGTTAACCCAAGTGATGTCTTGTTCAGCATGCATGACCTTGAATCCATCCCACCAAGCTCTAGCAGTTCCCCCGAGGCAGTGAGCTGCATAAGCCACCTTCTCGCGGTCTTCGGTGCATCCGACTAGTTCCAGTATCTCCTCAATGGAACGGACCCAGTCGTCTGCATCCAGGGGTTCAGCAGTCTCGATGAAGGTTGGCGGTGCATGCTTCTTGAACTCTGCGAACGTAGAACGTCCGTTGCCATTCCCCGCCGGCTGGCGGTTGTTGGCGACAGCTTGAGCAATCAGCTGGAGAGCTGCAGTGTTGGCTTGGCGTTCCTCTCGGAAAGCTTGGAGAAGCTAAGCCATGTCCATGCTTGGAGGAGGTGGTGGTGGAGCTTGGTCGTTGGTTTGGTCGTGGCCTGCCTCTGGCTGAGCGGATGCTCCGGCTTCGGGCTGCTGGGTAGAGGTACCAGTACGAGTTACAACAGGCATCCTGTTGGAGCGGTAAAAGGTCTCATGACTCGGAAGAGGGAAAGCAAGATAGATGGGTGCCTAGTAAGGGGGTGGGTGTGACACTAAATCAAATTATGCAAGGGCCGAAAGGACAAAACACCTTCATTAAAATCCAAATGGGTGATGTAGTCGTTTACACATCCCCGAAGGAAGAATACGACATACAACAAAAGCAAACACTAGATGGTTTCATATGAACCATACAAGGACTCGACTGCGCATAGGGGTTACACGACCTATCCTACCGTAGAGGTTACAACTGGCATATCCGAGTAGCGAATAATGCCTAAGCGGCGGAATGCTCGGTCGCGTATTCCGGCTCTTCTGGGTCTTCCTCCTTGTCTTCATCTGTCTGGGCCCCCTTGTCACTTGAGGGTGTGGGGGAGTGGAGGAGTTGGATACGACGGTGCTTCGTCGGTGGTGCAGGGAAAAGCTTGCGATATTCCCTCGCCGTCATCTGGCGTCGCCGAGGTGGTTCTTCATTCTTGGAAGACACATCCTCGGAGGGCCTTCCGCCTCGATATGCGATAGCGGACTGTCCAGAAGGTGCTCCTTCCTTCTTGATCCTATTTGCCTTCTCTTGAGCTCGACGAAGAAGTGCCTTGGTCTTGTGAAGTTCTTCTCGAAGCTTCATTGATTCCGAGGCCAAGTCTTGTGCCAAGCTGTCGGCACATAGACTGAAGTAGGTCTGGAATCGAAGCGAGAGTCCTTCCTTCAGTGGAGGGGCTAGAGTGCTGCTTTCTTCTTCACCTTCCTTCCGGTAAGGTAAGAAGTGAGTCGTCATCTTGGCTGCCATCTCCGTAAGAAGCTCGCGGAGACGGGTTAATGCCTTGAGTGCAGCAGCCTCGACAGCGAGAGGTAGTGTTGCCATCTGGGGTCCCTCGAAGAACCAACTTGTGGGAGGATCGTTTGCCTTCACGATCACTTCCACATGGTACTCCACCTCAGTGTCGCTCACCCAATGCTCAAGGTAGGTGAGGATGGGTGCTCGGTGGAACTGACACTCCTGGAGGCTATCCTTGAGAAGTAAGGAAAACCCAGTGGTCAGGTGCTCTTCGGGTACAGCGGCCATCTACAAAGGTGGAATAGGAGGGGTAAATAAGCTGATGAAATCTCAGGTTTAGAAAAGAAGAGAGGTTCAGAAGGTTTTTAAAAAAGGGTCTCATCTAACTAACGCCCATGCAAACTAAGGCTTCCTACAGTCAAC
This sequence comes from Secale cereale, assembly GCA_902687465.1. Classification (NCBI taxonomy): domain Eukaryota; kingdom Viridiplantae; phylum Streptophyta; class Magnoliopsida; order Poales; family Poaceae; genus Secale; species Secale cereale. Next base: position 292,104,192 of record LR738715.1, on the reverse strand, counting down.
CTGGCTCTGATACCAGCTCTGTGGGGACCCCGACTTAGAAGTCGAGATCACCGAATGCACGTGTACAGTGATCCCAGAGATCAATGCTCACTGAACACACAGAAGCTGAATAACAAGAGTCTTACATCCACACAAATAGTCTTACACGAATTAAGGCCATTATGGCCAAGTCTTACATAGATAGAGCCTCACGGGCTGAATAGCAAATAACTCAAATAGCGGAAGTCTTCGATAACAGGTAGAACCCATGCCATCTGCCTTAACCCTACAAGCATTCTGACTGGGATAGCGTCCTAGTTCGCATGTTCGTCTCCAAAAAATTCTTCCTCATAATCCTGCTCTTCCATGCCTGGCCAATTAAATAACCAGTGGCGAGCCAATGAGTACTTTGAATGTACTCGCAAGCAACCCATGATGTGGTTCAAAGTAACAATGCAATTGAACGATAATGAACAATCTAGCAAGGGCTAGAATAAACATTCTACTATCAAGTTTATGCATCAATAACCTCGCGTAACCTCGAAGACAGGTTACCGATATCAACATGAATGAGATTCAACTCATCGAGTCAAGTCACCACCTTGACTCACATACACACGCATGGTTTCACAAACATTGAACGTAGCCCAAGAGCGGTTACCCAACTGTCCATGACCGTGGACACGGCTATTCGAATAGTTTGACACTCTGCAGAGGTTGTACACTTTACCCACAAGATCCGGGGAACTTCCGTGTCATCCACGTCCCGCGGTACCTCAAGTACCCAGGGTAAGCACCCGGTCATTATCTTTCCTTAGACGACACTAACATAGGGTCCACTTGTTGGTACACGGCCCTCGGGTACAAACAATAGATCACGGGACTTGCCCTAATTTCAATGTTACGCGTACCCGAAGGGACCAACGGTGTGTCCGGTGCCCTGTGAAAACAGTCATGGTCGTCTATCCAAGCACGACCCCGTCCCGGGAAAGACCTCAAGTCTTCCCGTCACTAGTAATGCGGGCACCATGCTAGTATCGACCTAAGTAATCAATAAAGCCCCCTCCCATAAGGGGTAGTGTGGTTGCACATGTATGGTTGGAATAACGGTCACAACTTAAACCAATCCGTTCGAAAAACACACACACTTGCCTCGGTACACCACTTCGTCATCAAGTGGTCACCCAACTCATCATCTCCCTCGGGCATGAATGGCACCCGACGGGGTTTTATGTAAAGACTTCAACCACGAAGGTTCATGTCACACAGGCATCACTGTTCATTACTACTACCCATATGCATGTCATCTAGCACATAGCAAGATCAAGATCACGGCATGCATCATATGGTGGAATCAACTAGGTCACTATCGTAACCCTAACATCATGCATCGGAAACAAACGGGTTCCGAAGAACAGTGTATCATGGTCAAAGGGCTGCTTGCCTGGATTGCTTGGTCTTCAAAGTCTTCAAATCCTTCTCCTTCTTCTTCCACAGCAACTTCGTCAAATACGGGATCTATACGTCGCATAATAACAACGGAAAAATAAGATCACAATAAAACAGAAAAATCAAAGTGCTCAGAAAAATGTCAACTTATTTTTGTTAAATACTAGAGGAATTTCTAAGATGGGGAAAATTCATAGTTGGAGTTTTGGAGCAACATAATGGATTTTATTGATTTTAGAACAGGAGTTTTACTGCTCAAATTTGAATTTAAATTTGAACAGAACAGAAAAGTTTCATAGATGTGAGTGAAAGTGGTACTATTAAATAGGTTGGAATATTACAAGATTTTAGGAGTTGGAATTATTTTATTTGGACCATTATTCTTTTCTGTAGAAATGTTTGAATTAATACAGAAAAGAGAAAGGAGAAAAAAGACCTGTGCAACTGGGCCAGAGAGGCCACAGTGCACGGCCCAGGGCGGTCCAGCCCAGCCGCACGGGTGCCTGCGCGCGCACGTCAGGTTTTTGAACCTGACGGGCGGGGCCCGTGGGTCAGTGGCAGAGAGGAGGGGGAGAGAGGTGTGGGGATGACAGGCGGGGCCCGCCTGTCATCTCCAACCTTGCGGCCACGGCGACGGCGAGCTCACCGGCGAGGTTTCCGGCCACGGCGACGGCAACGGAGGCCAGGAATGGACTCAGCGTCGAGTGGCAGTTGTAGGGGTGGTGGTATGGTACGCCGGGGAGGTTGGGTTCGCCGGCGGCGAGGTGGGACGGCGGAAGCTCGTCGGGAGGTCGTTGCTCCGGTTGTTTCCGACTGCCACAGAGAGGGGGAACAGGGGGGAAATGGTCAGTGGAGCACGGCGGTTCCAGATCGGGCGAAAGGAAGGGCAGGGGAGGCTCGTACTGCGGGATCACCGGCGGCCCGACGCGGCGGAGCTCCGGTCGATCCCGAGCACTGGGACCTCCTGGGGTCGAACTGATGGTGCTGGGGGGCTCAGTGAGGTGAGGTGATGTAATGCCCCGGATGTAATACTTTCCCTTTTGGGTATATAATATATCTCCGGCTTCATCTATTTCCTTTTCGGGTTCTTTGTCTTTCGGGCTTTCGTCGTTTTGTTGTGTGAGTGTGTGGCATTCATTCATATCATGTAGTCATGTGCATTGCATTGCTTTTGTGTTGTGGGTTGCATCCGGTTCCGTGTGTTTCTTCCCGTTGTCCGTTTCGCGTTCCGGAGCTCCCTCACGTGTCCGTGACGTCCCGTAGGCCTACTTTGTTGTTCGGGCATTTTTCGTTACCGGTGTGCCGCGAGGTTGTTTTGTGTGTTGTTGTTTTGTTGTGTGCAACCCGCCTCTCAAATCTCGTCTCGTTTGGACTCCGTTGACTTTTCCATCCGTTGTCCGTGTGGGTCCGAAGTGCCTTTACTTCGTGTCCCGGAAACACCCCTACTGCATTCTTTTATCTCCGTCTAGGCCTTTTTAATTCTACCCCGCGATCGGATCCGTTGGATCGCGATCGGAGGGCTCCTAGCGCCCCTAAACTCTCCCTAACCCTAAATTCTGCTACATATAGACCCCCTAGTCTATTTTGGGCATCCCTATCCCCTTCTTCTTCCTCCTCTAGATCTCCTTCCTTTTTTTTTCTTTTCTTTCTCCAAATCCGAAATTCTGCCGGATCCCGAGGGGATCCATCGGATCCTTCCAGCACCGCCGGCCGGACCTCGATCTGGACGAGGTCAACGCCTCGTCAGCGCCCCGCCGGTTCCTCCAGTAGCCTCGCGCACTCCTCCCGCGTCGACCGAGCCGACCGCTCCGCAGCGACGGGCGCTCGCCAGTGGACCACTTCGACCGCGGCCCGTACGTCCGCTCGCCAGGACCACTTGGTCGGGCCCTTCGCCGTCGCCTGGGCCAGGCCCGACTCGCCTCCCGCCCGACCGATCCTTCCTCTCTACTCCGCCGCCCAGCTTCGCGGGCATCCGCCCGATCCAGACGTCCGCCTCAGCTCCGGGCCGAGGCCCGTACTCCGCACCGCCGCTCCACCGAGGCTCCGCGCCTGGGCCACCGGTCGGCCAGGTCGGGCCGCCGCCGCTTCTCCCCCGTGGGCCTCGTCGGGCCATCCCTCCCACCGCGGGGGCGCTGCCTCCCTCGCCAGGCGCCCCGCGCCACCTGGGCCGCCCCCCTCGCCGCGTTGGGCCGCCGCCTCCCGCACTGCTCCAGCCGCCAGCCGCCGGATCGGGCCAGATCCGCGCCGCCGGCCCGTCCCTCCGTTCGTTTTTTTCCAGACCCTGAGGTTGAACCCTTTTCCCACCTAAGTCCCTGTTTAATTGATCTGTGATGTTAGTTTCAAACTTGCATAACTTTGTGCCTGTTGCTCCGTTTTGCGCGTGTAGCATGTCCAGATGTTCGTGGAGATGTCCTCTACGTTTTACCTGTTGTTGTCATGCATGTTAGATGTCATCTTGACACTTGTTTTGCTGTTGCAAGAGTGCATCATGATATAAACTGCTGTTATGTGTTATTTTCATGCCACCTTTGACATGTGATATCTTTTAGCTCGTTTGTCCAAATGATGCAAATGACATGTCCACGTGTTCGTCTTGCCACGAACTACGTGTTGTGTGTGATAGGTTGCATAGTAGATTTATTGTTTCCTTGTTATCATCGTTACAAAGTGCCATGTTCATATGTTGTGTTTTCACTTGTTATGAAATGCCATCTTGTTGAGCTTGTTGCAATCGTTGTGTTCACCTCTATGAAGCATGCTTGTGTGTTTCGGGATCACCTTCATATGCACTTTGATGAGGTGCTTACCCTTTGCCATGTTTAGTTTCGAGGTGACTTAAACATGCTCTTTTGTGTGCTAAGATGATATTGCTGTTTTAGGACTTAGTGAAATTTCACTAAGTCTGAAATCTGTAACGTTCCGATGCCATGTTCGTGTGATGTTGTAGGACAAAGCATGATAGTTTTGGGGTGGATTTTGATTGTTCCTTATAGTATATATTGTTGTCTTTCCATCCATGTCCTCACATGTCCATTTGAGTGGCTGTAGCATGTTTATCTTTTGCTCTAAAGTTTCAATAAAATTCTGCTGCCAGAATTTTATTGCAAAGTTCAATATGTCCAAGATCATTGCTATTGATCCGTGACTCCGTTGGGGGTGCACTTTGGACCTAGTTGCTGTACTATATGTCTAGTTTGTGTTCATGTCCTTTGCCATGCTTTTTGGGTGCTGTAGCTTAATTATTTTGAGCTCCAAAGATGCTATGTTGCTGTAATTTTCAGTTTTCGCTCAAATCTTGTTTCGGGCATAACTTTTAGCCCGTAACTCCGATTTCAGCGAATCTTATATCAAACTTGGGTGATTTTCTGTGTAGATTAATAATATCAGTTTGTTATCTTGTTTTGAGGTGTTTTGCTTGAGTGATGTTTTACGTGCTCCATGTGCATCCTTAGTGCATCCATCATGCATTCATGTTTTTCGAGTGCGCATTGCATCTTGTTGATTTGGTGCTTGGTGTGATTGTTTGGTTTAGAGCCGGAAGCTGAGACCGGGTACGAAGTTGAGCACGAGGTTTCCAACGAGGTTGAGCACGAGGACCCTTCTTACGATCCGAACGACTTCTCTTCAGGCAAGATGACCGAACCCCGATAACATTACTATCTTTGCCTATTGCTAGTAGTCTCGATCTATAGTTTTGCCTCGAGGCCCATGTTCTTCTTGTCAGCCTCCTACTTGTAACCAATTGCCATGTTTAACCACCCTACCTATGCAAACCGTTGCTTGGCTAAGTACGCTTCGCTCAGCCCTTCTTATAGCGTTGCTAGTTGCAGGTGAAGTGAAGATGCTTGCTTCATGATGAAGTTTGGTTGAGTTATATCACACTATATAAATGCTTAAAATGAAATCATCTATATATTGGCAAGGGTGGAAGGCTAAGCCTTTTGCTTGGTGTTTTGTTCCACTCATGCCGTTAGGATCCGTATAAGCCGGTATTATGTTCCTTGATTATGCGTTCCTAACACGGTTGGGGTGTATGGGACCCCCTCGATAAACCGCTAAGTGCTAAGTCTTTTCCAGCAAGTCCCAACATTGGTACTATTTGCCTAATAACAAACTAAACTTGCATAGGGAGTAATTAACCCTCTTTCTTAATCAACAACCCCGGGCCAGTGCTCCACATGAGTGTTGGTCCGAAACGGGGGTTCTGCGGGGCCACCTCAAGGAAACTCGAGGTTTGGTAAAAACCTGTAGAATCGCCCATCCGGTCGTGTCCTGAGACTTAGATACGCGCGGCTACTATCAGGGTGTCGACACGCCGGGAGGATTTGCTGGATTAGCCTTACCTTAGTTCGGTATATCTTGAGCACGGGATTCCGAGGATACTCGGGTCTTCCCACTTTGGAGTTGCGACTCCGCGGATCGTGGGCTTGTAATGGGTCAAGTTGGAACACCCCTGCAGGGTTTGAACTTTCGAAAGCCGTGCCCGCGGTTATGTGGCAGATGGGAGCTTGTTAATTCCGGTTGTAGATAACTTGACACAATGATACTAATACACTACCAGCGTGTGTTCCGTGACTGTCAATTTCCGAATAGGGATTCGGGAGTTGAACACGGAGGGGTTATGATTGTGAGCTTGTAGCTAGGATCACTTCGTGATCACTTCTCGCCGATGCCTTCTCTTCTCGCTCTCACTTACGTAAGCTAGATGCTAGTTGCTGCTGTAGACTTGTTCTTTCTTCAGCCTTTCCCTCACCTAAAGGCTTTGATAGTCTTGTTACCCGGGAACGGGATTGTTGAGTCCTCTGTGGCTCACAGTTACTTCACACACCAGATGCAGGTCCAGCTGTGAGCTATCCAGGTGATGGCACCGAGCTGGATTGGGAGTACGACGAAGAGCGTAGTCGGTACTACGTGCGCTACCCGGACGATCAGTAGTGGAGTCTCTTACTAGGATTCGATCCACCTGTGGTTTATTTATCTGAGTTTGGTACTTTGACATTTGGCTTTTGCCCTTAGAGGGTTGTAGTGCTCTTAATGTATGATGATTGAGACTTGTACTGTAATTCTGTGACGTGGCGAGTGTAAGCCAACTATTTTCAGTTTACTATCCCCTCTTTTACATGAGTTGTGCAAAGATTACCAAACTTGAGATCATTCTAGGATGGACTTATGCCTTTAAGTCGTGCCTCGACACGTAGGAGGTATAACTCCATCCTGGGCATTACAAGTTGGTATTCAGAGCCTTCTCCGACCTAGGAGCCCCCACTGTTTGATCGAACCGTTGACGGTTGAGTCTAGGCACACACTGAAAACTTTTTGAGTCCTATATTATATCGGAGAGTAGGATTTCTTTGCTTCTCATCCCCTTTCTCTCTGGTGAGGACTCCTGACGTCTACTCTTGTCTCTCCTATCTTCAAAATTTGCACAAAATTTTTTTTAGGATTCCCGCGAGTATTCTGGGATTGTTTCGATGTTCTTGTGACAAGGATATTGTTCTCGATGCCTCCTGTTACCGAGGAGTTGAGCTTCGGGGTATCATTGTAACAAGCATATCGCGACAGTACTAAATACTTAAGACGGCCGACATCGAAAATCTCCCCTATACGGCCAGTGGCAAGATAACCCCGACATCACCCAGTACTGGGGAGGTAGTTCGGGAGTATTGCCATAGCTTGTTATAGTGGATGCTTTTCGAAGGTCCGAGGTACACAGTTTCCGAGAAAGACTGGTTATGTGTTGAAGGATGGATACACCTGGATGTAGGTTAGAGTTGATTGCGCGGTGCTTCCCGTGTATCCCCAACACCTGATTGCATAACTGGAATCTTTCGGAAAACTATAGGTGGGTTTTATCCAGTAGATCGTAGGCATTCTTCCAATGAATGCAGGTTAGTGAGTTCGGGGTTCGACATTGAGTGAAGGGGTTATATGACCGAGGTTGCTATCAGGAGTTGCATCTTAAAGGGTCCTTGGCTATGCTGATCCGGGGATTGCAAAACCTTTTCGTAACGCGTTCATATGCTTTCAGCACAAAGATGTTAGAACGAAACTCCTCTCTTGTGTTTGTTCCTGTCCGTACCTTGTTGTTTTTCTTATTTTATCCTTTTGATCCCTATGTGGCTTCTCGTGAAGACTGATGTTATCAATTAACTAAGAAATTCATTCATCCCTCTTGTTCGGATGATTTCATTCGTTCTTATTGTTCGAATGATTATTGTGAAGACTTGTTGCAATTCATTCCATTGATTCAGCTTATTCCTTTTGTCAATCAATTGCTGATTCGTGGTCATCTCTTACAGGATGGCTCCGAAAAGGGTTCCGAACGCCAACCCAGAGAGTGAAGAGGTCCCAGAGCGTCCTCCTTCACCTCCTCCTCCGCCTGAGGCTTGGAGAGCAATTATGCAGACTACTGCTCAGAACACTCAGTTGATGATGCAGATGATGCAGCAAATGCAAGCTATGCAAGCTAATCAAGCTAATCAGGGCGTTCCAATGAACCAAGGCAACTTCTTCCAGCAGCACCATGCTACCCTCAACCAGTTCTTGGCTAACAATCCTAAAGCTTTCAGTTACTGTGTCGACCCTCTTGATGCTGAGGATTGGCTGACCGATATCAAGAAGCATTTTGAGTGCAGTAACGTGAAAGAAGATGACTATGTAAAGTTTGCAGCCTTCCAACTGAAAGATCAAGCAGCTGACTGGTGGCAGCAGTACAAAGACTCAAGGCCGGGTCAAGTGATCTCTTGGGAGAATTTCTGCAAGGATTTCCGCTCGCATCACATTCCTACAAGTGTTATCGAGGGTATGCGTGAGCAATTCCGCAACCTCAAGCAGGGCTCCATGACAGTCTATCAGTATAATGTCAAGTTCCAAAACCTCGCTCGCTATGCAAAGCAAGACATTCCTGATGCAAAGAGTAAAATCTATCAGTTCCGTGGAGGTCTCAAAGATGAACTTCAGCTTGCTCTCACTTTGTTCGAGCCAGACGAATTCGATAAGTTCTATAACATGGCTTTGAAACAAGAAGCAGCTCAGCTTAAGATGGAGGCTTCTAAGAAGAGAATTCGAGATGCTGTTCACTCTTCCTCATCGTCTCAGTTGGCTGCGAAACAACAGAAATTCTGGCTTCCTCCTCCTCCAGTGATTCGAGCTCCATACAACAACTCCAACAACAAGAACTCTAGTGGTCGTGGTTTCTCCCACCCACCCAACCCAAGCAACCAGTCGAAGAAGCAGTTTCAGTCTCTAGGCTCCAAGTCCAGTGGCTCTCTTTTCCGTCCTCTCTCAGAAGTGACTTGCAACAAATGCACTCAGAAGGGTCACTATGCCAACAGATGTCCGAATCCGAAGCGTCTTCCTCCTCCACCACCTGTGAGTTCAGCTATTGTCAGGCATGATCCAAAGGCTGCAAGGGTCAATCTGATGAATGCAGCACAAGCGGAGGCTTCTTCTGATGTCATTCTGGGTAACCTTCCAGTTAACTCTTTTCCAGCTAAAGTGTTATTTGATTCAGGTGCTTCACATTCTTTCATGTCATACCCGTTTGCATCCAAGCATAGTGTGACCACAGCAGCTTTACCGAGGCAGTTGGCAGTTTCTTCTCCGGGAAAGCAGATGCATTCCAGTATATATGCTCCGGATGTTTCCATTCGCATGGGTGATTATCGATTTTTGGCTTCTCCGGTGATTCTTGGTCATTCTGACATCGACCTCATTCTCGGAATGGATTGGCTTTCTCAGCACGATGCTCACATTGATTGTGCTCAAAAGGAAGTCAAATTGACTCATTCTGATGAAGATGTGATTATCTTCGCCTCCAGGGATAATACTATTCGGCTTTTCTCTCTTAATGATAAGGGCGAAATTAATGCCATAGAGCAAATTCCAGTGGTGAACGAATATCAAGACGTCTTTCCAGAAGATCTTCCAGGCATGCCTCCACACCGTCAGGTGGAGTTTGTCATTGAACTCGAGCCGGGCACCGAACCTGCTTGCCGGCGTCCATACAAGCTCTCTCCGGATGAATTGAAGGAATTGAAGAAGCAGCTTGATAAGCAGGAGAGTATGGGTCTCATCAGACCGAGTACATCTCCATGGGGCTGTGGTGTCTTATTTGTCAAGAAGAAAGATGGCACGGAGCGTCTCTGTGTTGACTACCGGCCATTGAACAAGAAGACGATTAAGAACAAGTATCCGCTCCCCAACATCAACGAACTCTTTGAGCAGCTCAAAGGAGCTAAAGTGTTCTCTAAGCTTGACCTCCGAATGGGCTATCATCAAATTCGCATTCGCGAGGAAGACATTCCCAAGACGGCCTTCAGAACGAGCTACGGTTCATACGAGTATACCGTCATGTCCTTCGGTCTCGCCAATGCTCCTCCTACCTTTTCAAGGATGATGCATTACATCTTCAACCCCTATACTGGCGAGTTCGTGCTTGTGTATCTGGATGATATTCTGGTGTTTTCCAAGAATGAAGAAGATCACGAAAAGCACTTGCGTCTGGTTCTTGATCGACTCTGAGAGCATAAATTCTATGCCAAGTTCTCAAAGTGCGAGTTTTGGCTCGATAAGGTTTTGTACCTGGGCCACATTATCTCAGCTGACGGTATTGCGGTTAATCCCGAGAAAGTTGAAGCAATTGTCAACTGGGAAGCTCCTCAGAACGTCAAGCAGCTCCGCAGTTTTCTGGGTCTTGCCAGCTATTGCAGAAGGTTTGTTGAAAACTTCTCCAAGATTGCCAAGCCTCTTTCCAACCTGCTTCAGAAGAACGTCAAATACTTTTGGTCTCCCGAGTGTGAAGTGGCTTTCAAAACCCTCAAAGAGAAGCTTGTCTCTGCTCCAGTTCTGACTCCTCCGGATGAAACCAAGCCCTATGAAGTGTTCTGTGACGCTTCTCTTCAAGGTCTTGGTGGTGTGCTTATGCAAGATAAGAAAATTGTGGCATATACTTCTCGGCAGCTCAAGCCCAGTGAGAAGAACTATCCCACACATGATCTCGAGCTAGCAGCTGTGGTACATGCTCTGATTACGTGGAGACATCTGTTGTTGGGCAGAAAGGTCGACATCTTCACTGATCACAAGAGCTTGAAGTACATCTTCACACAGCCGCATCTGAACCTCCGCCAGACTCGTTGGGTCGAGATGATCCAAGAGTACAACCCCAGCATTGAGTACACTCCAGGCAAGGCGAATGTGATTGCAGATGCTTTGAGCAGAAAGGCATATTGCAACAGCCTTCTTATCAAGCCACACCAGCCTGAGCTTTGTGAAGCTTTCAGGAAGCTCAACCTTAAAGTTGTTCCGCAGGGTTTTCTTGCAAATCTCCAAATTGCTCCTACCTTGGAAGATCAAGTCCGTGAGGCCCAACTCATTGATACCATGGTGAAGAAAGTGAAACATGGGATTGCAAAGGGCACTCCAAAATATAAGTGCTTCCGTGTTGATGAGAGAGATACCTTGTTCTTCGAGGACAAACTCGTTGTTCCCAAAGGTGATCTCAGGAAGCTCATAATGGAAGAAGCTCATGATTCTCTCCTTTCAATTCATCCTGGCAGTTCCAAGATGTACCAAGACCTCAAGCAATCTTACTGGTGGACACGCATGAAAAGGGAGATTGCCCAATTCGTGAATGAATGTGATGTATGCAGAAGAGTGAAAGCAGAACATCAACGTCCAGCCGGTCTTCTCCAACCTCTTCCTATTCCCGAGTGGAAGTTCGACCACATTGAAATGGACTTCGTCACTGGCTTTCCTAAATCCAAGCGAGGCAATGATGCTATCTTTGTGGTGATTGACAAGCTTACCAAAGTCGCTCACTTTTTGCCAGTCAAAGAATCAATCAATGCAACTCAACTTGCAGAGATGTACACTTCCAGAATTGTGTCCCTACATGGCATTCCTCAGGTGATATCCTCAGACCGTGGCAGCTTGTTCACATCAAAGTTCTGGGACTCCTTTCAGTCCGCCATGGGCACGAAGATCAGGTTCAGCACTGCCTTTCACCCTCAGACTAGTGGTCAAGTCGAGCGTGTGAATCAAATTCTAGAAGATATGCTCAGAGCCTGTGTCATCTCCTTCGGCATGAAATGGGAAGACTGTCTTCCATTTGCCGAGTTCTCTTACAACAACAGCTTTCAAGCAAGTGCAGGCAAAGCACCGTTCGAAATTCTATATGGCAGAAAGTGCCGTACCCCTCTCAACTGGTCTGAAACAGGCGAACGCCAACTTCTTGGCAATGACTTGATCTCAGAAGCCGAAGAAATGTGCAAAGTCATACGTGAGAATCTCAAGGCCGCTCAGTCGCGTCAGAAGAGCTACTATGACGGCAAGCATCGTGATTTGGCTTTCGACATCGGTGATCATGTCTATCTCCGAGTTTCTCCGATGAAAGGAACCCAAAGATTCGGTATCAAAGGAAAGCTTGCTCCTAGATACGTCGGGCCTTTCAAGATTCTTGGCAAAAGAGGCGATCTAGCCTATCAGCTCGAGCTCCCTTCCAACTTTGCAAATGTTCATGATGTCTTCCATGTGTCTCAGCTTCGCAAATGCTTCAAGGCACCTGAGCGCATGATTCCGTTTGAGGAGATTGATCTTCAACAAGACCTTTCCTAGCGAGAGCATCCAGTTGCCATTCTCGAAGAAACCGAACGCAAGACTCGCAACAAGTCCATCAAGTTTCTGAAAGTCAAGTGGTCACATCACACCGACCGAGAAGCTACCTGGGAACGAGAAGATCATCTTCGTTCCGAGTACCCTTCCTTTTTCCAGTCCTAGATCTCGGGACGAGATCTTTTTGTAGTAGAGGAGAGTTTGTAATGCCCCGGATGTAATACTTTCCCTTTTGGGTATATAATATATCTTCGGCTTCATCTATTTCCTTTTCGGGTTCTTTGTCTTTCGGGCTTTCGTCGTTTTGTTGTGTGAGTGTGTGGCATTCATTCATATCATGTAGTCATGTGCATTGCATTGCTTTTGTGTTGTGGGTTGCATCCGGTTCCGTGTGTTTCTTCCTGTTGTCCGTTTCGCGTTCCGGAGCTCCCTCACGTGTCCGTGACGTCCCGTAGGCCTACTTTGTTGTTCGGGCGTTTTTCGTTACCGGTGTGCCGCGAGGTTGTTTTGTGTGTTGTTGTTTTGTTGTGTGCAATCCGCCTCTCAAATCTCGTCTCGTTTGGACTCCGTTGACTTTTCCATCCGTTGTCCGTGTGGGTCCGAAGTGCCTTTACTTCGTGTCCCGGAAACACCCCTACTGCATTCTTTTATCTCCGTCTAGGCCTTTTTAATTCTACCCCCGCGATCGGATCCGTTGGATCGCGATCGGAGGGCTCCTAGAGCCCCTAAACTCTCCCTAACCCTAAATTCTGCTACATATAGACCCCCTAGTCTATTTTGGGCATCCCTATCCCCTTCTTCTTCCTCCTCTAGATCCCCTTCCTTTTTTTTCTTTTCTTTCTCCAGATCCGAAATTCTGCCGGATCCCGAGGGGATCCATCGGATCCTTCCAGCACCGCCGGCCGGACCTCGATCTGGACGAGGTCAACGCCTCGTCAGCGCCCCGCCGGTTCCTCCAGTCGCCTCGCGCACTCCTCCCGCGTCGACCGAGCCGACCGCTCCACAGCGACGGGCGCTCGCCAGTGGACCACTTCGACCGCGGCCCGTACGTCCGCTCGCCAGGACCACTTGGTCGGGCCCTTCGCCGTCGCCTGGGCCAGGCCCGACTCGCCTCCCGCCCGACCGGGCCTTCCTCTCCACTCCGCCGCCCAGCTTCGCGGGCATCCGCCCGATCCAGTCGTCCGCCTCAGCTCCGGGCCGAGGCCCGTACTCCGCACCGCCGCTCCACCGAGGCTCCGCGCCTGGGCCACCGGTCGGCCAGGTCGGGCCGCCGCCGCTTCTCCCCCGTGGGACTCGTCGGGCCATCCCTCCCACCGCGGGGGCGCTGCCTCCCTCGCTAGGCGCCCCGCGCCACCTGGGCCGCCCCCCCTCGCCGCGTTGGGCCGCCGCCTCCCGCACTGCTCCAGCCGCCAGCCGCCGGATCGGGCCAGATCCGCGCCGCCGGCCCGTCCCTCCGTTCGTTTTTTTTCCAGACCCTGAGGTTGAACCCTTTTCCCACCTAAGTCCCTGTTTAATTGATCTGTGATGTTAGTTTCAAACTTGCATAACTTTGTGCCTGTTGCTCCGTTTTGCGCGTGTAGCATGTCCAGATGTTCGTGGAGATGTCCTCTACGTTTTACCTGTTGTTGTCATGCATGTTAGATGTCATCTTGACACTTGTTTTGCTGTTGCAAGAGTGCATCATGATATAAACTGCTGTTATGTGTTATTTTCATGCCACCTTTGACATGTGATATCTTTTAGCTCGTTTGTCCAAACGATGCAAATGACATGTCCACGTGTTCGTCTTGCCACGAACTACGTGTTGTGTGTGATAGGTTGCATGGTAGATTTATTGTTTCCTTGTTATCATCGTTACAAAGTGCCATGTTCATATGTTGTGTTTTCACTTGTTATGAAATGCCATCTTGTTGAGCTTGTTGCAATCGTTGTGTTCACCTCTATGAAGCATGCTTGTGTGTTTCGGGATCACCTTCATATGCACTTTGATGAGGTGCTTACCCTTTGCCATGTTTAGTTTCGAGGTGACTTAAACATGCTCTTTTGTGTGCTAAGATGATATTGCTGTTTTAGGACTTAGTGAAATTTCACTAAGTCTGAAATCTGTAACGTTCCGATGCCATGTTCGTGTGATGTTGTAGGACAAAGCATGATAGTTTTGGGGTGGATTTTGATTGTTCCTTATAGTATATATTGTTGTCTTTCCATCCATGTCCTCACATGTCCATTTGAGTGGCTGTAGCATGTTTATCTTTTGCTCTAAAGTTTCAATAAAATTCTGCTGCCAGAATTTTATTGCAAAGTTCAATATGTCCAAGATCATTGCTATTGATCCGTGACTCCGTTGGGGGTGCACTTTGGACCTAGTTGCTGTACTATATGTCTAGTTTGTGTTCATGTCCTTTGCCATGCTTTTTGGGTGCTGTAGCTTAATTATTTTGAGCTCCAAAGATGCTATGTTGCTGTAATTTTCAGTTTTCGCTCAAATCTTGTTTCGGGCATAACTTTTAGCCCGTAACTCCGATTTCAGCGAATCTTATATCAAACTTGGGTGATTTTCTGTGTAGATTAATAATATCAGTTTGTTATCTTGTTTTGAGGTGTTTTGCTTGAGTGATGTTTTACGTGCTCCATGTGCATCCTTAGTGCATCCATCATGCATTCATGTTTTTCGAGTGCGCATTGCATCTTGTTGATTTGGTGCTTGGTGTGATTGTTTTGTTTAGAGCCGGAAGCTGAGACTGGGTACGAAGTTGAGCACGAGGTTTCCAACGAGGTTGAGCACGAGGACCCTTCTTACGATCCGAACGACTTCTCTTCAGGCAAGATGACCGAACCCCGATAACATTACTATCTTTGCCTATTGCTAGTAGTCTCGATCTATAGTTTTGCCTCGATGCCCATGTTCTTCTTGTCAGCCTCCTACTTGTAACCAATTGCCATGTTTAACCACCCTACCTATGCAAACCGTTGCTTGGCTAAGTACGCTTCGCTCAGCCCTTCTTATAGCGTTGCTAGTTGCAGGTGAAGTGAAGATGCTTGCTTCATGATGAAGTTTGGTTGGGTTATATCACACTATATAAATGCTTAAAATGAAATCATCTATATATTGGCAAGGGTGGAAGGCTAAGCCTTTTGCTTGGTGTTTTGTTCCACTCATGCCGTTAGGATCCGTATAAGCTGGTATTATGTTCCTTGATTATGCGTTCCTAACACGGTTGGGGTGTATGGGACCCCCTCGATAAACCGCTAAGTGCTAAGTCTTTTCCAGCAAGTCCCAACATTGGTACTATTTGCCTAATAACAAACTAAACTTGCATAGGGAGTAATTAACCCTCTTTCTTAATCAACAACCCCGGGCCAGTGCTCCACATGAGTGTTGGTCCGAAACGGGGGTTCTGCGGGGCCACCTCAAGGAAACTCGAGGTTTGGTAAAAACCTGTAGAATCGCCCATCCGGTCGTGTCCTGAGACTTAGATACGCGCGGCTACTATCAGGGTGTCGACACGCCGGGAGGATTTGCTGGATTAGCCTTACCTTAGTTCGGTATATCTTGAGCACGGGATTCCGAGGATACTCGGGTCTTCCCACTTTGGAGTTGCGACTCCGCGGATCGTGGGCTTGTAATGGGTCAAGTTGGAACACCCCTGCAGGGTTTGAACTTTCGAAAGCCGTGCCCGCGGTTATGTGGCAGATGGGAGCTTGTTAATTCCGGTTGTAGATAACTTGACACAATGATACTAATACACTACCAGCGTGTGTTCCGTGACTGTCAATTTCCGAATAGGGATTCGGGAGTTGAACACGGAGGGGTTATGATTGTGAGCTTGTAGCTAGGATCACTTCGTGATCACTTCTCGCCGATGCCTTCTCTTCTCGCTCTCACTTACGTAAGCTAGATGCTAGTTGCTGCTGCAGACTTGTTCTTTCTTCAGCCTTTCCCTCACCTAAAGGCTTTGATAGTCTTGTTACCCGGGAACGGGATTGCTGAGTCCTCTGTGGCTCACAGTTACTTCACACACCAGATGCAGGTCCAGCTGTGAGCTATCCAGGTGATGGCACCGAGCTGGATTGGGAGTACGACGAAGAGCGTAGTCGGTACTACGTGCGCTACCCGGACGATCAGTAGTGGAGTCTCTTACTAGGATTCGATCCGCCTGTGGTTTATTTATCTGAGTTTGGTACTTTGACATTTGGCTTTTGCCCTTAGAGGGTTGTAGTGCTCTTAATGTATGATGATTGAGACTTGTACTGTAATTCTGTGACGTGGCGAGTGTAAGCCAACTATTTTCAGTTTACTATCCCCTCTTTTACATGAGTTGTGCAAAGATTACCAAACTTGAGATCATTCTAGGATGGACTTATGCCTTTAAGTCGTGCCTCGACACGTAGGAGGTATAACTCCATCCTGGGCATTACAGGTGAGGCTGTTGGTGCCGCTGGAGAGGCTCGGGAGGGGCTTGTATAGCCGCGCCCACGGTCCACCGTGGACTCGTGCGCCGGCGAGGTTGCAGGCGAGGCTAGGAGAGGTTCTGGTGCCTGTGATCAAGCCGGGGAGGATCGTGGACTTGTTCCACGTCCAGCTGAGGTGAGAAGAGGAGCGGGGGAGCTTCTGGAGCGTGCGCGCGTGCGAGGAAGAAGAGTGGCCGTTGCGGGCGGCCGGTGCGCGTGCGACGATGTTCACTGGAGGGCGCAGGAGGAGGGGGGACAACGCCGGGGCGGTCGCGGATGTCGAGGGGCCTCGACTGGCGCGAGGCAGTGTCCCGAGGCTGTCGGGGGAGGCTGATTGGCTGGAGCTACAGTGCGTGTCCGCACTGTTGCGTGCTCCAGAGCGCGCGTATGGCTGGCACCACCGTGCCCTCGCCGCTCCGGTCAAAACCAACGTGCCCAAGAGTGTCTAGAAGGTTGAGGGAGGAGTAAAGAATTGGCCTGCGGCCTTGGATGCCCTGGAGATGCTGAGAGAGAGGGAGGATGCTGGTGACTTGGTGAAAACTTGCTGTCCAGCAAGGTAAACTTGGGTTCTTACCCCTCAATCATGGAGCTTGGGTTCTGGGGAAGTTACTGGGGGTAGCTAGTGACTCAATGATCATGTGGTAAAAAGTTAAGGCCATGGAGAAGAGTAAAAGTGATCAAGATGGAGGTTTTAGTAAATCTACAGAAGGTGTTTGATCAGCGTTTGGTCAAGCAAATGACCTCCACTTGACATGGCACTTAACAGGGTTGAAAGATATGAGAAAATAGGGTGCTTCACCAAATTTGGGCTCATTTGAAGAAACTAGCCAATGTAACTTTGGTGAACCCTAGAAATCAACATAAACAGCTTCATCTTGTTTGAGTCAAGCTAATCATCTCCCCTTGATGCACCACTTGGTGTAGCATCATCATTTGGGGTATTGATCATGCCCACAAAGTTTGAAGCTCCAGATAAAAAGTTGGTAATGTAAAGTTGTTCAAATTTGCATTTGAATAGAAAGGGTTTTGAGGTGATCTGATCAAGTTGCTCTATTCCAAATCTTGTGCCATTTGGTCTAGATGCCTTATTAGGCCATTCTAGCATGTGCACCAAATTTGAGAGCAGTTGGACAAGTTTGGCAATGTAAAGTTGCTCAAACTTCAAATATGGACAGAATGGTTATGAAGGGGTTTGAGGATGTTTTCTTGCTTCCCAAGGCATGGGACTTGGCAAGAGCATCAAATATGTCATATATGACATGATAGAATTTCCCTGGAATTTTTGGAGAATATTTCCTTTGTAAATATTTCAAAAGCTTGAAATATCCAGAAAGGGTTTTAGAGGGTTTAGCCCATTATTTTGAACATGACCAAGTGTTGAAACTCTGATATATGGACAATATATGTCCTCTGAGTCTCTCTGAATTTTGGCAAATATTTTTGAAACAGTTAAATAATTTTCCCCTATTAAAGACCATTTCTGGCCTTAAGAAAAAGCTTTTAAATAAAATAGGAAAATAACTTTTAAAAATATACCTTTGTGGTTTCTGGGAGTCCTATGACTACTAGGTCTCAAATAAACCTTTTGAAATAATTTTCTCACCCTAAATCAAGTACTTGCAGTGCAAATCTCAATTCAGGGGTTTTTGGAAAACTAAATTTATAAAATACATTTTGGCCAAATTAATTTTGTAGGAAAATACTATACTGTTATATAACACTTGGCATGATCATTGGGCAGAAGTTTTGGGTATGGAGATGAATTCTACAGGAGGTCAAGCATATGAAGAAAAACTCAATTCAAATGAAAGCCAAATGATGCTAAAAATTTTTGCTGGTCCAAATTTTCATGCTTCAAAGGTACAAATAACATGTTACAAAATGCAGGGTGTGACAGGGCGCTTTTATTAACTTAAAATATAGCATCAAGCCGATGCGAAGCATAGTGAGTAACACCCGATCTCTGCACAATTAGGATGCACACAGTCAATCACGGACAGTGTGACACAAGAAAGAAAAAGACCAACATATTGGCACCAATAAAGTCGTAAAAGACCAACACCGTGCCTATGCCTAAGGAGGTGGTGGACCGATCCTAAGATTATGTTGCCACCCATGTTGGGTGAAAACATCTCTGGCCACCCGTTCCAGCCGCATACACACCATCTTGAATAATGGTTGGTACTCCGTTCGATGTAGCATAGACCACCTACGAAGCTAGTGTGTACAACGGAAAATTACCTGCAAAGCAGCAGAGTTTTTGCCATTGAAAATTAAATCATTTTACATAGCCATAGCGACCATAATAAGGCACACACTCCCACCCTTATTAGCATTTTGTAATACCGTCCAACCAATGATCAAAAATATTCGCAACACTTGTGGGCAAAATGTTTAGGGTATGGCTTAACTAATTGTATAATTATTGAAAAGTTATGATTTGAACTACGGGAGGTGCTCCACGAAGAACACGTTGGGCGTTAATGGTCCAATGACCCACAATGGCAACGAGAAAGACATTGGTGACGAGGTAATCAGAGAGGTAAGGAGAACATCTAAAAAATCTTTAAACTATAGGCATGAAAAGTTGTGGAGGAGGTATAAAATATGAGATTCTCACGCTGAAGCAAAGGTATCGCTCCACAGCGGGCTGAGAGGGGAGAGAGAGGTAGAGGGAAGGAGCGTATGAGGTAAAAAATGAATCAAGCATGGTAGGAGGCGGACGGGATTGTGACATTGAGTCACGGTTTTTTGGGGGGTAGAATTTTTGATCGGTGACCTGCATGAATTGATTGCCTATTGCGTTTATTTTGACCATGATTGTTTACTGACCATGAGTTTATTGCATTACCAAAAAAGAGATTAATTTCCATATGTTAATTGATTGTGTTACATGTTACCAAAGAAGAGATTGATTGATTCTAAAAAAAAGAGATGATTACCATATGGGAATTGATTTTGTTACCAAAGATTGGTTGATTTTTTTGGCCATATGAAAACAATTGTAAATAGAAAACCAGGAGGCGAGGAAAACCAATGGAGGTGGGAGGAAAATCGGTGGAGGGGTGGGGATATAGTGGAAGGGATTGACGAAGGGGTGGACAACGTAAGATGGGAAAGGGAACCTTACATTTCTTTTAGGTAGTAGTGATAGTGATTACTATATTATTGTTTTCTTGGGAAAGAGAGAGGATTTCGCCAGTTTATTTTGCCTGGTGCGATGCGATCTTGATATTAAGTCATTGATACATCCATTTTGCATCATGTTTTCCTACTGTTATTTATAGTGTTTTTAATCAATATAACACTTTGTGGAGCAATTCTGATGCCATGTCTCTCTTAATATGCAAGATTTACATAAAGAGGGAGTTTGCCGGCAGCTGGAGTTCTGGGCCTGAAAACCTATGTCAGAGATACCTATTCTGTACATCTCTAAATGAGCTAAAATTTTACGGAGATTTATTTTGGAATAAATAAAAATTATTGGTGGAAAGAAGTACCCAAGGGGGCTACTCAGGCGCCCACGAGGCAATACGTCTCCAAAGTATCTATAATTTTTGATTGTTCCATGCTATTATTTATGATGTTTTGGATGTTTAATGGGCTTTGTTATACACTTTTATATTATTTTTTGGGACTAACCTACTAACCCAAAGGCCCAGTCCAGATTACTGTTTTTGCCAGTTTTAGGGTTTTACAGAAAAGGAATATCAAACGGAGTCCAAACGGAATGAAACCTTCGGGAGATATATTTTTGGAGCAAAATACGCACGGGAGACTTGAGAACCACGGAGTAGGGCTGACGTGGCGTCCACGAGGGTGGGGGGCGCCCCCCTATAGGGCGCACCCCCTGCCTCGTGGGCACCCCGTCTGGCCCCCGGTGCCCTCCTTCCTCCTATATATACCTACGTACCCCGAAACTATCAGAACAACAGAGAAAACCCTAGTTCCACCACCGCAACCTTCTGTTCCCGTGAGATCCCATCTTGGAGCCTGTTCCGGAGCTCCGCCGGAGGGTGGATCTTCCACGGAGTGCTTCTACATCATCATCATCATCGCCTCACCATGAGTTGTGAGTAGTTTACCACAGACCTTCGGGTCCATAACTAGTATCTAGATGGCTTCTTCTCTCTCTTTGGATCTCAATACCAAGTTCTCCTCGGTCTTCGAGTAGATCTATTCGATGTAATCTCTTTTTGCGGTGTGTTTGTCGAGATCCGATGAATTGTGGGTTTATGATCAAGATTATCTATGAGAAATATTTGGTTCTTTTCCGAACTCTTTATGTATGATTATAATATCCTTGCAAGTCTCTTCGAATTATTGGTTTGGTTTGGCCTACCAGATCTATAGTTCTTGCAATGGGGGAAGTGCTTGGCTTTGGGTTCAATCTTGCGGTGTCTTTTCCCAGTGACAGTAGGGATAGCAAGGCACGTATTGTATTGTTGCCATAGAGGATAAAAAAATGGGGTTTATATCACTATGTTTGAGTTTATCTCTCTACATCATGTCATCTTGCTTAAGGCGTTACTCTGTTCTTATGAACTTAATACTCTAGATGCATGCTGGATAGCGGTCGATGTGTGGAGTAATAGTAGTAGATGCAGAATCGTTTCTGTCTACTTGTCTCGGACGTGATGCCTATATATAATGATCATGCCTAGATAGTCTCATAATTATTCGCTTTTCTATCAATTACTCAACATCAATTTGTTTACCAGCCGTAGAATATCGCTATCATGAGAGAAGCCACTAGAGAACACTATGGCCCCCGGGTCTATTCTCAACATATCAATCTACAATCTACTTTACTTTTCCGCTTTTACTTTCTGTTCTTATATCCAAAAATACCAAAAATATCAAACTATCATCTCTGTCAGATCTCACTTTTGTAAGTGACCGTAAAGGGATTGACAACCCCTTATCGCGTTGGCTGTGATGTTCTTATTTGTTTGTGCAGGTGCGAGGGACTTGCGCGTGGTCTCCTACTGGATTGGTACCTTGGTTCTCAAAAACTGAGGGAAATACTTACGCTACTGTGCTGCATCACCCTTTCCTCTTCGAGGGAATACAACGCAAGATCGAGAAGTAGCAAGAAGAATTTCTGGCACCGTTGCCGGGGAGGCTTACGCAAAAGTCATATACCAAGTACCTATCACAAACCCTTATCCTTCGCATTACTCTTATTTGCCTCTCGTTTTCCTCTCCCCCACTTAATCCTTGCCATTTTATTTGCCCTTCTTCTTCCGTGTGTCTATCGTTCGCTTGCTTCTTGTTTGCTTGTGTGTTGCTTGCTTACTTGTCATCATGTCTAGCACACCTATCATTATCAACACTCCCGAGAATGAGGTTCTCAACTTTAAACAAAGGGAGGAAGAAAACTTAAAAGATGCCTGGTATAGAATTTGCAATGCTCAAAATAGATCTACTAGGAAGCTTTCTACTTCCGTGCTCCTTCACAATTTTTATGTTGGCATAACTCTGTGGAATAGATTTATTTTAGATACCATTACCGGAGGGAATTTCTTGGGTAGCCATAATTTTGATTCTTATAATGCAATGACTGAATTATTTGGCTCATCACCTCTTATGGTTAATGGGACCGTTTTAACTTTGGAGCATGTTATGTAAAGGTTAGAAATCATTAAAAACAAAGTTGCTACGGTAGAGTTGGTAGAGAACTTGGATAGAAAAATCCATAATGAAATTACCCAATATGGATCCAAGGTAGGAGTTGTTCTGAAAAATCTTAAGGAAAAGGAACCCATAGTTAAGGAAAAATTAGATCAAGATTCTACTAGAATCAATAAACTTGAGTATATTATTACTAATGTGGGTTCTGCTCTTTCTGCTATAAAAATTACTCCAAATCCTTCTACCACTAAATTATCTAAGTTCATGTATGTTCCTAAAGACAAGGGTGAAACATCTAGTAAAGGAACCGTAGATCTTAAATCCATAAGTGTTCATCCTAATTTTCTTACTTTTACAAGAGAACCTTTTGACACAATTGAATTTCTTGATTTCTTGCCCAGAAGTTTGATTATCAATAGGGATAAAGAAGATCCTAAGAATCACAGGTGCTTAATTAAAGAATTGCCTTCCAAAGATGGCAATACCTAGAGGCAACCCAATTTTATTTTATTTTGTTTTTCCTTCTGTTTAGGAATAAATATTGCATCTAGCTTCTGTTTAGATGTGGTTTTGTGTTTTAATTACTGTTTGTGCCAAGTAGAACCTTTGGGAAGACTTGTGTGAAGTTTATATGATCTTGCTGTGAAAAACAGAATCGTTAGCACTCGCTAGAATGGTCACCAGATTTTACTGGAGCGTGCTATTTAGTTGATTATTTTTGCAGATGATTAATAGACAAATTACTCACGTTTACCAGTTTATTTCAATTTTTTTGGAGTTACAGAAGTATGCGGAAGTTACTGATTACTACAGACTGTTCTGTTTTTGACAGATTCTGTTTTTCGTGTGTTGTTTGCTTATTTCAATGCATCTATAAATAGTATTGGGAAGTATGAATCATAGAGAAGTTGGAATACAGTAGGTTTAACACCAATATAAACAAAGAATGAATTCATTGCAGTACCTTTGAGTAGTGGTTTGTTTTCTTATACTAACGGAGCTCACGAGATTTTTGTCTAAGTTTTATGTTGTGAAGTTTTCAAGTTTTGAGTATTGCTTTGATGGACTATGGAACAAAGAGTGGCAATAGCCTAAGCTTGGGGTTGCCCAAGGCACCCCAAGGTAAAATTCAAGGACAACCAAGAGCCTAAGCTTGGGGATGCCCCGGGAAGGCATCCCCTCTTTCGTCTTCATCCATCGATAACTATACTCGGAGCTATATTTTTATTCACCACATGATATGTGTTTTACTTGGAGTGTCATGTATAATTTGAGTCTTTGCTTGTTAGTTTGCCACTATTATCCTTGCTGGGCACACCTTTTTGAGAGAGTTAAATATGGCCTAGGAATTGATAGAACACTCTATGTGCTTCACTTATATCTTTGAGTTGAATAGTTTTTGCTCTAGTGCTTCACTTATATCTTTTAGAGCACGCTGGTGATTATATTTTGTAGAAATTGTTGATCTCTCATGCTTCACTTATATCCTTTTGAGAGTCTAATAAAATAGCATGGTAATGTGCTTTGGCTATAAAAATAGCCTTCACATGATAGACATCCAATATCAATGTAATTACTTTCACACTAAGTGCATTGAATATGAGGAGAAGATGGATGCTTGATAATTGTTTTAAGATATGAGGATAGTGATGTTAGAGTCATGGTAGTGGAGTTATTATGAAATTGAGAAATGCTTGTGTTAAAGTTAGTGATTCCCGTAGCATGCACGTATGGTGAACCTCTATGTGACGAAGTTAGAGCATGAGGTATTTGGAGAGTGTCATCCTTTGTGTGGAGGTCAGGGGCGCGCGATGGTTAACTCCTACCAACCTCCCCCTAGGAGCATGCGTTGATTGCTTTGTTTTGATGACTCGTAAATTTTTGCAATAAGTATATGAGTTCTTATGACTAATGTTGAGTCCATGGATATTACGCACTCTCACCCTTCCACCATTGCTAGCCTCTCTTGTGCCGCACAACTTTCGCCGGTACCATACACCCACTATATATCCTTCCTCAAAACAGCCAGCATATATCTTCCTCAAAACAGCCACCATATCTACATATCATGACATTTCCATAGCCATTCCGAGATATATTGCCATGCAACTTTCCACCGTTCCATTCATATGACACACTTCATATTGTCATATTGCCATGCATGATCATGTAGTTGACATCGTATTTGTGGCAAAGCCTCCATGCATAATTTTTCATATATGTCACTCTTGATTCATTGCACATCCCGGTACACCGCCAGAGGCATTCATATAGGTCATACTTTGTTCTAGTATCGAATTGTAATTCAATGAAAGTGTGATGATCATCATTATTAGAGCATTGTCGCATGTGAGGAAAGGCTAAATCAAGAAAGCCCCTCCAAAAAAAAGAAAGGCCAAAAAAAAGAAAGGCCCCAAAAAAAGAAAAAGAAAAGGGACAATTCCTACTATCTTTTTCCACACGTGTGCTTCAAAATAGCACCATTTTCTTCATGATAGAGAGTCTCATGTTTAGTCACTTTCATATACTAGTGAGAATTTTCATTATAGAACTTGGCTTGTATATTCCAACGATGGGTTTCCTCAAATGCCCTAGGTCTTCGTGAGCAAGCAAGTTGGATGCACACCCACTTAGTTTCTTTTGTTGAGCTTTCATACATTTTTAGCTCTAGTGCATCCGTTGCATGGAAATCCCTACTCACTCACATTGATATCTATTGACGGGCATCTCCATAGCCCGTTGATACGCCTAGTCGATGTGAGACTATCTCCCTCCTTTTTGTCTTCTCCACAACCACCTCTCTATTCCACATAGTGCTATGTCCATGGCTCACGCTCATGTATTGCGTGAAAGTTGAAAGGTTTGAAAAGATAGAGTATGAAAACAAGTGCTTGGCTGAAACCGGGGTTGTGCATGATATGAATATTTTGTGTGATGAAGAGGGAGCATAGCCAGACTATTTAATTTTGTAGGGATAACTTCAATTAGCCATAGTATTTTGAGAAGACATGATTACTTTGTTAGTATGCTTGAAGTATTATTATTTCTTGTGTCAATATGGACTTTTGTCTTGAATCTTTCAGATCTGAACATTCATGCCGCAATTAAGAGAATTTCATTGAAAAACTATGTTGGTTAGCATTCGACATAAAAAATTCTGTTTTTATCATTTACCTACTCGAGGACGAGCAGGAATTAAGCTTGGGGATGCTTGATACGTCTCCAACGTATCTATAATTTTCTATTGTTCCATGCTATCATTTATGATGTTTTGGATGTTTAATGGGCTTTGTTATACACTTCTATATTATTTTTTGGGACTAACCTACTAACCCAAAGGCCCAGTCCAGATTGCTGTTTTTGCCTGTTTTAGGGTTTTACAGAAAAGGAATATCAAACGGAGTCCAAACGGAATGAAACCTTCGGGAGATATATTTTTGGAGCAAAATACGCACGGGAGACTTGAGAACCACAGAGTAGGGCTGACGTGGCGTCCACGAGGGTGGGGGGCGCGCCCCCTGCCTCGTGGGCACCCCGCCTGGTCCCCGGTGCCATCCTTCCTCTTATATATACCCACGTACCCTGAAACTATCAGAACAACAGAGAAAACCCTAGTTCCACCGCCGTAACCTTCTGTTCCCGTGAGATCCCATCTTGGGGCCTGTTCCGCAGCTCCATCGGAGGGGGGATCTTCCATGGAGTGCTTCTACATCATCATCATTGCCTCACGATGAGTTGTGAGTAGTTTACCATAGACCTTTGGGTCTATAGCTAGTATCTAGATGGCTTCTTCTCTCTCTTTGGATCTCAATACCAAGTTCTCCTCGGTCTTCGAGGAGATCTATTTGATGTAATCTCTTTTTGCGGTGTGTTTGTCGAGATCCGATGAATTGTGGGTTTATGATCAAGATTATCTATGATAAATATTTGGTTCTTTTCTGAACTCAATATGTATGATTATAATATCCTTTCAAGTCTCTTCGAATTATTGGTTTGGTTTGGCCTACTAGATCTATAGTTCTTGCAATGGGAGGAGTGCTTGGCTTTGGGTTCAATCTTGTGGTGTCCTTTCCTAGTGACAGTAGGGGTAGCAAGGCACGTATTGTGTTGTTGCCATCGAGGATAAAAACATGGGGTTTATATCACTATGTTTGAGTTTATCCCTCTACATCATGTCATCTTGCTTAAGGCGTTACTCTGTTCTTATGAACTTAATACTGTAGATGCATGCTGGATAGCGGTCGATGTGTGGAGTAATAGTTGTAGATGCAGAATCGTTTCGGTCTACTTGTCTCGGACGTGATGCCTATATATAATGATCATGCCTAGATAGTCTTATAATTATTCGCTTTTCTATGAATTGCTCAATAGTAATTTGTTTACCCGCCGTAGAATATCGCTATCATGAGAGAAGCCACTAGAGAACACTATGGCCCTCGGGTCTACTCTCAACATATCAATCTACAATTTACTTTACTTTTCCGCTTTTACTTTCTATTCTTATATAAAAAAATACCAAAAATATCAAACTATCATCTGTATCAGATCTCACTTTCGTAAGTGACCATGAAGGGATTGACAACCCCTTACCGCGTTGGCTGCAAAGTTCTTATTTGTTTGTGCAGGTGCGAGGGACTCGCGTGTGGTCTCCTACTGGATTGATACCTTGGTTCTTAAAAACTGAGGGAAATACTTACGCTACCGTGCCGCATCACCCTTTCCTCTTCGAGGGAATACAACGCAAGCTCGAGAAGTAGCAAGGCACCAGGGCACGCCCTGGTGGCTTGTAGGGCCCCTGGCCATCCTCCGACGCCCATCTTCTGGTATATAAGCCCATTTGCCCTAGAAAAAAAATAAGGAGAGGACTTTCAAGACGAAGCGCCGATGTCTTGAGGCGGAACCTGGGTAGGAGCACTTTTGCTCTCCGGCGGAGCGATTCCGCCGGGGATACTTCCCTCCGGGAGGGGGAAATTGAAGCCATCATCATCACCATCAACCCTCTCATCGTGGGAGGACCAATCTTCATGAACATCTTCACCAGCACCATCTCGTGTCAAACCCTAGTTCATCTCTTGTATTCATTTTTTGTATCAAAGCTTCAGATTGGTACCTATGGGTTGCTAGTAGTGTTGATTACATCTTGTAGTTGATGCTAGTTGGTTTATTTGGTGAAATATTATATGTTCAGATCCATTATGCTATTAAATACCCCTTTGATCTTGAACATGAATTGTGGGTAGTTACTTTTGTTCTTGAGGAGATGGAAGAAGTCTTGTCATAAGTAATCATGTGAATTTGGTATTCGTTCGATATTTTGATGATATGTATGTTGTTGATTCTCTTAGTGGTGTCATGTGAACATCGACTACATGACACTTCACCATATTTGGGCCTAAGAGAATGCATTGTGGAGTAGTAATTAGATGATGGGTTGCTATAGTGACAAAATCTTAAACCCTAGTTTATGCGTTATTCCATAAGGTGCTGATTTGGATCCATATGTTTCATGCTATGGTTAGATTTATCTTAATTCTTCTTTTGTAGTTGCAGATGCTTGCGAGAGGGGGTAATAATAAGTGGGAGTCTTGTTCAAGGAAGAATAACAGCCAAGCACCGGTACACCCACATATCAAATTATCAAAGTAATGAACGTGAATCAAACACGCATGATGAAAGTGACTAGATGAAATTCCCGTGTGTCCTCAAGAACGCTTTACTTACTATAGTTTGTTCTGGCCTGTCCTTTGCTACAAAAAAGATTGGGCTATCTTGCTGCACACTTGTTACCATTACTACTTATTGCTCGTTACAAATTATTTTGCTATCAAACTATTTGTTACCTATAATTTCAATGCTTGCAGACAATACCTTACTGAAAACCACTTGTCATTTCCTTCTGCTCCTTGTTGGGTTCGACACTCTTACTTATCAAAAGGACTACGATTGACCCCCTATACTTGTGGGTCATCAAGTCTCTTTTCTGGCGCCTTGCCGAGGAGTGAAGCGCCTGTGGTATGTGGAATTTGGTAAGGAAAAATTTATATCGCGTGCTTAAATTTACCGTTACTTGTTAGTATGGAAAACAATCCTTTGCGGGGTTTGTTCGGGGTACCTTCACCTCGACCGAAAGCACAAAGAGTTTCTCCTCAACCTACTGCACCCACTGAAAATATTTATTATGAGATTCCTTCGGGTATGATAGAGAAACTGCTAGCTAATCCTTATGCATGAGATGGAACACTACATCCTGATGTGCACCTAATCTTTGTGGATAAAGTTTGTGGATTATTTAAGCTAACAGGTTTACCCGGAGATGAAGTTAAGAAGAATATTTTCCCTTTATCTTTGAAGGGAAAGTCATTGACATGGTATATGCTATATGATGATATTGGAATGTGGGATTGGAATCGATTGAAATTGGAATTCCATCAAAAGTTTTATCCTATGCATCTAGTTCATAGTGATCGGAATTATATATATAATTTTTGGCCTCGTGAAGGAGAAAGCATCGCTCAATCTTGGTGGAGGCTTAAGTACATGATGTACACATGCCCCAATCATGAGCTCTCAAGGAAAATTATCTTGGAATTTTTTTATGCTCGGCTTCCTGTGGGGACCCCGACTCATAAGTCAAGATCACCGAATGCACGTGTACAGTGATCCCAGAGATCAATGCTCACTGAACACACATAAGCTGAATAACAAGAGTCTTACATCCAAACATACCATTTTACATAAGTAGGACCATTATGGTAAACTCTTGAGTATATCATCGCAGCGGAAACCTTCAATGACAACTTGGACCCATGCCATCTGCTTTAACTCTACAGGCATTCTGACTGGGAAGCGTCCTAGCTCGCATGTTTGTCACCAAAGAGATCTTCATCTTACACCTGTTCTTTCATGCCTGGCCAATAAAATAACCAGTGGCAAGCCAATGAGTACTTTGAATGTACCTGCAAGCAACCCAAGTGTGATGACAGAATAATTATGCAAGGCTCTACTACTAAATTGGCATTTTTGCGTAAGGCTAGTTTTTCATATGCAAGTATGATCAACATATATCAAAGACATGCATGCGTCTGCAACAAGTAATAGGAGGTTACATACATCAATATCGAGAAAGAGTTATAAACAACTCATGCTTAAGCTCATCGTGATTTCCTCGAGAATCACACCATTAATGTCTCCAAACCGTGTTGTTTTCCTCAGACACACACCAGGTTTCGCAAACATTCGACGTAGCCCAAGAGTGGTTACCCAACTGTCCTTGACTCTAGACACGGCTATTCGAATAGTTTTACACTCTGCAGAGGTTGGACACTTTACCCACAAGATTTGGGGAACTTCCGTGTCATCTACGACCCATAGTACCTCAAGTACCCGGGGTAAGCACCCGGTCACCATCTTTCCCTAGACGACACTAACATAGAGTCCACTCGATTGGTAGTAACCCCCGTGCACAACATTTCACATCTTAAAATTGTGGAGCCTAGCTCCCATATTCATCACATACCACTGGCACGGGGTACCAACGGTGTGTCCAGAGCCATGTGAAAATAGTCATGGCCGCCTATCCAAGCACGGCCCCGTCATGAGAGTGACCTCGTGTCACCCCCGTCACTAGTAATGCGGGCACCATGCTAGTATCGGCCTAGGTAATCAATAATGCCCTTTCCTATATAAGGGTAAAGTGGTTGCACATGTAAGGTTGGAATAACGCTCGCAACTTAAACCAATTCGTTTTGAAAACAACACACACACTTGCCTCGGCACACCACTTCGTCATCAAGTGGTTACCCAATTCATCATCTCCTTCGGGCATAAGTGGCACCCGACGGGGTTTTCGAAAAGTCTTTTGAAAGTACTCTGCCTCCATCACCATGCATATCCCCGTCCCATTTGCGTAGCTACTACTATAGCATCCTACCTATTCCCACCCGCATAACCCTCATAGGAAGGTAGGGTCATGCTTGATGCAAGTTTCAATAGGAAAGTAACAAAGGAAACAACCATGGTGGTCACCACCTCAACATGATTCCGATGCATTGATAATAAGGTGCTATATGACATGCATAAAAGGGTTTCTTAAACATGGTCAAAGGGCTGCTTGCCTGGTTCACCGGAGTCTTCAAAGCTTCTGGTCCATCTCCAAGTACTCCGTATACTTCGTCAACTAACGTCGGAGACAATCACAATAAGCAACACAACAAGGCAAGAATAAAAGTGCTCTAAAATAGGAGTTAGATTTTCTAGGATACCTCTGGTCATATGAGGAATGACCAAAGTGGTTTCAATGGAATTGGATAAGTGGATATTTTGGAACATTTCAATATGAAGGATATAAGAGATTTAACGGATCTGCAAGAAGTGTACATAAGAACTATTTTGAAAAATGAGCAAACACACCCATTTAACAAGAAATGATTTTTGAAGCACCTAGGAGTTGGTTTCACTGGATTTGGAGTTCAAATGATTTTTCTATGAATACGCAAAGTTGGCTATACATTGAGAAATGGACCAATATTTGATGTTGCACAGAAAGTATTGGGAAAATGTTCAAAACTAAGTTATGAACATATAAGTATCTAGTAATTTGAATCATGGCATTTGGATCAATAATGAGCTCTCTGTGATTTTCTAAAGTTCACCACAGAAATGGAAAAGTGAGTTTTTCATAAATATTTGTGAAAGAAATATTTCTGAAAAAATGTGACAATAGCACCATGTGATAGATCATGATTTACGGAGTCACTAGAAATTTGAATCATCAAACTTGGAGTTCATTTGAATATCCTATGGAATTTTGGAACTCACTAGAAAAGAAAAAGAAAAGGAAATTACCTAAATGGGCTGGATCTGACTGTGCACTGGCGCACTCTGAGCGAGGCGCGGTGCTGGAGCACCACTAGATTGGCCTAGTGGCTCGGCCACGCGGGCAGAGGGCGACGCCGAAGGCGGTTTTCTTCAAGTACGCTTTCGCCGCAGGGATGCGGTAGATGGCGTTTCCGCCTCCACTTATGCGGGGCGAGGCGAGGCCCACCCGTCAGTGGCCCTTGTCCCGCTGGCCAGCCGACAAGCAGGGCCCAGCTGGAACTCACTAGAAAAGAAAAAGAAAAGGAAATTACCTAAATGGGCTGGATCTGACTGTGCACTGGCGCACTCTGAGCGAGGCGCGGTGCTGGAGCACCACTAGATTGGCCTAGTGGCTCGGCCACGCGGGCAGAGGGCGACGCCGAAGGCGGTTTTCTTCAAGTACGCTTTCGCCGCAGGGATGCGGTAGATGGCGTTTCCGCCTCCACTTATGCGGGGCGAGGCGAGGCCCACCCGTCAGTGGCCCTTGTCCCGCTGGCCAGCCGACAAGCAGGGCCCAGCTGGCGGGTTCATATTCCACCTCCCGCGCGGCGCGATGGGAGACAGAGAGATCGCACAACGACGACTGTCGGTGCTACCGACCACCATTTTCGGTGGTCCAGCCACCGGCGTGTTCCCCAAGAGGTGGCGCATCCGTAGACACTCTCCATGAAGGCTGGGAAGGTCTGACGCGAGGGCTCCATCGAACATGGAGGAGTAGGCCGACAACGAGGTTTGGCACGGCGAGGCAGCTATAGAGAGGAGGTGAAGGAGCGCAGGGCGGGTAGGCAGTGGTGAGGAGAGTGGTCTGGAGTAGCTAGGGGGTGGGGAAGAGTCGGGGCGCCCGAATCTAGGCGGTGGCCGGCGGCACTGCTCTGTCCATGGAGGTGGACAGAGGGCACGAGGGGGCG
The DNA here is from genome assembly GCA_902687465.1 of Secale cereale. NCBI lineage: Eukaryota > Viridiplantae > Streptophyta > Magnoliopsida > Poales > Poaceae > Secale > Secale cereale. Next base: position 292,072,303 of record LR738715.1, on the reverse strand, counting down.
AGGGGGCGTGTCTGAGAGCTTGCTGGGAGAGAGGAAGAGCGAGTGGAGTCCAGAGAAGGGCACAAGAGGGCCTCTATATAGGGGGGCCGCGGTCCACCGTGGGCAGCATTCACCGACGTGCTCGGGTGAGCTCGCGGAGGGAGAAGGAGGGCAAGCGAGGAGACGGCCGACAGGGTTGTGTGTCACGGACGTCGAGGCCACCTCGGGAGACACGGTCCCGGCGCCCAAGGTTGTCGCACTCGCTTGGAATGGGTGAGCTACAATGTGGGGGAGCATTGTAGCATGCTCCAGAGCGCGAGCTCTGCATGCCATGGCATAAACAAAGTGTCCCGGGTGTGTCCTCTTGTGTCTAGGGGCTCTAGGGAGGTGTAAAGAATGGGGAAGATGCATTGGATGCTCTGGGAATTCTTTGGAGGGAAGGAGGGGTTGAGAGAGAGGGTGAATGGTTCTATACAGAGGGGAAAAGTGAGGGTTTTCACCCCTCAATCATTGAGCTTTGGGAGAGGGGGAGCTACTAGAGGTTGCTGGTGATCAGTTGCAGCTGTGGTAAAAAATTTAGGCAAGGGAGAATAGTGGAAGAGGTCAAAATGGTATTTTTAGAAAAATGGCAGAAGGTGTTTGTTGCTGGTTTGGGCAAGGAAAAGAATTCCATTTGGCATGAGACTTAACATGTTAAAATGGCACATAGAAATAGGGCGCTCCACCAAGTTTGAGCTCATTTGGGCAAAGTTGGCAATGTAACTTCGGTAAACACTATAAATCAACAAAAATGGCTTTTCCAATATATAGTCATGCAAATCATCCCTCCTTGATGCACCACTTGGTGTAGTGTCATCATTTGGGGTTGTGAGCATGTCCACAAAATTTGAGGTCACAGGTAAAAAGTTGGTAATGTAGGGTTCTTCAAATTTAGATCTGGTCAGAAAGGGTTTTGGGGCACTTTGGTCAAGTTATCCTTCTCTCCAACTTGTGCTATTTGGTCTAGATGCATAATTACATCATTTGAGCATGTGCACGAAGTTTGAGAGTATTTGGACATGTTTGGCAATGTAAAGTTGCTCAAACTTCAAAATGGATAGAAATGGTTTTGAGGGGGTATGATAATGTTATCTTGTTCTCCAATACACGAGACTTGGCAAGATCATCAAATATATCATAGGTGACATGCTAGAATTTCCTTGGAATTAATGAAGAATATTTCCTTTGTAAATATTTCAAAAGCTTGAAATATCCAGAAAGGGTTTTTGAGGGATTTGACCAATATTTTGAACATGACCATGTGTTGAAACTCTTATATATGGACAATATATGTCCTATGAGTTTCCCTAAATTTTCTCAAATATTTTTGAAACAGTTAAATAATTTTAACCTATTAAAGACCATTTCTGGCCTAAAGAAAAAGCCTTTACATAAAATAGGAAAATAACTTTTAAAATTATACTTTTGTGGTTTATGGTAGTCCTATACCTAATAGGATTCAAATATAGTTTTTGGAAGAGTTTTCACACCCTTAATTAAGTACTTGTAGTTCAAGTCTCTACTGAGGGTTTTTTGGAAAACCTAATTTAGAAAATACTTCTTGGCCAAAATATTTTTGTAAGAAAATACTATTTTGTCCTATACACATGGCATGATCATTGGACAAAACTTTTGAGCAAGGAGATGAAGTATAAGAGTTGGAGGATTTTTTTGATTTTTAGAGCACTTGCAAACAACAGACAAAAAATAAGTCAAGAAAAGACCAAAACACTCAAAAGTTTTCGCCAAACCATATTTTAGCATGATTATTAGCTTAAGTGTTGTGGCATGAAAACCAGGGTGTGACACTTCCTCATGATGATCAAACCATGCTCGATTCTTTTTTGACTAGCTCCTTTATGAAGAAAATTATTAAATTCAAATGGGATCTTATGGAAAGGATTAAACACAACTCTGAAGATTGGGAACTCGACAAAGGTAATGAGTCAGGTATAATACCCTAGTTCGATTGTGTTAAATGTTTTATGGATACCGACCCTTTTCATCAGTTTAGCACTAAATATGGACTAGACTCTGAGATAGTAGGCTCTTTTGGTGAATCATTTTTTACTCATGTTGATCTCCCTAAGGAGAAGTGATTTAATATCACCCCCATGTAAAAGAAAAGATTCAGGAGCCCACTAAAGTTAAAGATGAAACTATCATTTACAATGTTGATCCGGTTGTGCCTACTACTTATATTGAGAAATCTCCTTTCCCTGTTAGAATAAAGGAACTGCTAAGGTCTCAAATATGGTTAATACAAGTAATATTAGATCACCTAGACCATCTGAAAAAAATTAAAGTTGAACCAAATTTTGCTATGATTAAAGATCTCTTGGTTGATAATATAGACATGCATGCTATTTACTTCTGTGGTGAAGTTGCTAGAATTGCTAAACCAGATAATAAAGATAAGAATAAAGTTGTTGTTGGCATGCCTATTGTCTCTGTTAAAATAGGAGATCATTGTTATCATGGCCTATGTGACTTGGGTTCTAACGCGAGTGTCATTCCGTTGACCTTATATCAAGAAATTACGAATGATATTGCACCTATCGAAATAGAAGACATTGATGTTACTATTAAACTTGTGAATAGAGACATCATTATGCAGCTTGGGATTGTTAGAGATGTTCAAGTCTTGTGTGGAAAAATAAAATATCCTACTGATTTTATAGTTCTTGGTTCTCCACAAGATGAATTTTGTCCCATTATTTTGGTAGACCTTTCTTGAACACTGTTAATGCTAAGATTGATTACTCTAAAGAAATTGTCAGCGTTAACTTTGGTGACATACCTCGTGAGTTTAATTTCTCCAAGTTTCGTAGAGAACCTCATGATAAAGAATTGCCTAGTAAAGATGAAATTATCGGTCCTGCTTCTATTACTGTACCACTTATGTTGGATTCAGGGCTCCGCAGACCCGAGAAGGTTCAAACTCTAGGGCGTGTGCGAAGATCTCAACCTCTCCGGCTTCGAGCCCGTTGCCCCATAGCCTAGCCTAGCAGGATTCACATGAGTGGGGGAAGAAGATGGACATGACAGTTTACCTAGGTTTGGGCCACCTTGCGGTGTAAAACCCTACTCCTGCTTTGTGGTGGATTGGCCTCGGAAGGAGGTATGAAGTGAATTAGTACAGTGTATGAGGGACCTCACGAGGGCTCGGCGGGTCAGAGTCAGTCAATCCATACTAGGGTAGTGGCTAGCCTATATATATATATATATAGTGGCCCAGTCCTCTTCCCCCAAAACTTAGGCGGGAAGGGATCCCGGCCAATTTGAAAGGGGACAAGAGGTACATCTTATCCTGACGAAAGGTGGTCTTCAACTGCAAAGTCTGTGATCGTGATGCAGGGGTGGGCTCGGCGATGACATTCGTTTTGCTGAGCTCTCGATTTTGGTCTTGTTGCAAAAGAATGGAAACCTTTGGGGGATTCCTCGGGAACGCGCGCCTGGCCCTGCTCCTTTAGCACCAAAGGGGAAACTGTAAACTGTGCCCTCTGCGCCCGCAGACGGGCGCCTGGCTTCGGTCATCACGGCTTATGTCACAGTGCCCTCATGAGGAGGGGCACTTGCATAGGAATCTCCGCCCCTCGAGAGGCATCTTGCGAGCCGCCCCCAGGAGTACTTGGTGCACCTTGCCTTGCGAGGGCAAGGGCCCTTCACGAGGGATCTCCTTAAGCAACCTTGAAAATGGGCCCTGCCGGGCCGGCGAGTGAGTCGCGTCCTGGGCCACAGGCAGGTAGGTCTAGGCACCCGCGTTCCCAGTACGCCGATAGTAGCCCTCGGGCCCAAGGCGCACTCAGTTTAGTTTCGAAGCGAAGCCGAAGAGGAAAGGCAGAAGCGCCGTGGGCCCCAATCACCTATGGTCTAGGCTCGACACATGGTGCTGGACGAGACGCAGATGCCTCCACTTCCCCATGTTGCCTCGGTAACTTCCAACACAGACTAGAGTTTGGCCTACGCCGTGGTGCCCTCATCACCCGAATGCGAAGGGGCACTGGTTGATCCTCGGCCGCCTATAAATGGGCGACATGGATGGAGTCCCAGCTCATCCTCGTCTTCTTGCTTCTCCACCCTATACTCTTGCAGCAACACTCATGGCGCCGGTGAGGAGTTTCTCGGCTGCCGAGAAGGGAAAAGCTCCCGGGAGAGGCCGCAGTCACCCTCGCCGAAGAGGGGGCGGGGCCGTCCTCACAAGAACACCACTACGCCGGCGGTCGTCCACCCGGGACACGAGCGTGCCTTCGCAGGTATTCGTGTTGCCCCTAGCGGCCGGGGAAAGGCCTTCGCCGTGGGGGGGGGGGTGCACTGGAGGTCGCAGCGGCCGTGGTCGGGGCAGAGAGCCTTCGACGGTTGCTCGGCCACCACACCCACAACTTCATTTGGCTGACGCAGCTCGAGAGTTCGTAGTGTCAGCGGAGAGGCAGGGGGACCCCTGGATCCACCTTCCGCGCTTCTTCGCAGAGGAGCTACCGGCCGGAGGGCCGGGCGGTCTATGGCTACAGGCCGATGGCTGCTGCAGTAGGGCTTCGTGGGTGGAGGTTGAGGTCACTCCCGCGGGGAATGTGTTCATGAACTGCAGATGGCAGGCGTTCGCTCGCGCTCGTGGCTTGCTGGGAAGGCACACCCTCCATTCAAGTATGACAAAGCGGCGACGCTCTACATCAAGGTCTTCGAGGAAGATGGCAGGCTCCTCGGATGCTACCCAGAGAGCGATGGCGGCGACGACAACCACCTCTCCGACAACGACGTCCGTGGCGGCGGCGGCGTCCTTGGCAGTGAACTTGCCCTTGGTGACCGACGTGACTCCGCCCGTAGCAGAAGCACCTCGTCCGGACAGAGCTCGAGCGATGACGACTACAACGAGCCGCCCCGCCATTGCGCTCGGACCCAGGAAGAGGCTGAGCCGCCGCGCTACCGTGCCCCCGTCAAGGAGGAGGAGGACTCCGACTGAGCGCAGATGGTGCCGAAGCCCAGCTTCAGGAACTACGATCCTGAGGAGGCCACTCCTTTTGTTTTTTTCTCCTTCTGCATCAAGAACCAATAAGAGCCCCGTGAGGGAGTGTAATGAACCTCGGTGCTTGCGCCTTTTTATTAGTGTTTCCTGTTCACATTCTAGCCTTTATATCATTGTAAATGGAAGGGTTCTCGCCCGGCTCGACTAGGATACTTAGCTTGGTGCTCTTGATGGCCCATGGCGCCTTGCCGCGTGCTGGGGGTGCGATCTTCCGGAGATTTTGATCCAACACGCTCTCTCGGACAAGATGGTCCCGGAGTCTTGCGGGAGGCTCATGGCTCGCGAAGCCCCCTGGGGACCCACCAACGCCCAGGGCCTCCGGAGGCATCCACGCCAGGTGCTTGCATAGATGCAGCAAGTGCTTAGTATAGGGCTTCCCGCAACAAGCTGGATCGCAGCTGCTTCTTTCTGCCTTCCCTTTTCGAAGCCCATCCTACACTTAGAGCCTCTGAGCCTGAGCTGACTGCTCCTGAGGCCATAAGGCAGGATGCTCCGGAGGCCAGGCCAATGGCTGGGTGCTCCTAAGGCGAAGCTAGGGGCTGGGTGCCGTGCACGCCTGTCGGCTTGTCTAAGAACGTCGCGCGAGGAGTCGGACACCAAAGCTTTGGCGAGGTGTGCGCATGGGGCGGGCCCGCGGCAGCTGTATCCTTGGCCCCGAGGGGCCCTAACGCTGCTGGGTGATACGTCTCCAACATATCTATAATTTTTGATTGTTCCATGCTATTATATTATCCTTCTAGGATGTTTTATGGGCTTTATTATACACTTTTATATGATTTTTGGGACTAACCTATTAACCCAGAGCCCAGTGCCAGTTTCTGTTTTCTCCAGTTTTAGGGTTTCGCAGAAAAGGAATATCTAACGGAGCCCAATTGACCTGAAATTCAAAGGAGATCATTTTTGGACCAGAAAAAGCACATGGAGTGCCGGAGGGGGACAAGAAGACCCACGGGCTGCCCACGAGGGTGGGGGGCATGGCCCCCCTACTGGGCTCGCCCCCTGCCTCGTTGACAGCCCGTAGACCCCCTTTTCTTGGCCCCGACTCCAACACCTCCTATATATAATGAAACCTTCAGAAAATAACCTAGATCGGTAGTAAAACCGCTGAAAGCCTCTGTTGCCACCGAAAACCAATCTAGACCCTATTCCGGCACCCTGCCGGAGGGGAATCCCTCTCCGGTGACCATCTTCATCATCCCGGTGCTCTCCATGATGAGTAGGGAGTAGTCCACCCTCGGGGCTGAGGTTATGTACCAGTAGCTATGTGTTTGATCTCTCTCTCTCTCTCTCTCTCTCTCTCTCTCTCTCTCTCTCTCGTGTTCTTGAGATGGCATGATCTTGATGTATCGCGAGCTTTTCTATTCTAGTTGGATCTTATGATGTTTCTCCCCCTCTACTATCTTGTAATGGATTGAGTTTTCCCTTGGAAGTTATCTTATCAGATTGCGTCTTTAAGGATTTGAGAACACTTGATGTATGTCTTGCATGTGCTTATCTGTGGTGACAATGGGATATCACGTGATCCACTTGATGTATGTTTTGGTGATCAACTTGTGGGTTCCGTGACCTTGGGAATCTATGCATAGGGGTTGGCACACGTTTTCGTCTTGACTCTCCGATAGAAACTTTGGGACACTCTTTGAAGTGCTTTGTGTTGGTTGAATAGATGAATCTGAGATTATGTGATGCATATCGTATAATCATGCCCATGGATACTTGAGGTGACAATGGAGTATCTAGGTGACATTAGGGTTTTGGTTGATTTGTATCTTAAGGTGTTATTCTAGTATGAACTCTATGATAGATTGAACGTTACTACGGACTCTTGAATAGATCGATCAGAAATGATAACTTTGAGGTGGTTTCATACCCTACCATAATCTCTTCGTATGTTCTCCGCTATTAGTTACTTTGGAGTGACTCTTTGTTGCATGTTGAGGGATAGTTATATGATCCAGTTATGTTATTATTGTTGAGAGAACTTGCACTAGTGAAAGTTGAACCCTAGGCCTTGTTTCCTATCATTGCAACACCGTTTATGGTCACTTTTACCACTTGCTACCTTGCTGTTTTTATTTTTTCTTATTATAAAAACCTATATCTACCATCCGTATTGCACTTGTATCACCATCTCTTCGCCGAACTAGTGCACCTATACAATTTACCATTGTATTGGGTGTGTTGGGGACACAAGAGACTCTTTGTTATTTGGTTGCAGGGTTGCTTGAGAGAGACCATCTTCATCCTACGCCTCCCACAGATTGATAAACCTTAGGTCATCCACTTGAGGGAAATTTGCTACTGTCCTATAAACCTCTGCACTTGGAGGCCCAACAAACGTCTACAAGAAGAAGGTTGTGTAGTAGAGATCAAGCTCTTTTCTGGCGCCGTTGCCGGGGAGGTGAGTGCTTGAAGGCATATCTTTAGATCTTGCAATCGAATCTTTTAGTTTGTTGTTTTATCACTAGTTTAGTTTATAAAAGAAAAACTACAAAAAAAATGGAATTAAGGTTACCTCATATGTTTCATCTTTTTAATATCTTTCGTGAAAATGATGGGAAGGAAAACTGTGCTCAAGTACTAGAAGAAGAATTACATAGAATGCTTGGCATAAAATATGTGCATGATGAGCATGATTGCAATGTTGTTAGTATGAATTCTTTGAATACCCATGATGCTAATGATATGCAAAGCCACAAGCTTGGGGATGCTATGTTTGATGAAGATGATATGTTTAGTCCCCCTAGTTTTGATGAGCTAATTTATTATGATGAAAGCATGCCTCCTATTTATGATGATTATATTGATGAAAGTGGATTTGGAGAGGTCATGACTTTATTTAGTGATGAATCCACTATTTCGGAAGAGGTTCCAATTGATTATGAGAACAAAGTTGCTATCTATGATGATTATTCTGATGACTTGTATGCTATAAAGAATAAAGATAACCATGAAACTTGTCATCATGATTTTATTTTTCAATTGGATTATGCTTCACATGATAGTTATTTTGTTGAGTTTGCTCCCACTATTTCGAATGAGAAGAATTTTGCTCATGTGGAGAGTAGTAAAATTTCTATGCAAGTAGATCATGAAAAGAATGCTTTATGTGCTGGTTATATTGTTGAATTCATTCATGAGGCTACTGAAAATTATTATGAGAGAGGATCATATGCTTCTACATATTGCAACAATATCAAGTTTCCTCTCTTTGTGCTTAAAATCTTGAAGTTATGCTCATTTTCCCTTCCTATGCTAGTTGATTATTGTTCCCATAAGTTGTTTGCTCACAAAATCCCTATGCATAGGAAGTGGGTTAGACTTAAATGTGCTAGTTATATGCTTCATGATGCTCTCTTTATGTTTCAATTCTTATCTTTTATGCGAGCATCATTGAAATCATCGTGCCTAGCTAGGGGCGTTAAACGATAGCGCTTGTTGGGAGGCAACCCAATTTTATTTTCTTTGCTTTTGCTTATGTTTAGGAATAAATATTGAATCTAGATTCTGTTTAGATGTGGTTTTGTGTTTTAATTAGTGTTTGTGCCAAGTAGAACCTTTGGGAAGACTTGGGTGAAGTTTATGCGATCATGCTGTAAAAATAGAAACTTTAGCGCTCACGAGATTAGCTACCATTTTTTACTGGAGAGTGATTTTTAGTTGATTCTTTTTGCAGAAGATTTATAGACAAATTCCTCAGTTCTACCAATTTATTTGAGAATTTTAGAGTTACAGAAGTATTCGAAAGTTACAGATTGCTACAGACTGTTCTGTTTTTGACAGATTCTGTTTTCTATGTGTTGATTGCTTATTTTGATGAATCTATGAGTAGTATCGGAGGGTATGAACCATGGATAAGTTGGAATGCAGTAGATATTACACCAATATGAATTTAGAATGAGTTCATAATAGTACCTAAGTGGTGGTTTAATTTTCTTATACTAACTGAGCTTACGAGTTTTCTGTTGAGGTTTGTGTTGTGAAGTTTTCAAGTTTTGGGTAAAGATTCGATGGACTATGGAATAAGGAGTGGCAAGAGCCTAAGCTTGGGGATGCCCAAGGCACCCCAAGGTAATATTCGAGGACAACCAAGAGCCTAAGCTTGGGGATGCCCCGGATGGCATCCCCTCTTTCGTCTTCGTTCATCGGTAACTTTACTCGATGCTATATTTTTATTCACCACATGATATATGTTTTGCTCGGAGCGTCAATCTGTTTTAGTTTGTTTTGCTTGCTGTTTGAATAATATCCCGACATCTAAAATTGTTAAATGTTAGAGATTCTTCACATCGTTACATAATTATTCAACTACTCATTGATCTTCACTTATATCTTTCGGAGTAGTTTGTTATGGCTCTAGTGCTTCACTTATATCTTTTAGAGCACGACGGTGGTTTTATTTTGAAGATATAGATGAACTCTCATGATTCACTTATATCCTTTTGAGAGTCTATTAGAACATCATGGTAATGTGCTTTGGCTATTAAACTAGCCTTCACATGATAGGCATCCAAGATCAATGTAGTAAAAACTTTCACATAAAGTGCATTGAATGCTATGAGAAGCTTGATGCTTGATGATTGTTTTGAGATATGAGGATGGTAATATTAGAGTCATGCTAGTGGAGTAATTATGAATTTGATAAATACTTGTGTTAAAGTTTGTGATTCCCGAAGCATGCACGTATGGTGAACCGCTATGTGGCGAAGTTAGAGCATGAGGTATTTATTGATTGTCATCCTTTGTGTGGAGGTCGGGATCGCGCGATGGTTAACTCCTACCAACCCTTCCCCTAGGAGCATGCGTTGAATACTTTGTTTTGATGACTCGTAGATTTTTGCAATAAGTATATGAGTTCTTTATGACTAATGTTGAGTCCATGGATTATACTCACTCTCACCCTTCCACCATTGCTAGCCTCTCTTGTACCGCGCAACTTTCGCCGGTACCATACACCCACAATATACCTTCCTCAAAACAGCCACCATACCTACCTATCATGGCATTTCCATAGCCATTCCGAGATATATTGCCATGCAACTTTCGACCGTTCCGTTTATATGACACACTTCATATTGTCATATTGCCGTGCATGATCATGTAGTTGACATCGTATTTGTGACAAAGCCACCATCACAATTAATTCATACATGTCACTCTTGATTCATTGCACATGCCGGTACACCGCCGGAGGCATTCACGTAGAGTCATATTTTTTTCTAGCTTCGAGTTGTAATCTTTGAGTTGTAAGTAAATAAAAGTGTGATGATCTTCATTATTAGAGCATTGTCCCATGTGAGGAAACAAAAAAACAAAAAAAAGACACAGGCAAAAAAAAGAGATGGCCCAAAAAAATAGAGAGGGGCTAAAAAAAAGAGAAGAGAAGCCCCTCCAAAAAATGAGAGAAAAGAGAGAAGGGACAATGCTACTATCCTTTTCCACACTTATGCTTCAAAGTAGCACCATGTTCTTCATGATAGAGAGTCTCATGTTTAGTCACTTTCATATACTAGTGGTAATTTTCATTATAGAACTTGGCTTGTATATTCCAACGATGGGCTCCCTCAAATGCCCTAGGTCTTCGTGAGCAAGCAAGTTGGATGCACACCCACTAGTTTCTTTTGTTGAGATTTCATACATATTTAGCTCTAGTGCATCCGTTGCATGGAAATCCCTACTCACTCACATTGATATCTATTGACGGGCATCTCCATAGCCCGTTGATATGCCTAGTCGATGTGAGACTATCTCCCTCCTTTTTGTCTTCTCCACATCCACCGCTCTATTCCACCCATAGTGCTATGTCCATGGCTCATGCTCATGTATTGCGTGAAAGTTGAAAGGTTTGAAAGAATAGAGTATGAAAACAAGTGCTTGGCTGAAACCGAGGTTGTGTATAATATGAATATTTTGTGTGATGAAGAGGGAGCATAGCAAGACTATATGATTTTGTAGGGATAACTTTCTTTAGCCATAGTATTTTGAGAAGACATGATTGCTTTGTTAGTATGCTTGAAGTATTATTATTCTTGTGTCGATATAGACTTTTGTCTTGAATCTTTCACATCTGAACATTCATGCCACAATAAGAGAACTACATTGAAAATTATGTTAGGTAGAATTCCACATCAAAAATTCTGTATTTATCATTTACGTACTCGAGGACGAGCAGGAATTAAGCTTAAGGATGCTGATACGTCTCTAGCGTATCTATAATTTTTGATTGTTCCATGCTATTATATTATCCTTTTAGGATATTTTATGGGCTTTATTATACACTTTTATATGATTTTTAGGACTAATCGATTAACCCAGAGCCCAGTGCTAGTTTCTGTTTTCTCCTGTTTTAGGGTTTCACAGAAAAGAAATATCAGACGGAGCCCAATAGACCTGAAATTCAACGGAGATCATTTTTGGACCAGAAGAAGCCCACGGAGTGCCGGAGGGGGATGAGAAGACCCACGGGTTTCCCATGAGGGTGGGGGGCGCCCCCTACTGGGCGCGCCCCTGCCTCGTGGACAGCCCGTAGACCACCTTTGCTTGGCCCCGACTCCAACACCTCCTATATATACTAAAACCTTAGGAACATAACCTAGATTGGGAGTTCCGCTGCCGAAAGCCTCTGTTGCCACCGAAAACCAATCTAGACCCTGTTCCGGCACCCTGCCGGAGGGGGAATCCCTCTCCGGTGGCCATCTACATCATCCCGACGCTCTCCATGACGAGGATGGAGAAGTCCACCCTCGGGGCTGAGGGTATGTACCAGTAGCTATGTGTTTGATCTCTCTCTCTCTCTCTCATGTTCTTGATATGGCACGATCTTGATGTATCGCGAGCTTTGCTATTCTAGTTGGATCTTATGATGTTTCTCCCCCTCTACTCTCTTGTAATGGATTGACTTTTCCCTTTGAAGTTATCTTAACGGATTGAGTCTTTAAGGATTTGAGAACACTTGATGTATGTCTTGCATGTGCTTATCTGTGGTGACAATGGGATATCACGTGATCCACTTGATGTATGTTTTGGTGATCAACTTGCGGGTTCTGTGACCTTGGGAATCTATGCATAGGGGTTGGCACACGTTTTCGTCTTGACTCTCCGGCAGAAACTTTGGGGCGCTCTTTGAAGTACTTTGTGTTGGTTGAATAGATGAATCTGAGATTGTGTGATGCATATCATATAATCATGCCCATGGATACTTGAGGTGACAATGGAGTATCTAGGTGACATTAGGGTTTTGGTTGATTTGTACCTTAAGGTGTTATTCTAGTACGAACTCTATGATAGATTGAATGTTACTACGGACTCTTGAATAGATCGATCAGAAAGGATAACTTTGAGGTGGTTTCGTACCCTACCATAATCTCTTAGTTTGTTCTCCGCTATTAGTTACTTTGGAGTGACTCTTTGTTGCACGTTGAGGGATAGTTATATGATCCAGTTATGTTATTATTGTTGAGAGAACTTGCACTAGTGAAAGTATGAACCCTAGGCCTTGTTTCCTATCATTGCAACACCGTTTATGCTCACTTTTATTACTTGCTAACTTGCTGTTTTTATATTTTCTTATTACAAAAACCTATATCTACCATCCATATTGCACTTGTATCACCATCTCTTCGCCGAACTAGTGCACCTATACAATTTACCATTGTAATGGGTGTGTTGGGGACACAAGAGACTCTTTGTTATTTGGTTGCACGCTTGCTTGAGAGAGACCATCTTCATCCTATGCCTACCACAGATTGATAAACCTTAGGTCATCCACTTGAGGGAAATTTGCTACTGTCTGATACATCTCCAACGTATCTACTTTTCCAAACCCTTTTGCCCTTGTTTTGGACTCTAACTTGCATTATTTGATTGGAACTAACCCGGACTGACGCTGTTTTCAGCAGAATTGCCATGGTGTTGTTTTTGTGCAGAAATAAAAAGTTTTTGGAATGACCTGAAAATCCACGGAGAATTATTTTGGAAAATATAAAAAATACCTACAAGAAGATCCAGACCAGGGGCCCACACCCTGTCCACGAGGGTGGGGGGCGCGCCCCCCTAGGGCGCGCCCCCTGCCTCGTGGACCCCTTGGTGCTCCACCGACTTATCCCCAGATCCTATATATTCACTTTTGGGGAGAAAAAAATCAAAGAGGAAGAATTGTCGTGTTTTACGAGATGGAGCCGCCACCAAGCCCTAATCTCTCTCGGGAGGGCTGATCTGGAGTCCATTCGGGGCTCCGGAGAGTGGAGATCGTCGCCATCATCATCATCAACCTTCCTCCATCACCAATTCCATGATGCTCACCGCCGTGCGTGAGTAATTCCATCGTAGGCTTGCTGGATGATGATGGGTTGGATGGGATCTATCATGTAATCGAGTTAGTTTTGTTAGGGTTTGATCCCTAGTATCCACTATGTTCTGAGATTGATGTTGCTATGACTTTGCTATGGTTAATGCTTGTCACTAGGGCCCGAGTGCCATGATTTCAGATCTGAACCTATTATGTTTTCATGAATATATGTGTGTTCTTGATCCTATCTTGCAAGTCTATGGTCACCTACTATGTGTAATGATCCGGCAACCCCGAAGTGACAATAATCGGGACCACTCCTGGTGATGACCATAGTTTGAGGAGTTCATGTATTCACTATGTGTTAATGCTTTGGTTCGGTACTCTATTAAAAGGAGGCCTTAATATCCCTCAGTTTCCAATAGGACCCCGCTTGTCGGGGATATACCCCACGGCATAACCCGGCCGGAGATATAACCCGGACGGACTTGACGATTTACACTTGGTGATTCACTGGCGAACTGCCCTGATCAAACGGTTTACAAGCAACCTGCCTGGTTAGTATGAGTCACTGGTAACCCGGCGCAGGCGGACGGATGACAAGGCCCAAGGCCCAGAAGGCTGGTTCATGTTCTGGTGGGCAGGTTTATGAAGAAAGCACAAAGAATATTCTCCTACAAAGGAAGCAAGACTAGGACTCCTTGTAATAGAGTAATCCTAATCCTAATAGGACTAGTCATGTAACCCGCCCCTTCAACATATATAAGGAGGGGCAGGGCTCCCAAAGAGAAAAATTTCTCACAAGTTAGAGGCGCCATATTCTCTAGGGCTAGACACAAAGAGCCGGTTTACTGGCGACACCATGAAGGTCATAATGAGATCTAGCCTCAAACAACATGTAGGGCTATTACTGGATGATGTTTCCCGGGGCCCAAAGCTGTCTAAATCCCTGTCTTGCGTTGCGTCTCTCGATTCCGCTCAACCACTCTCAAGCTACCACATAGATGCGTTGGCCTCGCGACTAAGTCCTAACCCTTGGACATCTGCCATGACAAAACCACGATAGTTGGCGCCCACCATGGGGCCCGCGCACGGTGGTGTTGAGTTCTTGAAGGGATATTTTTTCTAGGGTTCGAGAAAGTTCATAATTATTTGGATGAAGACAAACTGGTTCTTGAAGGATCTGCATCGTGTCGATGACGAGCAGCCGGACTGACATACGTGAGATTTCAGATGAAGAAAAAGTTACGGTGGCATGGTTTGAGCCACCGAGATTAGACGATCCGTCAAATCCGGATGGATTTTAAAAATTCGCCAATGCCGATATCAGTTGTTTATTGAGTCGTCGAGACGGACAGATTCTGCAGGGGACGGTTCACCATTTTGCTCTTCGCGTGGAGATTAATAAACAAGCAAAGTCACAAAGGGCATCTAGTGCGATGCAGACTTCAAGCAAGGGTGGATGGATCAATTCCTATTCCTCATGTGAAGACACGAGAAATATCAAGGGAAGGACGTGTCCGAATTAACATAATGCTTCTGGTGTGTCTGCTGTTGGAGGATTGCGCTTCGGGCCTCGCCTTGAGTCGGATGCGCTTTGAGCCGCCGCAGCCTCGAGTGCCTTGCTGGTTTTGACCTCCTCCGGTTTGCCCTACGCATGGCCAAACCGCCCGCCGGTTCACGTGCTCCAAACAGATATGCTGATTAAATTGTCCGAACACCAAGTCAAGCTCAGGATTATCATCTTCTGTAAAAAATCTACCATCGCAGCGTCAGGTATGCAAATCCTGACGAGATCGCCTGCATACTCCATTACCAAGTAAAAAGAAGACTACCATGAGGATTTGGAAAGAGTCAACCGAGCCAACCAGCCCAGATTCAATCCGAGTCGCTTTCTACTGCCGGGCTATTTCCAATGCCAGTTTGCGAGTTGTCATTACGGCTCATCTCCCGCCCGAGTCGCCGTCGCGTCTCGGCTCCCCTAAATCGCCGCCGCCTCCGAGCTGTCGGGGCTGGACGCGCTTCCATTGAGCTGCCGATGCCTACACCCCTGCATGCTGCTGCTGTTCCATCGTACTCCTGCTACTGCTCACGTCAAGTACGAATTGAGTACTGCTTGCTCACATAATCCACTAGTACAAGTTGGTACTATTCATCATCAATTACTACGTTACTCAAGAGCTATCAGGTGCTATCTTTTTTCTATTATTTGCTTTGCAAATTTACTCTACAAAGATTATTTGTACTTCTGACTTGTACTATTTTGTGCACAGTTTATCGACTGATGGCATCCGTGAATTATGATATACCAGTGCCGGCATCCGTGTTCATCCGGCAAAAACTACCAGGTGTTATTTTTCCTATGTATTTATCAGTACATATTAAATTCATCCGATCAAAACTATTTGGCCCTATTGTATTTTATATGCAGGAGAATTATTTATTACAAAGTGGTATTATACCGCGGAGATGGAGACACGCCAAACATTATTCCGCACGAGTGGTCGTCGTTGCTCAACAGACTCCTGCACCGACTTACAACGCTGTGGCTGTCTCTCGCGACCACGCCGGTTTACAACGACTGTGGTCGTCTCTCGCAACCACGCCGGTTTACGACGCCGTGGCAGTCTCTCGTGACCGCGCCGGCTTACAACACCGTGGCCATCTTTCGCGACCGCACCAGGTTACAACGCCGTGGCCATCTTTCGCGACCGCGCCGACTACAACGAGGAGGACAACTCGTCCGACCGCATCGGCTTATAATATCGCGGCTGACTCATCTGTCTTTCGGACAAATCAGGTGATGTCCATCCAAGTTTGTTTATTTAGCACATATTATTTTTGTCAAAGGAACAGTTTATCTTGCCTTGGTCTGCAATATTGTTTCGCAGAACAATTAACTCGCCGCCTTACAATACCACGGACGATTCGCTCATTTGCCCTCGTGGAGGTTCACGCGTTCGCACCGGTTTACAATGCCGCACACAACCCACTGGTCCTGCTGAGCCGCCGCCACCGCGTTGAGCCGTCGAGGCTGTACTGAGCCGCCACGGCGGTCTACGGTTGAACCGCCTCTGCAAGTGTTGAACGAATCATTTATCCTCCGTGCGGGTCAGGTGATATCCATCTAAGCCTAGCACATATTGTTTTTTGGTCAAAGAACATTTATTTTTGCCTTTGTCTGCAATATTGTTTCGCAGGACAATTATTCATTATAAATGAGGCATTATACCGCGGGTACAAAGCATGCCCTGGCAATATTCTACACCGGTTTTTTCATCCATGCCATGCTACCATAAGAGCGGACGTACATAAGTCGCCGTCTATATGGCCCGGTCTACATCAACTTCGCCCGCCTGCAAGGCTTACGGCGCCTGCGAGTAACTCGTCCGTCCACGCCGGCTTACAACACTGCGGCTGACTCATGTGTCTCGGCTGCCTCTGATGCTGCGGTCGTTTTTACTGTCCGCCCTGCGGTCCGGCCTACTCAACATACCGGGTTGGCTAACGGATACCGATGAGGATCATAAGGTCCAAATACATCAGGTGATATCCATCTAAATCTATTTTCTTGGTATATATTGTTTTTATCAAGAAAACAGTTACTTTGATCCGTATATTTTGATATGCAGGACAGTTATTTATTATAAACATGGTTTATACCATGGGTACGAAGCACGCGCTGGCAACGTCCTGCCCGGCGTTCGTCTGTGCCACATTACCCGGTGAATGGACACGTGCAAGACGCTGCCTTTACGGCCCGGTTTACATCAACTTGCCGGGACCGCGCCTATGATTGACTCGCCCGTCCGCGCCGGCTTATAATGCCGCGATCTCTTGCGGCCTGGTCGACATTAACATACCGGGCCGCACATATCTACACAAGCTGTTTATTAAGTATGAGCAAGTCATAGCTTGGGTAGCCCGATTTTTCTTTCAACAAAGTGGAGGCAAATTATCATATACTGTCAACCGCCGTCTGCATTGGGTGGCTCAATGGGCAGGCACACAAGTCGCCGCCACTACAGTTTGGTTAACTTCAAATCGCCAGTTGGAAGGAACCATTGGCCGAGTTGCTGACACGGCTCATACAGGATCATTGATAACCCGCCGCAGTCACCTCAAGTTTCTATGGATTCATATCGCACTGTCAACAACAATGATGTACACCTTATGCTATGATCGAATATGGAGAGTCTCAAGCCAACTCCTCGAGTAGTCTCAAGACTCGGGGGCTACGATGACATGACTCAAATATCTGGTTTAAAATCTGGCTCAAAGAACACCAGTCTTACTGAAGCTCTCAAATATCCGGTTCACAATCCGGTTCAAGGGAAATATGTCTCCTACAAAGCTCTGAAGCTCTCAGTTCAAATCCGGTTGAAGAATCTCCGGTTCAAAAAGAATTAATCTCTTGCAAGTTCGAGTTTAAAGGCCGCCAGAGAAATTCCGGCTGAAAATGAAGATTCCGATTTAAGATCCGGTTCAAGAGAAATATGTCTCCTACAAAGCTTTGAATCTCTCAATATCCGGTTTAAGAATTTCCGGTTCGAGAAGAATAATCTCTCGCAAGTTCGAGTTCTCAGGAAAAATTAAAGGGACCAAAGAGAGTTTGTTGCACAACACAACTCAAACATAGGTACCCGGCGAGCACACCTCAGAAATATGTCACATGGGGGCTTCTGTTTATAAAGTGCAGTTCTGACTACCCTCCTGATCCGGCGACCAAACCAAGACCATCGTAAGAGTATCATATGGGGGCTTCCATGGGCAAGGGAGTTTTCTATGGCCTCTTAAAACCGGCACCTTCGATAAATCGAGGTATCAGCCGTCTTTTCTGTTCATAAGAGTATCACATGGGGGCTTCCGTGGGCAAGGGAGTTTCGTATGGCCTCTTAAACCGGCGGCTACATCAAGACCATCATAAGAGCACAACTCTGGTTGCTTCGGCAATTTCCACATGATGATGAGGGGCAAAAGAGAGTTTGATGCCTAGCACAACTCAAACATAGGCCCCGACGAGCAATGCTCAAACGCTACCTGGGGGCTCCTGATGCAAGTTCATCAGCAAGTTGAAAACTCTTGTAGTGAACACGGCTTGGAAGCTTGGTGTATACACCTAAAACCCCAGATTAACCTGCCTGCATCAAGTAAATCACGCTGTCCAGGTAAACCTGGTATGACCCATCGAACGTACACACAAGTCAATCCTTCTGGACCCTGAACTTGGTAACGTTAAATTGACGATCATCAAGTGATTACACAAGTCAAATCTTTATGAGATTTTGAACATTGGTAGCATTTGACATTGATGATTTGGTTAAGGAATGCGGATCATCTTAACAGGCTTTGCTAAAATGGTTAATGACAGTAGCCTGGCAGCTCATAAAAAGCCTCGAATTTGGAGCCTAGCAGCTCGTAAAAAGCCTCGACTACATGGTCTTATTTGCCCAAAACTTTATTTTTATTTTTTATGTTTTATCAAATCTCTATCCTCAAGGTCATTGGTTTTTCAACCAAGTCCATCGATTCAGGGAGTGGATGACTATAAGTTGCCACTACATCTGTGTTTACAGAGTTATAGTCTGGGTTATAAACACCAGTACTACTATAGTTAAACCGGAGTTCATCATAAACCGGTTCGGTTTCATAATGAACCGGCAAATAATCAAGGGAGTCATCAACACTTGTGCCTTGGATCATTATCTTTGACTACCGGATTAAGGTTAATCGTGACACACTTAATCACAGGTATGATACATACTTTATATTTTGTACACAGTTCAAGTTATAAACTTAGATCATGTGTTTGGGCACTATGACCCATCCGGCGATAAACCGCCAGGACACTTTAAACATTGTTTTATGCAGAAGCAGATAATATAATGACCGTTGTTTATTAAACCGGCCTGGCTTTTGACTATAAGTCGCCAGTATGAGATAAGATAATGACCGGCGTTTATTAAACCGGCCTGGCTTTTGACTATAAGTTTCCAGTATGAGATAAGATAATGACCGGTGTTCATTAACCCGACCTGATTTTGTTTATAAACCAGCAATCTATGATAATCACCAATGTTCAAATTTTGGGTTATCATCCTTACTACATTGGCTTGGTAAAACCAACAGTGTGACCAAATATCACTGGAACCGGTTTTCAAACCGGGTTATATTATTCAAATCTTTAATAGCCAACATGGCTGGATTTTTATTATGGTTATCAATAACCAATATTATGATTGAGGTTTTCAAAGTCGCTTCAGCACAATGGATATCATATTGTCAATGGTAAGATTTATTCTACAAAGGAATAGTCCCGAGTCGCTGCAGGCTTACAACCCGGCACTTGGGGGCTACATTATTCAAATTGAGATTACATCAAATATACAAGTCCCATGTCATGGCCAGCATGCACCATGGCACTTGGGGGCTAATGCAAAGTCATTTTTGCTCAACTTATTGAAGACCCGACTCATCACATCATAATGAGCCGGCCCTTGGGGGCTACCAATTGCTCCTGTCGATAATTTAAGGTACACAAGTCTTAATCCATTATATTGAAGGGTCCACTGCTTAGTTGGTAAAGCACAAAGCTCTTAACCTTGTGGACGTGGGTTCAAACCCAATGATGCGAGTTACATTATATATTATTATTTTCAATGAAGTATATAAAAAGTCCATGCTCATTGTTACATAATGACCCGGCCCTTGGGGACTACACGTTGCTATTCAAGTCTACATGATCATATTTATAAAGTCCCTGATCATTATTGCATAATGACCCAGCCCTTGGGGGCTACACTGGTTGAAATTTTGAGCATCACGCAATTACAAGTCCCAGGTTGCTGCAAGCATGACAACCCGACACTTGGGGGCTACATAATATGGAGTATTCAGTTTTTACTAGTGATTGGGATGAACAATCTGGATTTTTTCAAGGTTGCAACATTTATATTGAAACAAGTCTTAAGATATCACTATGTTCTCCTCTTAAGACTTGGGGGCTACAGGTAATATGCATATATAGGAGGAACATCTTCAAATTCTCAGTTTTGAGCAAATCAGGAAGATTAACTGTGTGACCCAGCATTGGCAGCAATCATAACCCGGCGTCTATAAACAGTCATGACCCGAGATCATCAGTTTTTATAACCCGGCAATGGTGGTAATCATAAACCGGCATCTTCAAGCCGGCTGGATATCAATTGAATATTTGAAGACCAATATTTTTGTCAAATCCGAGCATTGAAGGCTGATTCAAATGGATTCTTGATTTACAATATTTCTTATGCAAGCAAGTTGATTATGAAACTGGTCTATTGACCCGAATTTTCTAGAAG
The DNA here is from genome assembly GCA_902687465.1 of Secale cereale. Lineage (NCBI taxonomy): Eukaryota > Viridiplantae > Streptophyta > Magnoliopsida > Poales > Poaceae > Secale > Secale cereale. The sequence goes on along the minus strand of LR738715.1, from coordinate 292,051,635 downwards.
AAGTAAACGACAAGGATTTAAGGATGGTCAAGTGCCGGTTTACAAGAATTCTTAATCCGGAGCACAACCTGTCACATTTGTTCTTGTGTTTATTTTGCAGCTAAGTTTACCATGGATAAATCCATGCTAAGCTGGGGGCTAATGTCGGGGATATACCCCGTGGCGTAACCCGACCGGAGATATAACCCGGTCGGACTTGACGGTTTACACTTGGTGATTCACTGGCGAACCGCCCTGATCAAACGGTTTACAAGCAACTTGCCTGGTTAGTATGACTCACTGGTAACCCGACGCAGGGCGGACGGATGACAAGGTCCAAGGCCCAGAAGGCTGGTTCATGTTATGGTGGGCCGGTTTATGAAGAAAGCACAAGGAATATTCTCCTACAAAGGAAGCAAGACTAGGACTCCTTGTAATAGAGTAATCCTAATCCTAATAGGACTAGTCATGTAACCCGCCCCTTCAACATATATAAGGAGGGGCAGGGCTCCCACAGAGAAAAAGTTCTCACAAGTTAGAGGCGCCATATTCTCTAGGGCTAGACACAAAGAGCCGGTTTACCGGCGACACCATGAAGGTCATAATGAGATCTAGCCTCAAACAGATGTAGGGCTATTACCGGATGATGTTTCCTGGGGCCCAAAGCTGTCTAAATCCCTGTCTTGCGTTGCGTCTCTCGATTCCGCTCAACCCCTCTCAAGCTACCACATAGATGCGTTGGCCTCGCGACTAAGTCCTAACCCTAGGACATCTGCCATGACAAAACCACGACACCGCTGCCACGGGAGGGTAGGACAAAAGATGTCATGCAAGTTCTTTTCCATAAGCACGTATGACTATGTTCGGAATACATGCCTACATTGCATTGATGAACTGGAGCTAGTTCTGTGTCACCCTAGGTTATAACTTCTACATGATGAATTGCATCTGACATAATTTCCCATCACCGATCCAATGCCTACGAGCTTTTCACATATTGCTTGTTGCTTATTTACTTTCCCGCTGCTACTATTACAAAAACTACAAAAACACTACCGTTACTTCTATTGCTGCTACCGCCACTATCATATTACTTTGCTACTAAACTATCTTGCTGCAGATACTAAGTTTCCAGGTGTGGTTGAATTGATAACTCAGCTGCTAATACTTAAGAGTATTCTTTGGCTCCCCTTGTGTCGAATCAATAAATTTGGGTTGAATACTTTACCCTTGAAAACTGTTGCGATCACCTACACTTGTGGGTTATCAAGACTATTTTTTGGCGCCATTGCCGGGGAGCATAGCTCTATTCTTTAAGTCACTTGCGATTTATATCGGTTGATCACTATGAAGAATTTGAAGGACTCAAAAACCAAGATCTTACCCTCAACTACGAGGGGAGGTAAGGAACTGCCATCTAGCTCAGCACTTGATTCTCCTTCTATTATGGGTAAATTTGCAACACCTACTCATGCTATTGAATCTGATATGTCGTATGTTCTTGATGATGCCACTTCTGCTATGTATGATAAAACTACTTCTATGCTTGATAATACTGTACCACTAGGTGAATTTCTAGATGAACAAATTGCTAAGGTTAGGGAGAATGCAAATATTGAAACTGATAATATTTATGAAAGTGATGATGAAGCTTCTCCCAATAGATATGAATTGCCTGTTGTTCCTGAGGGTTATGTTATGGATGAAGAAACTGCTAGAGACTTTCTTGCTTGCAACGATAGATATGATCTTAAGAAATTATTAGCTAAGCTGAATGAAAAGTCCTTGAATGCTAGAATGAAACATGACCCTGCTTTTGCCACTTCACCTATCTGTGTTACTAATAAGGATTATGAATTCTCTGTTGATCCCGAGCTAATTACTTTGGTTGAATCTGATCCTTTCCATGGCTATGACTCTGAAACTGTTGTGGCACATCTTACTAAGTTGAATGATATAGCCACCCTGTTTACCAATGATGAAAAGATTCGTTATTACTATATCCTTAAGTTGTTTCCGTTCTTGTTAAAGGGTGATGCTAAGACTTGGTTTAATTCTCTTGATCCTGGTTGTGTGCGTAGTCCCCAGGATATGATGTATTACTTCTCTGCTAAATATTTTCCCGCTCATAAGAAACAAGCTGCCTTACGGGAAATATATAACTTTGTGCAAATTGAAGAAGAGAGTCTCCCACAAGCTTGGGGGAGGCTTCTCCAATTACTTAATGCTTTGCCTGATCATCCTCTTGAGATGCATGATATACTTGATGTCTTCTATAATGGACTAACCGATGCTTCTAGAGACCACCTGGATAGTTGTGCTGGTTGTGTTTTCAGGGAAAGAACAGTCAAACAAGCTGAATTACTATTGAATAATATGCTGGCCAATGAAAATAATTGGATACTTCCTGAACCAGCCCCTAAGCCAACTCCGAAGAAAAGAGGTCTTTTATTTCTCAGTCCTAAAGATATGCAAGAGGCAAAGAAATCTATGTAAGAAAAATGTATTAAAGCTGAAGATGCTAAGAATTTACCACCTATTGAAGAAATACAAGGTCTTGATAACCCGACACAGGTAGTAAAGGTAAATTCTCTTTATAGATTTGATGAAGGTGATATTCCTCGTTATAAGTCTGCTAGCCAATGCTTAGATGAGTTTGACAATTTTATTGTGAAACAAGAAAACTTCAATGCTTATGTTGGTAGACAATTACAACACAATGCTTATATGATTGAACGCTTGAGTGATTATCTGTCTAGAGCTAAAGATGAACTGAAACTCATTAGTATACATGCTTCTATGGTTACCACTCAAGTAGAACAAGTACTTAAGGCTCCAAATGATTTGCTCAATGAGTTAAATAGTAAAAATAATGACTATGCTGTTAGAGTTGCAACTAGAGGTGGTAAAATGACTCAGGAACCTCTGTATCCTGAAGGCCACCCTAAGAGAATTGAGCAAGATTCTCAGAGAGCTAATTTAGATGCACCTAGTTCTTCTAAGAAGAAGAAAAAGAAAAATGATAGGACCTTGCATACTTTTAATGAAACTGTAGCTGACACACCTGAGAATCCCAATGATATATCTATTTCTGATGCTGAGACACAATCTGGTAATGAACATGAACCTAGTGATACTATTAACGATGATGTTCATGATGATGCTCAACCTAGCAATGATAATGATGTTGAGATAGAACTTGCTTTTGATCTTGATAACCCACAATCAAAGAATCAACGTTATGATAGGAGAGACTTTGTTGCTAGGAAGCACGGTAGGGAAAGAGAACCATGGGGTCAGAAACCCATGCCTTTTCCTCCGAAACCATCCAAGAAAAAGGATGATGAGGATTTTGAGCGCTTTGCTGAAATAATTAGACCTATCTTTTTGCGTATGCGTTTGACTGATGTGCTTAAAACAAATCCTTATGCTAAGTATATGAAGGATATTATTACCAACAAAAGAAAGATACCTGAAGTAGAAATTTCCACCATGCTTGCCAATTACACTTTTAAAGGTGGAATACCTAAGAAATTAGGAGATCCGGGAGTACCTACTATACCTGGCTCGATTAAGAAAAACTATGTTAAAACTGCTTTGTGTGATTAGTGTTATGCCTCTCTCTTTATATCGTAGACTTGACTTGAGTAAGTTGACACCTATTGAAATATCTTTGCAAATGGCCGATAAATCAACTGCTATACGTGTCGGTATTTGTGAGGATGCGCCTGTTGTGGTTGCAAATGTTACTATTCTAACGGACTTTGTTATACTTGATATTCCCGAGGACGAAAGTATGTCTATTATCCTTGGAAGACCCTTTTTGAATACTGCAGGGCTATTATTGATTGCAACAAAGGCAATGTCACTTTTCATGTCAATGGTAATGAGCATACGGTACACTTTCCGAGGAAACAACCTCACGTCCATCGTATCAATTATATTGGAAAAATTTCAACTATTACTATTGGAGGTTTTGAATTTCCTCTTCCTACTATCAAGAAGACATATGACATTCTTATTGTTGGGGACATGCATATCCCCATTGAGGTAACCTAGTGTTATTCTAAAATTCTCCGGTTTCATGTTATTCAAAAAGAGTTTATTAACAAGACCTGATCAACCTTGTTAATGGATTCCTTTTGATGAGCATGGGATAGGTGAATCTACATAGCACCACCTTCTGTACCCTCCTTTTACTTTCTGTTAATTAGGATAAATAAAGCAAAAATAGTATTTTCTGTCTGTTTCCAGACTTATCTGTGCAATAAAAAAAATACCCCAAAAATAAAAGTTCTCCAAATGCCATGAAAATGAAATATGATTTTTTCTAGAATATTTGAGGATATATGGCACAGAACACACAGCGAGGGGAGGCAGCACCTGACCACGAGGGTCCAGGGCGCGCCCCCCTGCCAGGGCACACCCCTGCCTCGTGGGCCCCACGTGGCCCCCTCCACTTATTCCTGCACCCACACTCTTCTTCTTCCCCCCCAAAAATCACCAACCAGCTCAAACCCGAGTTCTAGCTCATCCTGCTGCCATTTTTGATCTCCTTGCTCAAAGCACCATTCATCAAACTATTTGGGGAGATTGTTCCTTGGTATGTGACTCCTCCATTGGTCCAATTAGTTTTTGTTCTAGTGCTTTATTTGTTGCAAATTTTTGCTGCTATGGTGACCTTGTTCTTGAGCTTGCATGTCAAATTTTCTTGGTCCCAAGTAGTTATAATGCATGATATAGTCTCTAGGCACTAGTAGGAGTTGTTGCTATCAATCTTGTTGAGTTTGGTTAACTTTTAATTTGAGTTACTAAAAATTTCAGTAATTTTCAGAAAAGGAAAATGATAAAGAGATTGTTGAGGGGCTCCTCCAGTAAGAGCTCAGAGGATAAGAAGAAAGAAGAAAATAAGAAGCCCAAATATAATCTTCCTCGCATGGCGGAAGTTCGACCGTGCGAATAGCCTTGTAATGATTTCATGATGTCCGTCGGGATTTATGAAGACTTTTATTGGTTGGAAAATAATGCAGGCCTCACCGACTTCCTCCACGACCAGCGTGAACAGTATCTCTTACTCACCAATATTTTCACGCAAAGTTTTCATTTTCATGCTAAGAAAACACCACCTACAGTGGAGTTTCGTTTATATGATGTGATTAAGGAGATATCACTCTTTGAATTTTGTGAAGTATGTAAGATACCCTTTGGAGGTAGACTTGATGAACCATGTCGTGAAGACGTTGAAGGGTTTGTCGACATGATAGCTGTAGGGGAAACTAGACAAGTCTCAGGGGCAAGAATCACTAGTATACACTTCCCTGTTCTGTGCTACTTTGCTTTATTTGCTAGTAGATGTTTGATTGGTCGCGGGAACAGTGGGAATCTTAGTGCCCCTGATATTGTCATCTTACGCCATGCTTTGTTTCAAGACACAACTTTTAGCTTGGGCGCCGTCGTTGCTAAATGACTGAGTCTGAACCGCTCAAAGGGGCCCGTCTTTGGAGGCATCTTTGCTTCTCGCCTTGTTGAACATTTTAGAATACCTATTAGGAATCATGAGAAGGAAGAAAAATTGCTTGCCCCTGTTTATCTAGACTACAAGAGCATGGTAGCTCATGATTTTATTGTTAAAGACAAGAATAGGTTGCTTAATTATAAATTAAGGTTTGATGAAATATACTGTGAAATTGTTACCTTGCTTGCACCATCTTTGTTTGATCTGTCCACAAGCGTATACCTCATTACATCAGATGCCTTCTACAAGTACCAAGGCCGGACACAAGCTTCAGAGCCTGAGCCAGAGCCACAACTTGATCCTTACCGTCAGTCTATTTATGGGTAGGAACTGGATGAGCTCGCCAACCAGTGGCACCTAGAGGATACATCTCAGTACACTCGAGGGAGTAGCTTTGATCCATGGCCATAGACCAACTTAGGCCAAAAGCCTAAGCTTGGGGGAGTACGTGTTTCTCACCGATTTTACATTCATGTTCACACTTATTCTAGTTGTCGGTGCTCACACTCTTTCATTGTACCATCCATGTTTAGTTTCATTTCTTTTTCTTAGTATTTTTCTCGTGTGCTAAAAAAAACCTTAAGAAAAACAAAAAATATATTAGTTGTAGATTCTAGCTAGTTTACTTTCCTTGCTTGTAGTCGTAGTAATTAAAGAAAACCCAAAAAGATTTCCCATTCTTGTTTTGCTTGTTGGGAGCTTTCCCGTGTGAATAGTTTCTTATCTTTTCTTTGGGGGTTAAGAGTAGAAGACCATGAATGAAATTGCGTAGTGGCTCTCATATGCTTTATTGTTGATTTAACCTTGAGCCATATTACCTTGTCTTCTCTCTTGTATTAAATGTCTGCAGATTCCAGCTTAGTCCAATTGCACGTGCACTATTATTATTATTCACACCGTTCGGTCGTGCGAGTGAAAGGCAATAAGGATGATATATGATGAACAAATTGAGATGAGCAAAGCTGGTACGAACTCGACCTCTCTTGTTTTTGTAAATATGATAGTTCATCGTTCCTGATTCAGCTTGTTATGAATGAAACATGCTTGCAATGACAATTAGAGATCATAGCTGCTTATGCCATGCTTAATTAGCTGAGAGTTTATAATGGTCTATCTTGCGTGCCAACATGATATTAAAATGGTTGTGATGTGGTATGATGGGGTGGTATCATCCTTTGAACGATTTAAGTGATCTGACTTGGCACATGTTCACGCATGTAGTTGAAACAAAATCAACATAGCCTCCACGATATTTATGTTCATGGTGATTTATATCCTACTCATGCTTGCGTTCATTGTTGATTAATTTTAATGCATGTTCATGACCGTTGTTGCTCTCTAGCTGGTCGCTTCCCAGTCTCTTTCTAGCCTTCACCTGTACTAAGCGGGAATACTACTTGTGCATCCACTTCCATAAACCCCAAAGTTATTCCATTGAGTCCACCATACCTTCCTATTTGCGGTATTTACCTGCCGTTCCAAGTAAATTTGTATGTGCCAAACTCTAAACCTTCAAATGAAATTCTGTTTTGTATGCTCGAACAACTCATGTATCAACTAGGGCTGTCTATATCTTCCATGCTAGGTGGGTTATTCTCACGATGAGTGGACTCCGCTCATCATTCATGAGAAAATGGCTGGTAATCGGGATGCCCAGTCCCATGCTCAAAATCATAATAATTAAACAAAACTCCCCCAGGGCTGTTGCTGGTTTGGATGGTACCCATTGTTTCGGGCTAGCCATGGAGTGTGCTTGTTGGTGGTTGGGGGAGTACAAACTCTACCATTCTATTTGGGAACCGCGTATAATGTGCGTAGCATGGGAGATATCGAGATTCTTGGTTGATATGTTGACAATGAAAGTATGCCGCTCAAAATGTTATTCATCTCTATTTAAAAATCGAGCTCTGGCACCTCTACAAATCCCTGCTTCCCTCTGCGAAGGGCTTATCTATTTACTTTTATGCAGAGTCATCATCCTCTTATCAAAGAGCACCAGTAGGAGAGAACCTCTGTCATTTGCATGTATTAATATTTATTTGCATTGAGTATGATCATGACTGGATCTCTTTTACCATGAATTACAATGTCTAGTCAGTCCTTGATCTTTAAAGGTGCTCTGCATTTATGTTTTGCGATCTCAGAAAGGGCTAGCGAGATACCATCTTGTTATATCGTAACATGATTGTTTTGAGAAAGTGTTGTCATCCGAGGTTTATTGTTATTGCTCGCTAGTTGATTATGCCATTGATATGAGTAGACTTGAGACCTGAAAGTTATTGTGAATGTGGTTAGTTCATGATCTTGTTGAAAACCTGAATGCTGGCTTACATATTTACAACAACAAGAGCAAACAGAGTTTGTCAAAGTTTTTCTTTATCACTTTCAGTTTATCAACTGAATTGCTTGAGGACAAGCAAAGGTTTAAGCTTGGGGGAGTTGATACGTCTCCAACGTATCTACTTTTCCAAACCCTTTTGCCCTTGTTTTGGACTCTAACTTGCATAATTTGAATGGAATTAACCCGGACTGACGCTGTTTTCAGCAGAATTGCCATGGTGTTGTTTTTGTGCAGAAATAAAAAGTTTTCGGAATGACCTGAAAATCCACGGAGAATTATTTTGGAAAATATAAAAAATACCTGCAAGAAGATCCAGACCAAGGGGCTCACACCCTGTCCACGAGGGTGGGGGCGCCCCCCTAGGGCACGCCCCCTGCCTCATGGCCCCCCTGGTGCTCCACTGACTTATCCGCAGATCCTATATATTCACTTGGGGGGAGAAAAAAATCAGGGAGGAAATATTATTGCGTTTTACGAGACGGAGCCGCCGCCAAGCCCTAATCTCTCTCGGGGGG